>PVJL010000478.1:10557-252676 GCA_004026885.1 Lyroderma lyra | reverse complement strand
GAAAGATGAAATACTGTCATTTGTGACAAGCTGGATGAACCTGGAGATCATCATGCTTAGTGAGATAAGCCAGGCAATGATGGAAAGAGAACTGACTCAGGGTGGTGAACACATAATGGCAACTCATAGAAGATGCACTGTAGAATAGTACACCTGGAACCCAGTTAATTTTTGTTAACCAATGTCACCCCAATAAATTTAACAGAAAAAATTAAAACAAAAGATTTTTTCCCTGAAAGTTTGGGCCCAAAATGTGGGTGTGCATTATATATGGCAAAATATGGTAATTGCTCTGAGACTGCCAGCAGGTTTTTTGTTTTGTTTTGTTTTGATTGGTTTAATTAAATGCCAAGTCTACGAGCATATGGATGTTCAAGTATATTCATAAATGGAAGGCCGAAAACAGACACAAGCTCAAACTTGCTTAACAATATATTTCATGATTCTTTTAAAGTTCTAAGATGTAATTCTGTGTCAGATATGTAAATCTTGATGTATATGTATAGAATTGGACATATGCACAAACATAAAATTGAGTACTAAGTGCTTTCTGTACGTTACGTCCTTTTAATTGATCAACCCAAGGAAATTATCATACCCCTCACTCTGGTGAAGGAAATGAACCACAGATTTGTCACTGATCTTATACCCAGACCATGTAAGTTAAAGACCATGTTCTCATCTTAGTCCTACTGTTATTACTGTTGCTACTAGTAATAGCCCTGATGTTATAGTTATCTTATTTATGGTATCATTATCATGTATTTCACACTTAGCATCTATCTACTCAGTGTACACATTATGAATTAAACTAAGTAATTAACTGTTATCTCTTTAAAACTCTGTGGTGCCTCTACGACTAGGGGCTAGTGGATACCTATTGTTTGGCAGTTGTTGCTTAATTGCTTTTCTTTCCTTTGGGGCATTTCCCCGAGTCCATGAGGTTCTTTTGGGGCTGATCAAATGGACTTGCTCCACTGATACAGGACAGGCATGAGACCAAGGCCAGCACAACCAGATGTGCTCTCCCTGAACTCTGAATAACACATACAAGGAGAGGGACTATAGCTGGAGCCCAGTCCCCTGTGCAGAAGCACCCAGCTGTGCTATGCTTCTTGCTCTTCCCAACATGCTCTGTTGCTCCGTTCTTCCTTTGATTCTGCAAGCTACAGTGAAAATTTTGATTGCATCCTTTCAAAAAATTATTTTCAAACATAAGATAGTCACTTTGATGTCTGGGTCTTATATTCAAATTGCTACCCTCTAATTCCCAGATGAGGCCACTGGGGTTCAGAGATAAAACCATGACAGCAAGGTGTGGAAAAGACAACCACAGAATCCCACCTACTAGTAAGAAGCATTTAAATGCAGCTCAAATGGACCCCCAAGCCTGCTCTCTGCTACACAACTTTGCCCCCTGTATATCTAGTCCTGCACTGGAAGCCTCTTAGGGACTCTCATTCTGGAAGTAGGCGAGTCTGGATCCCACTAAAAGATGCACCCCCACTTTGATGGGAATCAAAAGTAATAGGCATTATCTTTAACACTGTCTGGCAGAAGCACTGAGTAGTCACAACTACCATCACCTATGGGCCAGAACACAGGCCTACAGACAACCTGCAGGGCCAGATGCTAACCTGGATCCTAGGAAGTCTGTTGGTACCAGGAAGGAGCTAAGGTGGTCAGGGCAGCTGAGGAACTAGGGGTGTCAGGACGTGGATGTTAGCAAATGGTATGAAAATATTTCTGTTTTTAAGAACCACAAATGCGGCCACTGCAGGACACAAGGGCTGAATATCAGACTTGAATAGAAGGTGACCTTTGAAGCGACAGTTGGGAAGGGAATTCTAGTGAAACAAGCCAGGCAGGAAAAACAACATCAAGTGCCCACAGGTAGATAGAAGATTTTTGTTGTGCAGATTGCTTCCCGTGCAGGCAGGGACCAGATGAGGGGCAACCTGGTAGGTCTTCCCCGTGCTCGGAACATCCTGAGTTTCCTCTCTTATGTAGATTGGAATAGTGTGAAACAATTCAAAAGGGAAAGCCATCTCTGGACTAACACTAAAGGAAAAAAAAAATCTGGACAAAAGAAAGAAAAAGCCCTGGACACTAGCAATGCCTGATTTGAAGCATCGCCATTCTGCTGGCTGACGTGTGTGCCCCTGCTTGCCTATGGCAAAGGTTCCTGCAATCAAAGAGGTCAGGGAGTGGGAAGCCTTTTGCCTGCAGCCGGGAAGGACCCAGAACCTCCCGTGAGACTTCTGCCTCTTGGGTGGAACTTGCGGTAAAGAAGAGGCTGCTAATGGTGTGCAGACGCTCAGGCTTACACTCCCAGAGGCAGATTTCCCCCAATGTTTTGTCTTGAAGAAATAGCATGTTGCTTCCTGTTTGAACACTATATCCATAGGGAGGCACATATCCTTTCGTGCTGCACTGATTCTTGCTGAAATAGACTGTGAGAACATGTGTCTGCCTTTTGGCACATACGTATCAAATGCTACATGGATCTTGCAGTGTCCACACGGAGGGCTTGGCTCGGAAGCTCCCCGCGCCTCACGGGGGGCCCTGTTTAAAACACGCACCTTGCTCTTGCTTGAAACAGAGTGGGCAGGCTCACGCCTTCTCACTTTGCCTTACTTGCCTCTCGTTATCATTGGAAATAGCAAATAGCTTGTTATTCCAGGAGACTCTGCATGAGTTCCCACTATTCTATGTAAATTGTTCTATAAAACTGTTAACTGGAATCAGAAACTAAAGCAGATGAATTGGACCTGAGGGGATGGCACACAATGTGTTGTGCTCCCAGACAACTTCATTACTTTAATTACCTAAAAAATATATAAATAGTTTGTCAGGATAGGAATCTCATTCCTTGGCCCACATGACAGTGACTGGGAGAGACAGTTCTAATCCTGCAATATACTAGATTGCCCTAATATTCTTTCTGGGAACCACCACATTGACTTTTGTGTGTGGGTGTGTCCTTGAAAACGGTGGAGGGGCTGGGCTTCGGACCCTCAAGATTGGGACTCTGGAATTATTATTTATTACAGGCCTCCTATGTGCAATTCTTCCCTTCAGTGAACTGTTATTATGTACCTAATATGTGTCAACCACTGTCCTAGGCACCAGGAACGCAACAGTGGAAAGACAGCCATGTCCTTACTCTCATGAAGGTTATGTTCTCACTGGGATAGGAGGAACAGGAGATGATGATGATGATGATAATAATAATAATAATAATAATAATAATAATATAATTTGCGGACACACTCTAGGGTATACCATTCCAGGGAAATAACAGAGAACATTCAAGGCTGGCACATAAGGTGGGCCAAGCAGGTGGAACTAACATCAGGTTTGCTAACGTAGTTCTACCACTTACTAGCTGTGCAAACTTAGAAGAACCATTTTACACATTTCATCTTCAGCATCATTGCAGGTGGTTAACAATACTCCCCTTACAATGTTTAATAAAGTTAACTTACAGAATGTATATTGACCACTTTGTGCTTGACAAATATAAAGATCAAAATCAATGATATTGGCTGTCTCTGACATTGCTATTAAATTGTAATACCTCCTCTTGTCCTCTACAGCATCCTAAACTCCAAAGTAAACCACGGTCAGCCTCTAAATGTGCTATTTTTCTGAAATACCATCCTTCATCCTGAATGCCATATACAAAACCCTCTCCACCACCACCCTGCCATCTGTTCTATCAATGTGCTCTAAAGTTTCATCATTCCTAATATCTCTTTCATCATTCCTAATATCTCTTGAATGACTCACATTTGAACATGTCAATTAATGAGATATAAATTACAGGTCTCAGCTTATTTTTATGTTGTCTTGCTCAGTGTTCAGACACATCAGGGTAAAGCTCAAGGTTTTATACGTTCAGTGCCCCCAAGGTTTTTCTGCATGGGTCTATGTCAGGCAAGTAACACCCACTCCATGTAAACAGTAGAATTTTAATGTAGAAAACTAGTTACAAAGATGTGGGAGGAGATGAAATACCAAAGAGTAGGCAACTCAGAAATTAGCAAATGCAGTAAGTCACCATCACTCTTTGGCTATAAGGATAAAAGGAGAAATATGGTAGGAGGTCTGGCCAGAAAGAAAGGAGATGTCCAGCAAGATCAGAACACAGTTTATGCAAAAACAGTGCCAAAATCATAGAGAGTACAAAATAATTCATGTTCTCCTTTTCTCCCTCCCTCCAGATTCCTGTTAGTGATGGCCACTGGTCAATCCTAGAGGGAGGCCAAAGGACAAGGAAGTCTGGGAAATATAGTTTGCAGAGGTTAGTTCCCTGTGACATGGGGCAGGAGATAGGCAGGAAATCTACCTGAGCACAAACAAGCCAAATGAACAACCTGAGAATAGACACCAGGGCTGCCACACCAGACATCGCACATCACAACCTGAGTATTCAGTTGTGACATTTATGCAACACATATAGGCACCTTGGGATGTAAACAGACACCTAAGAAACAATTCATCTTCAAAACAAGAGTCAGATATCTGTCCCTGCCTGAGGAGAGGGACAATCTGTGAGTACTGTGCAGTGCTCGTCTCCCCTTCCAGCCTGAGCTTAGCCCTAGGATATAAGCCTGAGCCTGAGGAAGAGCATTCTGCCAACCAAACATGGAGATGCTGATTAATTACAATCTGTAAAGCATAAGGAGCCCCAAGCAGCACTGCTATAAATTATGAGTAACAGATTATAACGTAAATGTATATCCAAGAGATTAACCTCATGTTAGCAGAAATTAAAGTGATTTTTGGCATAATGAGTACTAATTACTCAGCAGCAATAGAAATTACTGCTCTTCATAGATACCTTAATGCCTGAGATCCTGACTGCTAGACAACCCAACACAGGTATCAGCAACATCAGCACAGTTCATTAGGTTCTAGATGCAATGCCTACATCATTACGTGAACTAGAACCTGAATGTCAGATCACACACCGAACTGGATCAAGAAGCAAGAAACGAGGAGGAATATTAAGGTAGCTGAAATGAGCCCATGATAATGCATTATAATCTGCTGTATATGCATGCATGCCTATTACATAAATACATGTTGTTGTTTTTTTTATTGTTAGACTTACTGGGGTGACACTGGTTAACAAGAATTACATAGGTTCCAGGTGTACAGTTCTACAGTGCATCCTCTATGTGTTGCATTATGTGTTCACCACCCAGGGTCAGTTCTCTTTCCATCACCATATATGTGTCTCCCCCTCCCTCATCTCCCACCCCACCTCTTCTCTCACCCCCGCCCCCCTTGCCCCCAGGTAACTATAAATATGAGTTTTATGTAATACTTTTTCACTGTATTTAAGACACTACAGATTCAAATACACATCCCAGTTTCAGAGATACTAAAACATAAAAAAATTTGCATCTAAGAGTCATTGAAATATATATATATATATATAATTGCACATAATTATAAGAAATGATTATTGAAGGATTATTTCTTATCAGGCACTACTCCAACTGCTCTTCACACTAATTGGTCCTTATTTAAAAATCTAGGGGGAGAGGAGAGGTAGTTCATTCCCCTCCAGTTTGCAGATGACGAATGTAAGGTAAAGGGACTTGCCAAAAGATATACAACGATTAAGTGGTCTACAGGGTTCCAGCTCCAAAACTCATGCTCATCCATTGGTTTATATGGCTTCCATTTGAGACACTTCTTGAGAACTTCCAAAACCTGTTGGGGCTGGGAGGGACTTCAAAGCGAGGATACATACCTAAAAATACTAAGTAGAGGACATGCTACCTAGGCTTTTGTTTTGTTATTATGAGCTAATAGATACAGCCAGTGTTCACCTGCACACGTGTGTCCACACACTCTGACAGCTGGATTACATGTAGGTGTTTAATTATAATGATGTCTGCACAGACTCCCTGACTTATATGGTTTGGCTTACAATTTTTCAATTTTACTATGGTACACAAGCGATCCCCATAATAAATTACATAAAATATTCAGCACTTGATTATAAAATATTATTAAAATCATGGATTCCAGTGACTTGCATTTGAGTACTCAATAAATGTTTTCTCAGTGAGTGAGTGGATAAATTAATAAATTCTGCTGTTGTGTATGCAAGGAGTGCAATGACACTGGGTACAGAGAGCATGTGAGACTATTCCTAGCTTGATCAGAACCCAGCTAATCAATGTATTCAGGTATGAGCCGGAGGAGATGCCAGTTGGAGGGTTAAATTCTTTTTTAATTATATTGGGGCAGTTGCAAAAAGAGGGGATGTTTCATACATTTTTCACTAGCTAAAATGATAAAATATTGATTTAAAACTCACAATTAATCCTTATAAGCAGACTAGGCTTTTAATAATTCAGTCACATTTCTCAGTGGTCTTGTTTGTTCCCTCCCCATGGCTAAGCAGAAACTGCTTTCTGAAAAAAATGGAGACCATTTTTACCCAAGAGCATCAGCTCAAATTCCTGTAATTACATACCATGGTAAATATTAACTCATTCTAAGTGCTTAGCCTCATTCCCAAAACACTTCCTAAAGCAGAAACACAGGCCATTCTTTTCCTTCCATGCCCACTCAGAATCTGTTTTCGTTTGTACATTCATTGGATGCTTTCTTGTTTTGACTTCTAATTAGCTCTGAAGCTCTTTGGGTTACAAAATACACTGTGTATAGCTTTGGGGATGTAGATATAAAAATGGCTGAGGACAGATTCTCAAAGGGCTGCATATAGAATAAACAAAGACCTCAAACCTTGGGTCTGCCAACAATCTGCTTTGATAACAAATGCCCCTCTTGTAGGCCTCAATTTTCTTATCTGTAAAATGTAGAAGCCCCTCAAAGCTTGTTTTGACTTAAATTGCATGAACCTTAGTCCTATTATTCTGTGAGTTCAGACACTTTCAATTCAAATAAATTCTGTACAGTGAACACAAAGAAATAGAGGCAGAATGATACATCTGATAAAAGGTTAATATTCAAAATTTATAAAATTTATACCTTTGAAAACCAAAAGAAAAAACAAACAAACAAACAAATAAAATCTAATTTAAAAAATGGACAGAGGACCTGAATAGACATTTCTCCAAAAAGGACACACAGATGCCCAAGGGACATATGAAAAGATGTTCAACATCATTAATCAGAGAAACACAAATAAAAATCACACTGAGATACCACCTCACTCCTGTCAGAATGGCTATTATCAATATGTCAACAAACAACAAGTGATGGCAAAGATAGGGAGAAAAGGGAACCCTTGTGCACTGTTGGTGGAAGTGCAAATTGGTGCAGCAACAATGGAAAACAGTATGGAGGTTCCTCAAAAAATTAAGGTTAGAACTACCTTATGACCCAGTAAGTCAACTCCTGGGTATTATGCAAAGAAATCCAAAATACTAATTTGAAAAAAATGTATGCACCACTATGTTTACTGCAGCATAATTCACTATAACCAAGATAGAGAAACAACCTAAATGCCCATCAATGGATGACTTGATAAAGGAAATATGGTACATTTATACAATGGTATATTACTCTGTCATAAAAAAGAATGAAATCTTATCACTTGCAACATGGATGGACCTGAAGGATATCGTGGTAACTGAAATAAGTCAGACTGAGAAATATGAATACTTTATAATCCCATTTTATTTGTGGAATCTAAAGAACAGGATAAATGAACAAACAAAACAGAAATAAACTCACAGATACAGAGAACAAACTGATGATTGCTAGACGAGAAGGGGGTAGGGGGATGAGTGAGAAAGGTGAAGGGATTAGGAAGTACAAATGGTAGTCACAAAAGAGTCATGGGGATGTGAAATACAGTACGGGGAAATAGTCAATAATGTTGTAAAAACTATATAGGGTATCATATGGACACGAGACTTATCTGGGAATAATTTCATAAATTATATAAAGGCATGACCACTGTACTATGCACATGAAATACAAAATAATATTGAATGTCAACTATAATTTATATATATATATATATATATATATATATATATATATAGTCATGGAATGTAGAAGAGAGCATAAGGGATATAGTAAATTATATTATAATATCTATGAATGGTGTCAGATGGGCAGTAGACTCGTTGGGGTTATCACTTTGTGAGATGTGCAAATATCTAATCATTATGTTGTTTTGTACGCCTGAAACTAGGAAGAAATAAAGTAATAGAAGCAGCACCTTGGTCAACAAAAATAATTTATTTCAGTAGAAAAGATGACAGATGTGAGAGTCTTTCAATCCTTAAAGACTCAGGGGTTGCTGTAATCTTGTGTTTGGTCTGCCTCCAAAGCAAAGAAACTCCTTTAGGAGCTATGGGCTCAGTATGTTCTGACATAATACAGTTATTTCAAACACATGTATGTTAAAGTTATTACTTTATAGTCTACCCGTCTTAGTTGGTAGAGTCATCTTGGATTCCTAGGGTAAAAACACAAATCATCATACAATCTTTGATGTTTACAATCCCTACCTGAGTTGTGTCAATTGCGTAGATAGTCTTGGAGGAGGAAGTATGAATTTCAAATGAGATCTCCAGATACAGCAGTTAAAACAATGTTTTAGATCAAACAGGTAAGACTTTCCAGCTCTGCCCCATAACCTTCTCTAAACTACTGCATTTCCTTCTCTTCTTCCTCATCCTAATATAATATTTGCTCCCTTTCTTTGCTTCCACTTTTCTACTCTAACAAAGAACTTCAATACCAAGTGATAAGGCAAGGTTGCTAGGCTAGGACATTCAACCTTGAGACTTCTTTAGCAACCAGGGAGTTAGAACCAACTTGGAGCTCAACTTTAGTGAGGATGATATACTCTTACAGACTGACAATATGCATTATTACTTTCTCTTTTGCCTTGATCCATTAAATTCACCAGATGAGTCTGCCTTTGGGGGCCTTCTTATACACATGCAAATTTCTACCTTGCAGTGAGATAGCAAATCCTTTGTGGGGGAAAAATGTTTCAAATGTGCCATGAGCCATTTACTTAGGTAAGCTACAGCTTCAAGAAATATACTCATACTTAAGAAAATTCAACTGGGAAAAGTTTCAGAGACAGTAATCATGTGTATCAACTTTCTGGATAAAGCCAATGTATTTAAATAAAAATCTTGTATACATCCTATTTAAAATACTATGAAAATTTTCATCCATTTGTGACCTAAGAAAACATTATGATTGCCCTATTACTCATGCTAAAATTGAAGAATTATATTAACTTGCCTAATGTGGGTGATGGAAGGGTATATTTAGTCATCCACGCACAACTCAAGGCTAAATTTTTAATTCTTGATCTCATTCTTTTTCTAGTTCAGCTCGTTCCAAGCTGTGTTTCACTAGAGATAAGTTGATTATGTTTCATATTACATCTTCCTCTTGAAGTATTATAAAAAGTAAACTTACTTAAAATTATGTAACCCAGATTTCTCATAAATTCTATTCCAACCCTACCCACCCAGAACCACACCTCAACTCCAGAACACCTAGTAATATCTTGCAGAAATGTTAGGCTTAGGGATGCAATTGGAGGAAGTCACAGTAGACCATCATCGGAGTACTACAGGATGGCTGTTGTAATTCTGACAGTTCTCCGGTGTACTGCTAGTTGTAGATTCAAAAGTCTTAACTTCTGTGACATATAAGCTTGGTCAACTCATTCTGGTACGTTATTTAAATTCTCAAAGTCTGCTTCTTTGTTAATAAAATGAGACTCATAAAAGTCCTATGTGCTTGTTTTGAAAATTAAATGAAAATATGTATATAATGCCTGACTGATAACTCAATTAATAATTGAGTTATTGCTACTACTTTGATTATTATTTCCATCTGCTGGTGGACTCTGACAAAAGGAAATGCTTATGTGGGTATTTCTTCCCTCTACTGAAATTATTAGAACCTATTTTGCCTCCTATGACGATGGTCATTGATCTGTTCTTAAAACGTCTCAAATTCTTGTCAGCCTTCACCCAGTACTGTCTTTCTCAACCGTTGATACACTGACCTTGCAAATAGGAAGAGATGAATAATTAGCCATGCTCTTAAGTCACCCAGATCATTATACCAGTCATTTTAATGTGAGGTGATAAAACTTGTAAATTTTATGAGGCTTACCCTACAGATTTTAACTATAAAACATGCCATGGAAAAGATAGTGGATAAGTGCTACCTGAAATTTAAAATACGTTCCTAACACACCTAGCTCAATCCCACCACCCATGGTTCAGAATCAGAAAGAATGGGGACCTGCAACCACAGATGCATCCACAGAACTATTTCAAAAACCTTTTCCCTTGCTTTCTTATCTCCCTTACTTATGGTTTATTACTCTCCTAAAGTAGTTTCACACAAACACCATTGAGGTATATCACTTCATATTGGAAGAAAAACAGAGTACATATCTAAAGAGTTAATTGTGGAAACCATTTTGTCCTATTAATAGTGGACAACATCCATCATCATGATCTCAAATCAATTTTGATGAGCATGGGCGAGAACAGAGTCCTTAGACATGAATCCCTTTACTAGAATTTCTCAGGTATTTCTGTCCTTGACATTACAGAGCTTCCTCCCCCTTCTCCCAAATAGCTTTTTTCACTTGTTTGCTCAGTCTGTCAACAATCACCTGATTAATTTGTCCTATTTCCTGTAGCCATATCACCTAAGGATTTAAACTTGCCCTATTGATTCTCTATCATGAAAATATTTCCTATAAACTAATATATTCATTCAGGACACATTAATTATTTGTAAGCAAAGCTCACGGGCAAAGTTAAAGTAAATATCGCAGATGAGTTAGAAAATAAAGTAACTAATGTGCTAATCCAAATTCTATCCTTTGATGGAAAAAAAAATTGTTTTTCTTACCTTTTTCTTCTGATACCAGCGGTGTAGGAGTCCATGGTTGTAAGGGAAGATTAAAATGCTGGTGACTTCCTTTTATAATACATGATAGCTTGCAGCCTGGTAATAGAAGATTTTTATGATTTCAGATTCTTTTTTAGAATTGACCAAACAAAGGAAGTATTTCTACTTGCATTGATTTCTTACCTATAAATAGACTCTGAAGCTGATTTCTGCCCACACAAAGGAGCTCAAGATAATTTCTAAAAATGAAAAGTTCCAAAATACCTCAAAGAGAAACCTGACTACTTCCATCACTCACGTTCCAGCAAAGAGACTGTCTCCCCAGAAAAAACTCGCTCCTCCTGCTTTTGGGTTGGGTGTTAACTCCTGTGTCCTGCTTGAGGCAACAATTCACAACTAAGTGCCCATTAGGAACACCTGGTTTTTCTCCAGATTAATTCCATCAGGATCTACTCTAGATGCTGATTGCATGAAGTGAGGTCTATGTATGGGCCACAACCACCAGCATCACCTGAGAGCTTATCAGAAAGCACAGTCTAAAGCCCCAGGGCAGACCTATCAAATCAGAATCTGCATTTTAACAAGATTCCCAATGATTCGTATGCACATAAAACTACAGATTCCTGGGTCCCTGTCACCAGAGATTCTTATTTAATTATTTTTAGTTGTAGCCTCAGGTAGTGGTTCTCTAAGTGTGGTCCCTAGATCAGCATTATCATTATCACCTGGGGAGGTGTTAAAAATGCAAATTATTGGTTTCCAGACCTACTGGATGACAGACTCTGGAAGTGGAACCTAGTAATCTGTATTTTGACAAGTATAAAGGACGTCAAAGATTGAAATTCCTTGCTCAGGAGGATATGCCCAATTTAACAATATACTCCTACTCTATTTCCCACCAATTACAGGACAAACATGGGCTTATCACTCAGACCTACAAAATTACAACAATCAAGTACAGATAGGAAACCAAATGCCTGCACTTTATTGAAGCTAAGATTTCGCTTGACTAAATACAAGGCAGGATGCTATTGCTCGAGATGCATGCCACCTTGAGAGAAGCCAGACTGCAAAATGAAACTGTAACCTCAGTGACAAGGGTATAGGAATTTCTGGGTCTGGACCATTCCTGAAGCATGTGCTATCTCCTGACTCTGATTTACATTAGCTAATGAGTTTCCTTATAACTTAAGCTGCTTTGAGTTGGCTTATGTCTATTTTGAAATGGAAAATCTTTGTGTGAAGTCATTTCCCACAAAGTGGAAAAAGTAAGAGAGAACAATACATACCTCTGCTGAGAGGTTGTGCAATCTATATGTTCATATTTCTAGTGATCAAAAATTTACCTACTTCAATGACAATTGTTTCCAACTTAGATGACTATTAGAAATGCCCTTCTTACATTGAGCTGAACTCTTAAGAAGTTGTATTTTACGTCAACCCCAAACACCTGATGTCCTCTAACATGAAACAACCCTTACGCATGTGAAGGTACATCCTATGCTTTGCCACAAATCTCTTCTTTAAATAAACATCCAGATTTACTTTCCAATGATTTTGAGAGCTCTCACCATCTTGATTGCTTGACCCTGAATACTTGGCATTTTGCCAGCTCCTTTTCATCAGTGCCTTGCAAGTATGATCTGACCCATGCAGAGAACACACCAAATATTCTTTTCCTGGGAATAGTGGATTGAACTATGCGTCATAGATCGGCTGACCAGACATCCCGTTTTAAGTGGGACAGTACCATTGTTTTCTGTCCTGTCTGGTGGGCCTAATCATTGACTTCTCCCCTTCATATTGCTGCCAATCTGCATTTGTGAGGCAGTGACTCCCGATTGGGTAGGAGAGAAGTTACGAAAATACCCTAAGAAAACTCCTCTTTTTCTCTACAAATTTTATACACCTCCCTCAACCTTTACAATTACTATTAGTCAATTTAGAACTAGAGAAGTTTCATTCTGTCTTATAAACTAAATTTGACACTATCATTTTTCTGATCCAATCACTTTACATGTTCATTTCCTTTGCGTTATTTGTAACTCCTTAGCATGTTAATGCAAACATCTATACTCATGCTTAGCTCTCCTACTTTTCTAAGGATTAGTTTCTGCATTTATAATACGTGGATAGCAATTCCTTTTTCTTAGGATAGTGTAAAGATTAAATGAAGTAAGTGTGTGTGTGTGTGTGTGTAAACTGGTAAGTTTCAATGTCTGGTGTAGTCTGGTGTATATTCACTGCATAATAAATCTTGGCTTAAAAATAAAGTCATGTAGGGCTTCTATGAGCTGGCTTTTATGTACCTTCCTAATCTTCTATGGTTATAGCTCTTGTACCCTAAACACCAACCATTCTCAATGATGTATTATTTCCATAATAAACCTATTTTCATTTTAATGCCTTAGTATACACTCAAATATGATCCTGAAGTCTTTTTTTCACATGTATTTTTATTTTATCACCTAACTCAATTATGCACATGTATTTTCTGTGGGCTAAATGGTAGTACCTTATAGTGATCAAATTCAATTTCACCTCATCAGATCAGGTTCATGATTTCAGCATTAATTTTTTATCCCAAAGCTGTCATATAATATATTAATTCTATCTTTTCTGCCACCATTATTTAAGCCCTAAGTAAATAGAACCCTGATAGAATAAAGTTTTTGATATTTAGAAGCATATATGCTAAGAAAGACACTATCAGTGTAAGAATAATGGCAAAACAACACCCTAACAATTTAGAAAATACAGATGATAAAATATATTAAAATAAATAGGCATGTACTAAATGGAAATCTAGATAAAACAATTATCAGAGTAGGAGGTGTGTGTGGGAAGGGATGGAGGCAGGGATGAGCAAGTTCTATATCATAAAATAAAAGTTGACATAAGTCTTTCAAGCTTTATTTTTCTCAGTTAAGTAAACACTTCCATTAGGATTCCCTACGTGTGTTTGCTTAAAATTATTAGGTGTTCTGAACCCCTCGGTGAACCTTTAGCATATATTGGCCATTTCGGAGGTATCTGGCCTGAAGTAATGTGTGATTGGGCCACACTAGAAATTTACATTCCAAATAAAAATACTGCTGTTGTGGAAAAATATTTTATCAAAATCTTCAGAGGTAAAGAAAGGAGAAAATTAAATTATGATTAAAAAAAACATTTACGTCTTTTTGTTTGATTAATCTTGTCTGTATTGTTGAATACCCACAGTATGCAATGAACCATCTGGAAAACCAAACACAGGAAAGCTGCAGGGATAATGTTTTATAAGTCTCTTGATTGAAACATTTCTGGTCTCCAAAGTACTATAAAGTAGATACAGAAATAGCAGAGTGTCTTCCCTTTTCCTACTTTCTGACTCATATTAACTGGTTTCTGTTATGAAATGGGCTGTATCTGCAATTCCCCATATCATCCAGATGGAACTATTTTAAGCAATTACTTAAATACGGTGAAAAATGATAGCAACATTTTCCTTATTAAAAATTATATTGGGGAGCTAATTTGTACAAATCTCTACTAAATACTACTGGAAGTTTATAATGCATTAAGATACTAAAAATATACACAATTATCAAATATACATGGCAGTATTGGATAAGAAGTAAGAAAGCCATTTTACTATCACTGTTATTAAGGAAATCATTGGGAAGGCATTGGGATTGGGTAGGAAAAAAAATAGTCAGTATGACAAATGTTGGGGAAGACATACCAGACAGTAAAAATAGCAGGAGTGAAATGATATTTTGTTAATTATGAAAATGTTTCATGGATTCCTAACAAAATAAGTTCAGGTAAGCTAGGTAGGCTCACAAATATCATCAGATAGTCAGACTGCCAAGAGACGAATTATATTCTGGATTTGCATTTACAGGGTAAATTTTGTTTGGTAAGGCACTTGACTTACTTATCTATCTTTTAAATGATATGTACGTTAGAATAGTAAGAATTTAGGGGGGTTTCTTGACCCCATAAACATTAATTAGGCTATAAAATTAGATTAAGTGTATATAAATCTAAAAAATATTTTTAAAAATATATTATTACTTACAATGGTGAAATCTTCATTTAAGAATAGAATTAACAAGAAAAGCAATTATTAAATGTTAAAAGTTCTAATAACTTTTGATAATTAAAAATTGAACTCAACTTCCACTGTGGCTACATAACCAGTTTTGTTATATTGAAATATACGAGGGCTGTCTGGAAAGTATCCAGCCATGTAATATGAAAAATAGAGGCATTTATGGCTCGGGACAGCTCATGTATAAGACTAAATAGCAATATACTCCTAATGTAGAAAACAGTTCACTTAGCTAGAACCCAGGGAAAGCACAATTCTCAACTCAGATTTTTTTTTTTCCTGAATTAAACTCACCAAAACTGTCTATTAAGTTCCTGAAACAATTGTATTACTTAATGGATATAAAAGTATGCAATGATCAGAACGCTCTAAATTGGTTAAGTGAGCTCAATGCACAGTAGAAGGTGCGATCATCAGACTGTCTTATAAGAAAGTGGTTCTGTATGACTGTGAGCTCTCCCTTTTTGCAAGTTTCAGGTATTCAGACTAAACCTAGAATTTGTCTCTGAGATGTTAACAAAGAGAAGTAAATAAATATTTAAATATTAAATTGTGTTTTGTGTAGGTTTCTGTTTTTGTTCTTTATACTTATTTCACAGTATAAGCTTTTTCAATTAATCAATTCTTACTTTTGTTTGTATAACTGTAATATGTCCTCTTCTTCCTCTTAATTCTCAACATATTATAATTAGTATCATTAGTGCTGCTCCTCCAATAATGATTTTCTATGAACACATGAACATATGTGTGTTTCTCCTTCCTTTTTCTTTGTTTTTTGATAAAATAAGATCATGCAATATGCATTATATATTCTTCTGTATATTTTTTCTTTATTAACAATACTATGGACCTCTTACCAAATCAATACATCTAGACATAAACTGGATTTTATTAGTTTATACTGTTTCATACAATGAATGCCTATAACCTCTTCAAGCAATTCCCCTGTGATGGACATTGTTTTTTCTCAAGTATTTGCTGTCATAGAGAAATAATAAACATCCTTGTATACATATCCTTACATACAGATATTTTTATTTCATTGTGATAGATGACTAATTATAAGATTGCAGAAGCAAAGCAAGGGCATATTTAGATTTTAAAATTATAGACAAAAGTCATTTTTACTATCCAAGAAGGTGGTTGTAGAAATACACACTCACACCAATAATCTATGATGGTGCTTCTTTTCCTGTACTTACTTTAAAAAATCACTGATTGAAATCAATCTTTTCCATTTTACCAATGGGGATAAAAAGGCATATTGTTGTTTTAGTTTGTGATTGCCCAGCTGCTAGTGAATTTGAACATCTTTTCACATGCTTATTAGACACGTGCATTCAATTTCTTGTGAGCCCGGTGTGGGTCTGTGACCCTTCACTGCTCTGAGAGGACCTTCACTGCCAAGACATCCCTCGCGACCTTCACCACCACAGGTGGGTGTGGGACCAGCCCATTTCACGTCTTCACCCCTCCCATAAGTCTCACATGGCTTCTTCTGTATGTTCTAGGACTTCTGTTCAGCGAGACTTCATGCAATGCTCAATGATGGTTGATCTATTGTGATTTTGATCGGGGTTGTGAGAGGAGGCAAGCACAGTGTTTACCTGCTCCGCCATCTTGAACAGAAACCTTATCTGTCACATTTTATTCTTATATGTGGCTACTAGTTAAAAATTACACATGTGACTTGCAGCACTGATATACTGGGATAAATGGAAAGTATCCAATTATTTTGATTAAATAATCTTATCTCTTTCCCACTAAATTCAAGTGTCATTCTGTGCTCATATATTGAATTTTTCTATAGAATAAAATTTGTTCCTAAACTCTCTATTCTATTCTGTTTACCCCTTATCTACATGTCTAGCCATATTATAACATACCATTAAGATTAAGGAAACTTTCTAGAAAGTTCTAAGCTGAATGAGATACAAAAGCTTTGTCACTGTTAGCTTTCTTTTGTCCTTTTTCTTACTTCCCATATATGTATTGTTTTAAGTGAATTGAAAACTTATTTTTTTCTCCTAAAATTGTGAATTGATCATCTGAATCAAAACATATTTTTTAAAAATGTCTGCATTAAAGTATACAAGGGCTGTCCAAAAAAAAAAATCTAGCCATAAATGCCTCTATTTTTCATATTACATGGTTGAATAATTTCCAGAGGCCCTTGTATATGTATATTTGGAAGAAAATGTCACTTTTATGTTGTTAATTCATACCATATAGTGAAATGGTCCATGACTTCATTTATCAAGATCATGTTTAATGCTCTTCTGTAAGATTTTATAGATTTCTTCATGTTATATATTTCTTGTTAAATTCACTTCTGGGTATTTTATACGTTTGATCATCACCATAAATTATTTTTTTCTATTTCCATTCTTGACATATGGTTCAAATAAAGAAAACTATTGGTGTTTTAGATTTATTTTGTAATCGAACAACAAATGACTTATTAATTCTATATACTGGGTTCACTTGAACATTTTAAAAGCACAGGCATGTTATTCGCATTCTAAGTTAATTTTCTTTTACTCATAGGATGAACTATTTTTAGTCATATTAACTGGATAAAGCATCTAACACAATGTTAATTACTAATGGGGATAGCCATCATCTTTGTTCTGATCCAGATTTTAATAAGAATGACTTTGCTATTTCCCTTACTAAGATAGTCTTTGCTATTAGTCTTCAGTAAATAAATAGAATCAGATATAAACATTTTTTCTTACTATTAATATTTCTATATTATTCACATTGAATTATATTTATAACAAATTTTTGTTTTTCTTTAACTTATTTATATTCTATCATAACTTATTTAAATATATTCCTTATTTAATAAGTTATACATGTTATTTTTACATTAATTTAAATATATTATTCATAATTTGATAGATGACCTAACATTAAACAATGTTGGAATTCTTAGATTCATCCCAACTTTCTCATGGTATCTTATTAGTTTAATACATAATTTATTGATTTTTTATTTAAAATTTTCACATCTGTATTTATAAATAAATTTTTCTGTAGTTTTATACTGAATTTTTCAGGTTTAAGTACAACAATTTGTGTTGAACTGTAAAATTACCTGAAGAAATTTTGAGATTTCTTTGTGGCATAGAATTATAAGAATTATAAATAAGATTTAAGCTCAATTCTTATGTAACTCTTGAGGAAACTATAATTCCAAGGCCCATCTGTCTTTGGCATCTTTTAATTTGTAATTACTTAAAAACATTTTTATAATTTTGCTATGATTATTTGTCTGTTATGATTATAAAACTATTCTATTCATTTTTCTATATTTAAAATGAATTATCAAAGAGTTATTCACAAAATTTTCCAGTAACTTTCTATAATTTTATATAAATTTTGGTAAAACTTTTCATTCTTACTGTTTATGTATTTGCTTCTTTTTTCTATTGCCTCAATCAAACCAACCAGTATTTCAAAAACTAGGTATTCATTTTATGTAATCTTTTCACTTCTTAATTTTATTCATTTTAATTTTTTTGTTTTTACTGAAACATTTCTTCCCATTTTTTGTTTTATTTTTAGTTTCATTTTGCTGGTTTCTTAATAACAATAATTTATTCACAAGTTTAATTTTATTTTTAATAAAAATATTTAAAGCTACAAATACTCTCCTGAGTCTTAGAGTTAGCTTAAAGTCATGTTTTACTATGATTTATTACTTTCATTAACTTCTAGGTAATGTTTAATGGTGGGTTTAACATCAATTTGATCAGGAAATACTTGTTTCTTAATTTTTAAGGAGTAAAATTTTGTTCCCTTTATTAATATTTTGACTTGTGTATTTCTTTGTTTTATATTCTTTGTTTTCTTTCTTACATTGTTTTATTGGACTAGGATCAAAGAATTTGGCCTCTAAAGTATTTAATATTAGAAAATTTACATTTCCTTCGTTGCTAATTATATTAGTAGATTTTTCTGTAAAAATCCCTTGAATTTAAGAAGAGAATATGCATATATGAAATTTCTTTGGAAATACCTGATTGTATTACTGAAATTTGTTTGATTTTTGCATACTGGCTTTATCAAATTACATGAGACACATAAATACTTTTGTTTATATATTTTGCTGCTCTAAGATTTGGTACCAGACAATAAGGGCTAGTATATTATTATAGATTTCTTTCTTTTTGGATAGAAATATATTCCTTTTCTTTAACTAATTAACTGGTATTAAATAAAACATTGATATTAATAAAGCCAATATCTTATTTACATTTAGATTATATAGATAGATACAAATATAACATAAAATGTATATTATAAGTGTATGTGTTTAAGTAAACTTTTTTCAATGGCTTTATTGAGGTATAATTGACCAAGAATTGCACATAGTCAACATACAATTTGATGAATTTGGACATATGCAAACAGCTGTGATAACATTGCCACATTTGAAATAATGGACATATCCAACACCTTCCAGAATTTCCTTGTGTCTCTTTGGGGTTGTTTTTTGTTTTTGTTTTTTGTGTTGTAAGAACATTTAACCTGAGATCTACTCTTGCAGAGATTTTGAAGTGAATAATACTGTATTGTTATCTATGGGCACTATGTTGCACAGCAAATCTCTAAAATATACCCATCTAGCATAACTGAAATTGTGTACTTTTGAAATAACAACTTCCCAATTCCTCCACTCTTCAGCTCCTGGCAACCACTATTGTATTCTCTATTTCCATGAGCTTGATTATTTTGGATACCTCATATAAGTGGAAAAGGACTTGATAGATGTTTCTCCAAAGAAAATGCTAAATAGCCAACCATATATAAAAACATGTTCAATGTCAATATTTTAAGTAAACTTGTAATGAAACATAACATTCATTAAGGCCTAAATCATAAGTGTACAGCTTGCTAAATTATTATGAAATAACTAGATTTCCATAGCCACCAATGAGGTTAAGAAATACAATATTTCCAGTATTATTTTGTTGAGTATGAGTGAGACCTGGTAATTCCTTTTAACTAAAATAATACAGTAAAGGAAATGAGATGTCACTCTGTGCTTAAGTTTTGTTCTATATGACTTCATCTTGCTAGTGAATTGGCTTTAGAAACTCATATTCCTGGCTTGGTGAAGTGACTACATTGGGAAAATCCACCTGGCCAGGAGTTAGGCGCAGCCCCTAGGAACTACGGGAAGCCTCTACAACATGATAGCAGCTTTCGGTTGACAGCCAGACAGTAGTCAGGTCTGTCATTTTTACAACCACAAGGAAATAAACTTCACCAAAAGCCTGAATACATTGGGAAGCAGACTGCTCCCCTGTCAAGACTCCAGGTGACGATGCAAGTGAGCAAATACCTTAGATTGATTCTTTGTGAAACCTTACGCGCAAGATCTAGCTAAGGCATGCTTGACTTTCAAAAAACCCATCGATATTGTCACATTATAATTGTGGGTTTTTTAAGTCTCCAAAACACTGATCATTTGTAATGTAGAGAGACATAGCTAATACACACCTCAATTCTGAATTCTATAAACATAGTGTTGCCTGTTTAGCATTTTTTTTAATTCATTTTTATTGTTAGACTTATTGGGGTGACATCTGTTAGCAAGGATTACATAGGTTTAGAATTTTATATTAATAGGCATGCTTAGTGTGTCGTCATTTATATCTGACTTGTTTTTTAAAAAATTTATTGGGGTGACATTGATTAGTAAAAATTACATAGTTCCCAGGTGTACAATTCTACATGACATCTTCTACGTGTTGTATTATGTGTTCATCACCCAGAATCAGTGCTCTTTCCATCACCATATATTTGTGCCCCTGTCCCTTCTCCCCCACCAACCTCCCCCCTTACTCTCAGGTAACTACTAAATTATTGACTGTGTCCATGAGCTTTGTTTCTTTGTTGTTTTCAATTTCCTGTTAACAATTAAACTAAATTTCTCCATCCTTTTCCCTTATTTTACCCACTCTCTCATCCCTCCTCCCATCTTTTTTTTTTTAGAAGAATATATGGGTCATTTTATTTATTTATTTATTTTTTAAATTCATTTTTATTGTTAGACTTATTGGGGTGACATCTGTTAGCAAGGATTACATAGGTTTCAGCCCCTTCTCCCATCTTAAAGAAGTCCCTCTATCATTCTTTGTGGTACTGGTTTGGTGGTAAGGACTTTCTTTAACTTTGTCTTATCTATATCTGTCCTTCAATTTTGAATGCTAGCCTTGCTTGATACATTATTCTTGTTTGTAGATCCTTGGTTTTCGTCATGTTGAATTACTTTCTGCCAATCCCTTCTGGCCTATAAAGTTTCTGGTGAGAAATCAGCTGAGAGTTGAATGGATGTTCCTTTATAAATTACTACTTATATACTTGTATTTCTCTTGCTGTTTTTAGAATTTTCTCTTTTTCTTTAACTTTTGCCATTTTAATTGTGATGTGTCTTGATGTGTTTCTATTTGGGGTCATCTTGTTTAGAATTCTCTGTGCATCCTAGACTTGTATGTCTATTTCCTTCACCAGGTTAGGAAAATTTTCAGTCATTATTTCTTTAAGTAATTTCTTGATCCCTTACTTTTCCTCTCTTCCTCCCAGTACACCTATTATTCTGATATTTTTATGTTTGATATAGTCCAAGAGGAATCTCAATCCACCCTTCTCTTTTTGGAAATAATTTTCTAATCGTTCTGACTGGATGTTTTCTGCTGACTTTCCTGCAAATCACTGCTTTATGCTTCTATTTTATCTAGTTTAGTGACTTTTATTTCATTCTTCATTTCAGTTAATGTAGTCATTATCTCTTTCTGGTCCTTTATAATGGCTTGTAAGTCTTTAATGTTTGCTATTTCTCTATTGAAATTATCATTCAGTTCCTTAAGCATTTTTATAATCATTGTTTTGAGCTCTGTTCCTGTTGGGCCATCTGTCCCTATCTC
Organism: Lyroderma lyra; assembly: GCA_004026885.1. Lineage (NCBI taxonomy): Eukaryota > Metazoa > Chordata > Mammalia > Chiroptera > Megadermatidae > Lyroderma > Lyroderma lyra. The sequence goes on along the minus strand of PVJL010000478.1, from coordinate 230,740 downwards.
TTTAATTTGAGTTGCCTTTTTCTGGTTTCTCATTTTGGCAGCCTCTCTGGACCCTTGCTGATGCAGTTTCTTGGGTGTTCCCTGCTGATACTGGGCAGACAGAGATCTGTGGGCGAGGGGAGTTTGCGCTTTTGTTTTCTTACTGTGGTTCCAGAGGTTGTGCAGAGAGTTTGGGCGTGATTGTGCCTTTGTGTTCTCAGTTTGCTCCACTCATGGTTTCTGTCCTGAGCCTTGGGGTCAATCTTGTATACTGGTTCTTTCAGACCATGCTGTCTGTGGGCCAAGAAACACGCACGCAGACGCCTCTCTCCTTCTCCTTCCTGGCTGGAGCATTTGCGCTGCGGCTCCTCACCACCCAGTTGCTCCCTTTCCTCTGGAAACCAGAGTGAAGTCCAGTCACTGCAGTTTGTGGACTGGTCTGCACCTCCTGGGGCCAAAGTACCTCACGCCCCACCTGTGGCCTCCTTTCCTCTATCCTACAGACCAAGTGAGTCCCAGAACACTCTCCCGCTGCCTTCTTCCTCCTCCCTCCCCCAGCGGTAGAGTTCCAAGCAGGGAACCATGCAGCTGCATGCCTCCTCTTCCCTTTGTTTCTCCTTTGTTTAACCCTCTGCCCACCTGCATGTACCTTAATGCCATGAGTGGGTTTCTTAGCTGTGATTGTGCATTGTGTAGAGGGTCCTTGGTTGAGGTATCGGTGTTTTATTAGTAGTAATCTCAAGACAAGTTTTTCAGAGGTCCCTCGTAATCCAGCATTTTCTTGCTGTATCATGTATCTGACTTCTTTAACTCAATAGTGGAATGCTTCTGTAGCTCTTTGATGCCTTAATGTATGTAAAATTTTAATTTTATATATAGTTTTCTCCTTATTTTTATGGGAGTATTGGCCTGTATATCTGGCTCTCTGTTAGGAATCTATAGTCAGCTCTATTTACTTTATGAGTTACAATTCCAAGCAAGTGACAAGAAGTACAAATGAGGAACACCTATTTACTTGGCCATCTTCTCTCATGACCCTCTTTTTTTTAATTACTAAATTATACCAAATAACAAATTATACCTTCACTTCTAAATGTTTGTTTGTTTGAAATTACAAATTTATTTTTAATTCAAAATTTTAATTATTTTCCATTATTTGGGGTGAATACTACTTAGAAATTCCTTTATTAAAAGAGCTTTATTTTGCCACTAGCTAACATGGAGTGTTCTCATACAGCTGTAAATGAGCTTGGTATTCATTATACAAATGAATAGAACCAAACAAAATTAGATGGGTTTATCTTTGTGGGATCATTTCAGGGATCTAATTTTGGGGTTTCTGGCCTCTAGGCTAAGAGACTATTGAAGTCACATTAAGCCGCTCTTGATAATAATACAACATTTTAAATAGAAATTTCACTCAAAGGGGGATGACGTAAAGGAAGGGTTCCAGGAAGATGACACTAGGAACTGAAGATAACCCCATCACACACTACTCCATGGCTAAAGCACTTTTAGCATTTCATTCCACTTTAGTTGGTTCTGTGATCAACTCTCAGCCCTCAGGTTTTAGGGACCAATCATCTATTTAATTTTAGGGACCTGTTTCCTCTGTTTAATTTTTTGAGAGATGTATTAGAGTTAAACAAGAAATTTTTCTTTATATGTTTACACAAAACTAAATCTAGAAACTATTTTTGAGTCTGTCATCAAAAACACTGTATACTTTTGAGTAGATATCTTCATCTTTCAGAGTCTTGATTTCCTCCGCGATTAAAATAATACCAGTAATAACAATAAGATAGGTGAGATGGGTGGACCAGCTGATCTGATAGATAACTCAAATGTTAGATATTAAGGTGGAAAGAACATTAAAGACAATCTAATTCATAGACCTTATGTGCAAAAGGGTGAAAGTAGGTAAGCATCTTATGGGATTTAGTTAGTGACTAGGTCTCAGTTTTCTTGAATTCAATTTCTGATTATTGGGGGTTTTTTTCTATGACACTCTAATTTTTAAGTGCACTTATTTAAGTTTCAAAATAAATATATGATTCTACATTCTTTTTTTCCACAGCACAAAAATGTTCAAAAGAATCTGCAAAATAATTGGCAGGTATATTGGAAAACATATCTGAAACTCTTTTGGTGAGTAAAATAAGTTAATCAAAGAATAAAAAAATTCTAGGTTTATGGGTGATATGTGGAGAATTTTATATATTCTATTTTATCACTCATCAATGTTGAACCAATAGGAGACACTGACTTCCACCTAAAGGAAATATGTAAGGATAAAACGGTAACAACATGACCCTTAATATGATTTTACAAAACTGAAAGTTTTCACAACGAGGAGTGACTCCTGGCCAATTTCAGAAAATGAAACAAACTGTTAATTTTTACTAACCATTTTTCTCACTTAAGAAACAAGTGAATGGATTAAAATAATAATGAAATTAAAATTCATTTCATGGTTAAGAAAATGCTTTATATACGTAATATAATTTAATTTTCCACCATGCAACCAATGAGAGGTAGTTATTATTATTGCCAGATATAAAACTCATCTGCATTTCTCAGGTGGGAATTTTGCCTCTATTTTTATAGTATCACCAAGAAAATAGGGGACCTTCTATAATTAGTTCAGAACATTTAAGTAAGGGCAGATCTTTAGAGAGAGCTGCAATTACTTTGATGAGGTTGTCTAAACACTCAGTCTCCTGTCTTTGCAGGATTAGATGCAAAACCAGCAGTTATTTCTCTAATGCTTTTTGCTAATCTCAAGGAAGTGTTCTGAAATACAAGGGAAAAGTTCATCATTTTTTCTTGCAAGCTGTTTTAAAAGTGTTATTATCAAAATAATAGCAATTTCAAACTAATCAAAGTTATATTTAGTAAAATGAGCAAACCCTGAGGCCAGCAGCATCTTAGCATGTGCTCAGAGAATTTTGTATGCTTCTCATACTTTCCATCACTAGCCTCATGTGCCTAATTCTTCCAAATCCAGCTGGAAAAATCTCCCATTTTCCTCTGGGTGTTCAGACCCTAAGATAAAACCAAACTAAGTCAACTGCTGGTGTAATCGACTGGCAGGTCCCTGAAAGTCTGCATCTGTCAAAAGCAAAGCCTGATTTCACATCCCCATATCTTACTCCTAATACTATTTTAACAAATCGCCACTCTCGCTGTGCCATGCACTATATGACATCCTCAGCAATGCTGATGCATGTTGAACCAATGGGTCGTAGCCATAAGACAGCATCATTTTAATGAAACATCTTCCCCTAGCCTTAATGAGATTATTTTCAGGTATCTTTTACAAAGCTTATGGATGGTTGTTTAGAAGATAATATCAGAGAAAATGAAGTTACCAGAAATCAGGGTAGATTTTGGTGGAACATTAAGAAGAACATCTTATTTACCTGGGGTAAAAAAAAAATAGTAGAAATGAGGGGCAGATGAAGGCTGATAATTTTCAAGATAAAAGAGGCAACATCTACGCCAGAGTCAGCCTGAAGAGCAAGGTGTATGTACAGTGGTCTCTCTAAATTTTAATCCGAGAAATGGACTTCACGTCAGGCATTAATTCTAAGCCTGTAGGCAAAGAAATAGGCTCAAAGAAGAGTGTAATTTGAGAACTGTTTATTTAGTAAACTGGAAGGTCACATTTATTGCTTTTATAGAGCTTTTAGTCTTGTTCTCAAATGCATCCTCCAAATTTAGCCTATTCCAGGTGTTCAAAACATACTAGTTGAATAAGGTTGTAAAGGAATTAACCATGCTCCCTTATTTCAAGGTAGAGGTAGTTCCATTCTAAAAAGGGAAGTGATTCGCCCAAGGCCGCATGACAAACCCAGGAGCTCACTCCTACTTAACAGTAAAAAAGAATCATGCCGGAGCAGAACAGTGCAGGGAGGAAGGAGTCCTGCCAGCAAGTGCCCAAGTCAGACACTTCCCCTTCAGGCCTGGGCCTGATGGCCAACTTCTCCCTCCACTCTGCTGAGTGACTTTCTAGCATGTGAGGCAGCAACACCTCATGTTGGCAAATTCCCCCAAACCCTTCATGGAGGCCCAACATTTCATGAGCCGATCTAATTGGTTGTTCACCTTTACTGATTACGTTTATCTTTTTAATGTCACCCTAAGCTTCTTATTTGCACTTCTTGTGAAAAGCTTTTGCTACAAGCTTGCTGTATGTGAAGTGTATATATTTTTGAACCTGAGAGTTAATCATCACCCAATTATCATCTTAGGTGTCACTTGAGAGCTTTGTTTTTCTTGCTTTTTATGCACCTGATGTATGAAGAACTGGTTTGTGTAAGGCAGGGGTGTCCAATCTTTTGGCTTCCCTGGGCCACATTGAAAGAAGAAGAATTGTCTTGGGCCACGCATATAATACACTAACACTAATGATAGCTGATGAGCTAAAAAAAAAAAGAAAAAAAAAACAACACAAAAAAAAATCTCATATATTAGAGTGCATTTCAAGAGAAAGGATGATGGAATAGTGGTTGCAGAGTTTTGCATCTTTGTTGTTTAAAAAGTGGATGAAAGTTAGCACAATGGACAATAACATCGTTTGTAGAGGAAATAACAAGGGATCATGAAAAATACCGACAATATGGATTCACACATTAACCTATACCACATATACCTAAGTGGTAAACCATAATATGTGCTTGCATGACTATAGAATTTTAATTTATTAGGATTTTTATTTTCTCATAAGTAAAGAAGGAGATACAAGTCCTTTAAAATGTTATCACCTATTTTAAAATAGTTGGATTGAAAGTTATCAGCAACTTACTTTAGAGAGAACTTTCATAAGTAGAAGTAAAGGCCACACTGCTGTCTTGTCCCTGTAAGTGTGTCAAAGGGGTGACGTATTTACAAATAGAATGTACCATATTATTCATTTGTGGTTTTTTTTTAGTATTACTCCAAAATTGCAATAATTTCCCACTTAATAGAAAAAAAAACCTTTCTGATTCTTAAAAAATTGTTTATTCAGGGGGAGAGAGAGAGAGACAGACAGACAGACAGACAGATTGTGGTCCTCTCCATAGAAATCGCTGCCATAGTGAGGAGGTAATATATTTCATCTCCCAGTACATTAACTTTTAGAGTTTTTCTTTTTTTCTTCTTCACACTTCTTTTTCCAGGTGCCTATTGTCTCACTAGCTCTTCTGCATTGATTAAGGCCATGGTTACTCTTCTTCCCTAGTAAAGGTGACAGATGTTTCGAGGCTATTTGCCTTTGCTCTTTAGGTTTTGGCAAAGAAAATGTAAGCCCGTTCTCTTTAATCAAATCAAATTTAAGGGACAGTTTCCTACACTCATCAACAATGAGGATGAACAGAATGGAGTGGACTGAAGGTAGTGTTTAACCTTACGGAGACTGGTTTTTATTAGGCTGTTCAACAAACTGGCAAGCTACTTGTGTGCCAAGCATCCTGTCTACTAAATCCCCATTTCCTACTACGCACCAGTGGGAAAAGTACCTACATTCCAGGCGAAGTATGGAAACAACCTCACAGAATCTTCTGCAAATCAGTACTAAAATGATGTATTTGGTGCTGATGGAAAAAAAAAACATTCTAGTCATATTCCAAGTCATCATCCTATTTTAATTAAAACAAGAGGAAGAAGCTGTTAGCAGGATAGTTGTGGAGAAACCATGTTTGCTCACAGAGGCCGTTAAATTCTTCTCCGTGACCGGTGGCTGCTCTATTAGACTCATTTCATTCTTTCTGGGTTTGATATTGAAACTGGGCTTAGGCTCAGGGTAATGAAGTAAAGAAAGATAAAAATCAAGCTTTTCTTCATGAAAGCTGAATAGTATTTTCTATACAAACACTTAACAATGAAAAGTGACAAGTAACATTATGTTGGCATTAGAATCAGCAGCTTTTAGTTCGTACAACTGGCAGGAACAGAGGGCAAGAAAGGTTTGATAACTGACTGGGGATGTCTTAAAACAAGGAAACTAGTGCTTAGCAACTCCACTTGGCGTAGTACTTCTCAGCTTCGCCAACCGGTGAGGCAGCATGGTGGTGCATTACACCAGCAGTGGTGTACACCATTCAAGACTGAATGTCAGCATCACGGGGCTGTGCTGCTTCTCCTAGATTTTGTGATCACCACATTCCCACATTATCTCCCTCTCGCACCTTTGGGGAAGAGAGATGGAAATTTCTGTGCCATAAAAGTTTTTCACAATTAGTCAATGTTTTCTCTCTTAAAAGATCACGTTCTTAAAAATTTACCATTTTCCTTTTATAACCACCAATCTTTGCTTGAATAGCTTGAGAATAACCCAAAGGCCTGTAAAGCCCTTAGATGGAGAGTAATGAAAGGTTATTGATGGTGATTTCAATTTGAGGGACATTGAACTAATCATTATAATCATCAGTATTTATTCTTTTGACTAAAATTCCAACATAGAAAGTATAATTCTAAAGGAAATGCAACTGCCCCTGTGAAAAAAATTTTCTTAACTTTTTTAAGAGCTTTTAATTAATTGGGGTGATATCTCAAAGCATGTAGCCTGAGCTACAGGATAGGCGGTGTATAGAGAGTTGGTGAAAAGAGGAATGGGGGATAGGGAACAGAAAGAAGAGAAGCATTCATTCATTCAACAAACATTCATTCACGTATATATAAACACACACACATACACACACACACACACACACACACACATATATACATGTACATATATATACATGTACATATATATACATGTCCAGTGCTAGACAATGAGGGAGAATGGACACTGAACAAGATAGATAGGCCCCTGCCCTTGGGGAGCTTTTGATTTAGTGAGAAAAGGCAAACAAGAAACAAATAGACAACAAATAAATAAGATAATGTCAAATAGTGATAAATGCTGAGAAGGAAGTAAGAGAATAATCTGGTGGAAGTTATTGGGGATAGGGGTAAGGGGAGAGAGTTGAGATGGAATAATCAGGCATAACCTCTCTGATGAGGGGGCATTTGAACTGAGACCTGAAGGAAAAGAAGGAGCCAGTCTTGACACTACCAAGGAAAGAGTTCTAGACAGGCAAATTTCAAGTGTAAGCACTTTGGTGACTTTTTTGTTTCCTACAGACTTAGAGTGTCCAAAGAATACAATTCAGTGTGTATGGAGTGTAGTGGGATGAATGGCAGGCTATAAGCCTGGGCAGGTGGATAAGGCCAGATACAGGGTTTCAGATGTTGTGATAAAAAGATTGAATTTTATTCTGAATTAATGGGGAGTAACTGGAGTTTTTTAAGAGTATATTAGTCTGCTAAGGTAGCCCTAACAGAATATCACAGACTGGGTAGCTTAAATAACAGAAATGTATTTTCTCACAGGTTTTGAGGCTGAAAGTCCAAGGTCTCTGCTAGGTTTGCAGATGACCACTGTCTTACTCTGTCCTCATATGGCCTGTGTTCTGTGAGCGCATACTTTTGGGATCTCTGTCTTTTCTTATAAGGGTACCAGTTCTATTGGTTAGGGCCCTCTCCTTATGACCTCATTTAACTTTAATTACCTCCTCAAAGGTCCTATTTTCACAGTCTCTTTAAGGGTTAGAATTTCAGCATATGAATTTTGTGGGGGACACAGTTAAGTTCATAACCTAGGGGCTGGGTGATATTAATTCTCCTCTAGCTGTAATGTACAGCTTGGATGGGGGAAAGGGGACATAGTAATGTACAGTCAAACACAATCTTTCTTTTCTGTACCACTTGCCAAAGTCTCCCCAACCACCCTCAAATTTCACTATTATTAGAAGCAGGTAAACAAACAGAAAAGAAGTTATTAGCTGTTCATATTTGACATGAGGATCAGGGTTCAATCCAAAGAAAAGAATCATGGATATACTCAAACAAAAACCACAAAATGCCTTTGTTGGTTTATTTTTCTCCTGTTTTAAGGATTACAAGGTCACAATTTTTTTTCTATAAATTTCAAGCAAGGTGCTGTTGAATCAGCAGCAGCAATGTCAACACTGTAAAAGCCTCATATATCAGAAAGGTCCTGCTCCTACACAAGGCACTATATTCCATTGTTATTGTATTATTTCAGAAGAAGCAATTTGTTGCCTGTGTCCCATTTACCATGGCCTTTTCAAAGCTGGGATGATCTCTCCTAGACACAGTGACACAGGACATTCTTCTCCCCATCCACACCCAGACAGTGAGAGGAATGGGATAGTAATAATAGCTAAGATTTTTGAGCCTTCGATAGATTCCAGCTAAGCACTTTACAACATCATCTCCTTGAATCCTGAGAACAAACCTCTGAGGTAGGTATTATTAACCCAGTTTTAGAACTGAAGAAAATTGGACTCAGAGGGATAAGCAGCTTGTGCAAAGACACAGGGTGAGTAAGTACAGAGCCAAAATTTGACCCTGACATGCCTTAAAAGCCTTGATTTTGAGCTAAGTGCATGGTACATACCTCCACACACCATTGGGATTTCACTTCCAAATTTACCCAATACAGCAAGCATTAGCAAAGTTCTCTTAGACTTGAAATAATCAAACTGCATATGTAGATATGCAGATTATGAAACAAGTTCTTGTCTATTCTGATAAAAACCATAATCATCTTTTATGTGTACATATCACTTTATAGCTTATGGAGTACTTTGGCATACATGGGACTCTCGTGACTCTCAAAATAATTCTGCGCGTGTTTAACATCATGGATTTAAGTTTACATCTAAGAGATGAGAGACACTCAAGAGTCCAAGATGCCTTGTCCTTGATCATGTGGCTAACAAATGACAGGCCCTGTTTGAACATGACCAGGATCGTCTCTTACTTCCAGGCCAATGGGCTTTCCATTAATCATATTGTCGATCCTACAGCACATCCCCACTGCCTAATCCACTATAGTCCTCCTTTAATGCCTGCTATTTTGGAACCACACACAGCGTGCTAAAACTGAACAGCAGAGAAGAGGGAAGGCTATGGAATAAGACAGTATTGCCAAATTCCTCCCGCCCCAACCTATTTTCTGCCTTCACTTCCATTACAGGAGCCCTAGTAAAGTCAAATAAACAAATGAATAAATATAATTATTACACTATAATTAGTGCTATAAAAAAAGAGAAATAGCAAAAGACTGAGAGAGATTAAAATGATTAAAATAACCAGGGCGGCCCTCTGCTTTACATAGAATGGTCATAGAAGGCCTTTCTGGGCCTGTAGATTTAAACTAAGCCCCCAAAGATGAGAAAGCTTGGAAAGAAAAGTCTGGAGAGAAATGTTCCTCTTGAAGAGAACAGCCTTTTCCCCAGGCAGGAAGGAACTTTGTGTGCTTGAGGTTTAACTAAAGGGAGACCAGAATGGATGGACTATGATGAGCAAGGGAGACTGGGATGAAATGATAACAAAAGACAGAAAGGGCCTCCACATGCACAGCTTTGCAAGCGGGGCCCTGGTTTGGATTTCATTCTCAACAGAGTTACGATTTTCCCTGGTAGTCTGTTACAGCATGTCACACAACATAAACCTAGAGGAAGTGGGGGTGACCCACTGAAAGAATTCTTTTACTTTAAACCATAACGATTTATGTTCCTTATCCGTTAACTAATAAGCCCTATGAAGATAAAGAGGGTGACTGTCCCATTGACTGTCGTGTCCCCTGAACTGAGAAAATGATCTGGCACAAATTAAATCTTCAATAAACATGTTCTGAATGAATGCATGCAGGCAGGCATGATATCAATACCACAGAGTATCCAAATGCTTGAGATCTGGAATCTGACAGACCTGTATTCAAACACCGACTTTCCAAATTTATTAGACACATGGCCTTGAACTAATACATTTCACAATTAGACATAAAGGCTAACTCCAGAAATGATAGATTGTCTGAAGGACAGCCTTCCAGAGAGGCCCAAAGAGGAAGCTGGTCTCCTGCAGAACAGGGCCATTTGAGAATTAAAACCTGCTCCATGGAAACTGGCCACTGTTGGGAGCTTCAGGCCACCACTCACGGTTATAACTCTGAGACAATGGATCCTCCTGGAACTGTATGGCCATGTCATACAGTGGAGGGACTTGAGCCTCCCATCAAGACTCAAGGGCAGGATAATTGCGACCACAGAGCAGCAGCCAAAGCATGAACTCCTACTGCTAGTTATACCAGGGGAAGGGAGAGTGCTCCACAAATCCTGAATCCTGGGGTGCAAGAACAGAGCTGGGAGGCCACTGACCCAACACCTTATAACAAGCCGGCCTCATCCTCATCATGCAGCTGCACATCGCCATAGCCCGGGGCCAGGTCTCCTGCCTACACCTGCCATCTGTCCTACCCTGATCCCTGTGCACTGCCCAGAGCACAGTGAACCATAGGCACCCACACACATACTTGTGTCTCCTCTGAATGTGTCTCCCAGTAAACACTCTTCTTAACCCGAGGGGTGCAAGTGGTCAGATCAATTTCCCTACTTTTGCTCTTCATTATTTTAAGCCCCTCAAATCTTACCAGTTAAAATAGGTATACACGATCAATTTTCTGTGGTTGTTTGGTTATTAAACCAGACAACGTAGGCAAATAGTTGAGCCTCTTACTACTGAAACTGTCTTTAATATTTTTGTATTTTTTTTCAAAATGGAATGTTCGCGTTCATTTTCATTTTAAATGAATGCTTTAAAATCACATTTATCTTGATTACTTGTTTTTTGGCACCTTTTTAAATTTTGCTCTGAATTGAGAGCAACCCTTCCTCACCCTAGTGTCAGCTCTGGCTTACTTGACATATATTAAACAACAAATAACTATTATGCATTATTTACATTGCTGTTGTTACTGTTATTTTATTTCTAGCTTTTACCTCTCTCTTTCTCTCTTTCTAAATTTCTGTTTCTCTCTTCCCTCCTTCATACACACACTCTGAAAGACTACTACTGCAGCTGCACAGTGATTTATTGATACAGCAACTGCTTTCTGAAAACTAAGAAATACATAGAACATTCCTCATAAATAGCCTTTTCATTTTTAATTACTCCCAATCACAACACACAGCATGTTGTTTTATAAAGGATTCAATGCTGGAATCGCTCTGTAATGAGGCTTTATCTGTCACGAATATGTGCTGTTGCTACAAGCAGTGTTTCTGCCTCTTTGGGGAGGTCATCAAGATGACACTGCAGGTTGGACCCAGAGCTGGACCCAGGCAATTGCAAGTTCCTCACCCATCTCCTGTCTTTGAATGTGCACTTCACCTGCCTTTCCCACTCCTGCAAGCTGCCCAAGGACACAGCCTTGAGATAGAGTGTGGTGATGAGACTACCTGGACAGGGCACAAAGCTATACCCAGCCAAGACCCCTTGTGTGTGTAGCTGCACTGACCCCGGTTAGGGCCTCTATATGAGCTTTTAAGAGTTGGCAGATGTGTTTGGGAAATGGGTCATCCTGCAGCCTCATACGTGTCCCTGCTCATTCAACCTGCCGCCTACCGATGGAGGGGGCTGCCTTCTCCTTTGGTCTCCCCCTGCCCTCTACAAAGCAGGGGTAGTTTCCCATTATATCTAGGAAGCTCCCAAGGAGGTTGTGATCCAGCACCACCAAATCTGATCAATAATTTCCACAATTTGAGGACTGTGTCTTGGGAAAACAGGCACATGTTTGGTGCTCAGCATAACCTCTTATAATGCCCAGCATGAGAAAGTAGCCACACAAAATTTTCTGGATCTCTGTAGGCATTCTTGAAGTGGGACAGTGACCAGATTAGGGGAATTGGCTTTAGCCAAGCAGCTGCAAACAACCTCACTCTATTAAAAAAAAAATGTACAGACCATTAATAAAATGACCTCTTATTTATAACCATGGGTTTTACTAATTTTTTATGTGCTCTTAGGAACTAACAATAATTAATAATGATATGTTATTTCAGTGGCTATGAGGTTTAACCTTCATTCTCCATTACGGTAGCATGCTGATGCTTTTGGTGTGTCTCATATATAACTTTCCATGAATGTGGTCATTGCAAAGATGAGGGGGTTTGGGGGATGGGGTGAGGGGGTACGGGGGGACAGGAGGAGAAAGGGAGATGAAAAGGGAGAGGAGAGAGGAATGAGGAGACAGACATGGGTGCTTATGAATAACAGAGCATTTGAAAACTCGTTTTGGTCTCACTGAGAACAAATTTAGGACTAAAATAAGTCTGGGAGCACCACAGTCAAGAGGGCAATGAAAATGAAATGTGAGACCCACACTGTAATGCAGTCCCCGGTTTCTTGGACTTCCTGCCCATCGACGGGGGGCTCACTGACTCATTACAGAGTCTAAACACTGGCTGAGAACAGACTTAAAAAAAAATCTGTGAAGAATTAGGATTCATGCAAACAAAAGACCCACGGATCACTTCCAGTTAAACGACCTTCTCAAAAGCAAGAAACAGAAGCTGTGGATGGGCTGGCAGATCACCCCGAGGGTATTAAACTTGGTGCCATCGTGAGAGTGGATGGGATTTATGAAGTCTGTCCCTGAGTGCTGTAAAAACACATCTTTCTATTATCAGGTTCCATAGACTTGAGGAGTGCCAATGGGAGGAGAAGCTTGCATGAGTGATTAAATAATCAAAGGAAATAAAATGAGGACGAGCTGCCAGCAAGCCCAGGAGGACACTATAAGAGTGATGATGTAAAATCCTTGGGAGTCCCTGCCATTTGGGTTCCCAGATAAGCAGGGGAGGAATTAGGGCGATTCCCACAGGAAGTGACTGTCCCTGGACTTTGCCTGTGGGCAGTCTCTCCTGGGACTGGTCCCTTTGTTGTGTGCATGAAGTCTGTGCAGCCTGGAGCCATCTCACGGAGGGTATTTGGAGTCTCTCTAAATTAATGAGCTTCCAGATTTCACTGGTGGAGGAAATATTTCCAACTTCAACTAGAGGAAATGCCAAACACCAGGTTGATTTTGAACTACAGGAGGCAGACTGAGGGGATCGTGTTGTCAAGCTGACTTGTTTCCTACTTTATGTTTACCATTCATAATTTGCATCTCTTTTCCCTGACCCCAAAGTGACATACTATGTACTATGTGTAGGCTAATAATGAGCCCATAACAGACATTATGTGTTCTAGCAGACTGTTAGTATAAAAGCAATTGGATGTGGATAGAATTAATCTCAGATATACATATTCTAATGGAAAATTAACTCTAACAATTTGAGTTTGGGATAGTCTTAACATAAACGGCATTTTTAGATTGAATGTTCTAGTAAAAGCAACAGTGGGCCAAAGCTGTAATATATCATTTCTTTAAATACTGAGAGGCATAATATTTTACATTAAATTAAGCATTCTACAGAGCCCACATTCTTAGGATATCCTGTGTTACTAATGTTGATGAAATTTAGAACATCTCCAAATTTACCTGAAGGAAATATTCAAGCATATCCCACCATGTCCTTATCGTTGGAAGTATAACAGAAAGAGAACCACCCATGGCAGTTATTTAGGCTTCCAATGTTGTATCTACTAATTGCTGAATCTAGTGCCCAGCTATCATAATACAATTAGGCCACCTTTATATCTGCCATGTAAGTTAGAATATCGAATAAAGACTACTTTGGATCTTCATTTTTCATTTGTTTGATGGGTTTTGAGTGAACCCGCAGACACTTATTGAGTATTTTAGTAGAAGACATGAGTTGGGGATCAAAGACATTGTTTGCTTTTCTAAAGTTATCAGGACACATTGGCATTTGAATATCCATCACTGTGATAAAACAATTCCAGAAAGACAAAAAAAAAAAAAAAAGGAAAGCTGTTACTATTTGTCCCTGTATTTTCTGAGACCTGCAGATGAAAGTGAGAAGTGATGTCCCTACACCTAAGAATGGAGCCATTGGCTCAGCTGCCTGGAGGGCTTTTCTTTGGAGAGAGAGAGAGAGAGAGAGAGAGAGAGAGAGAGAGAACCTGTGTTTTGAGCGTGAGGGTGGAGAGGAAGGCAAAATGCACGAAGTTTAAAGAGTATTTTCTTATATCTAAGAGATTACGTCTGAGCCCCTGTGTTCCATGGACACACGCATGTCAAGGTGATACCTAGAGAGCAATGCAGTGACACGAGACACAGTGTTTATCAGAGCTTACGTATATGCAGAGTTGAATGTCATGGCTTAACTACAGGGAATGGAGAAGGCTGAAACTCTGCAGGACATCTTATGACCCTGCATCTGACATCTCTTATGAGATGTGCAGGGGAGGAGAAGGAGCAAAAAATAAACCAATAGGATTAGTCTAGGAGAGATGACCATGAAAACAAGGCAGAAGCCACAATTAGGTTGTCCTTTCTTCACATGTCAAGGTCCTCTGGTGACATCAACCAAGAACTTCAGTCAATGTGAAAGCATGGAAAATAAATCTTCCCAGAGTACAGTTTTGAGTACATCACTGCTTTGCTCAGAAGCCTTCAATGCTGGACCCTCTGGCATCTGGCTATTGGTCTGAAATACTTGGCCTGGCATTCAAAGCCCTGACTAAACTGTTCTGCACTACATCTGCATTCTTAGTTTCCTTCTTTTTAATACACTGGAAGTTCCAGCCTTACTATTCTTTCTGTAGTCTTCATTTTTCACTTTATTTGTTTATTTGGTTGCATTTTTGCCTATAATATCCAATTCTGCCTTTCATGGCCATATCTCTTAATCTGGCTCAACCTAAATTCTACCTCTTCCATAACACACAACAAGATCTTCCCCAGCATTACACACTTTCTCCTCTTTTGTTGCTTCTGTGCTCTTCATACACTCTAGGAGAGTCTACATGAATGAGGAAGAGGAATACAGGCTACCGAGTAAACTTCACTGAGACCTGAGTGTGCAATCACCCATTTTCATCTCACATCATTTCAATTTCCTCATTTCCACAATGGACGAAGAGGAGCCTCCCACCTCGGAATTACTCTGAAGAGTGAGTGCAGTATCATGGTCAATGTGTTAGCCTCGTGTTTTCCCTGTATTCACTCCTGTCTTCCCCTTCCCATAGAAGCCCTCCCACGAGAGAGCTGATGCAGCTTTACCCCTGTGGGGTCAGCTCCATTCAGGTTAAGTCTCTGTCTCCATCCCTAGTTGTAAGCCAAGGTTCTCCAATGCTTGGTGGACCTCACACACCATATGTCCAAAATCAAGCCTAGCACCTCGCCATTGCCTTCCTCCCCAAACCTCCACATCATCTTGCATGTGCTATAACCCAAGGTTGTAAAAAACATAGACTCATAGATCATTAGTCAATTGACACATAAGGACATTGAGGCCCAGAGAAGAAAAGTAACCTGTTGAAGAACACACCATGAATAGAACCAGAACCTATGGAATATCCAGTCACTGAAATCAAAGACCTCATGTTTCTTGTTGAAGGTTGTTATCTCTCAACAAGAGATCTGGTACAGTGCCTAGCACATGTCAGCTGTACAGGAAATGTTTTAAATATATGAATGGAAGGAGGGAGGATTCCAGATCCTTTGCCTCATCATCTGGTGCTGTTTCTATTATGTTCTGCCATTGGATTTCTCAGTAACTACTCTCTGGTTACATTCTTTTCTCTGCGCTCCTCTGAAAAGATGAAGGCAGGTGTTGGGATAGTTCTCAAAATACTCTTTCAGTCATGAAGCCTGCTCTCTCTCTCTCTCAGTGCCTTCTTGCAATACCAGCATTCTGACATGCTCACTTTTTTTACTGGTTTTATATCATTGGGTTTAATTATGTTTTTTTAAATGGCACTAGCCTGGGTTCGATTCCCAGCCAGGGAGCTACCCCCCCAAAAAAATAATAAAAAATTAATAAATGGCACTAAATTTTGCTTCCCCAGGTCAGAGTGTGGATTCTAATGGTCCACCACAAAAATCAATGTCTGTGTCTGGATCTCTCACAAAATATATAGCCCCAACTCTGTCTTTCAGTAAGTGATCCAAATGACTTCCTTTAGGTGTTTAATCATC
Organism: Lyroderma lyra; assembly: GCA_004026885.1. Lineage (NCBI taxonomy): Eukaryota > Metazoa > Chordata > Mammalia > Chiroptera > Megadermatidae > Lyroderma > Lyroderma lyra. Next base: position 214,818 of record PVJL010000478.1, on the reverse strand, counting down.
CCAGGATGACAGCACCTCTTAATCTAGCCATTGCTAAAACTCTGCTAACTAAAGCAACTGGTTGCACAAAGAATTTTTCTCCCAGGGGGAAGAGGCAAAGTCTTTATGTTAGAAAGACAAAATATAGTACTGGTGTATGGATGGCATACCAATTGTTTTACTTCTAGGGTTGCAACAGACTGTTGTTTTATAGTTTTGCAATTGGTGGGTATTTAGGGATAAGAATTTTTTTCAATCATTAGAACCACCATTAGGGACACAGAATGCTCAGGCCCTCAGGGAAATGAGTGTAAGTGAGAGCCAATGCCCAGCAAAGAAAATGGCAGGGTAGATAGTCTCAGTCTATGTTTATTATTATTTACTTCTTTCCTCAGCTTGTATAGTTGTATTTGCATATCCTAGAGGCTCATATAGTTCAATTTCATGAATTTACTAAGTGTATTATGGTGTGTCTGGAACTATGCTCAGTACTGTGAACAACACAGATGTTCAGAGAGCTTGCATATGGCTTGGAGAAAAAGCATGTATACATGTATACATGCTAGAAGGAGCCAAGCAAAAGAAACACACAGATTAGCCTTTAGGGAGTTCACAGAACAGGGAGGAGGTCCCTGCTAAGGGGGAGAAGTTAGCATCTGAGATAAACAAATGTGATGATGTACGTGAACGAATACATATTTGAATGCAAATAACCAGATTTATATCACTATATCGAACTCGTGCTGACCTTTTCTTTAAGAGTCAGTAGTAACATGCTTTCCTGGTATTCACTTGGCCACAACTTTAGTCAATTATCATTTGTCTGGATGCAGCAAGATAATTTCTAAGATACTGTTTTGGTTTGCTTTAGGGTATTTTCCCCTTCTTCCCTATCCTCTGCTCCTCCTCCAGGCCACACAGGTCTTAGTGTTTTCTTGTTTCCAGGACTTCAAAGATGTAGAGCAAAAGCCTCAATGTGAACCATTTCCTTCCATTTTTTAGGAAAACCTTAAACAGAGAGAAAAGAACATCCTTTGTGTACTGGAGAGGAAGGTGGAGAGTTTCTACCTTTGCAGGTCGTAAGAGGAGAAAGGGAGATATTTTCCCTAGGTCAAGTAGATGTTAAGGCTCTTTGGGTTGCGCGGGCAGTAGGCACAATGTGTTCTCCAGTTCTGGACAACCGCTCCAGTGTGCTAGGGAGACATCTAGAGGACAGCAAATTGAACAGCAAACTGTGGGAGGCCATGTCCTGGCCGCTGGCTCTCACTGACGTGGTAAAGGATCGCGTGCCAACAGGTGGCATGGAATGCAAGAGAAGAGCCATCATTCTTCCAGGAGTTGTGTGGGCTTGCACAATAGGCCAGTGGCAACACCCATGACAGAGACACATAAACCTGCCACAGGTGGGTCAGGCAGAACTCCCCACGTGTGTTCTCTTGCACACTTGAGTTTGGGAACTAAGTTACCTCCACCACGTGCATTTCTCCACCAGAAGTCAATGTTGATTTGCAGCGCTGTGGAAGAGGAGAAAGCAGTTGTGAGGAGAGTTGTGTGGACTTTGAAACAAGGAAAACAAAATCATGCTGACAGATTTATCTCTAACTGGTACAGAGCAGTATAGCCTGGACCGGCCACTTTGGGAAGCAGGAGACTTCTCATCGCCTTTTATCTCTGACTGCTTGTCAGACACAATTTCATTTCCACAAAAACAGGTAGGCTTTGATCTGCTGCTGCAAAATTTCCCAGAAGCCATTCTGCTTTAATCAGAACTGTAAAACAGGGAGGAGAAAGGTCAGAAGGTGATTGGAGCTCTGCAGTCCGGCCAGTCCAATGCACAGAGGTGTGATTCAAAATAACAAGCCCACTTTGGAAATGCATGCACCGCCGAGTCCCTAACAGGGTGAACATGATGTTCATGTGTTTTATCACAGGTAATATTAACCCGATCAATTGGTTAAGGTGGCATCTGACAGATTTGTCCATTATAAAGGTGCTACTTTTCCTTCATAATTAATAAGTATATGTGGGGACATGGGGAGACCATCTACATTTCCTGCTTCTCATTCCCCGTACCAGTATTAGCATTCATCAATGACTCTTTCCCCAAACTCTCATCAGTGTAGCGTTGCCTAACGGTACATTTATTAGTTCTGCTCAATTGTACTATTTTTCTTCCTCAGGGGTTCTGCTAATACTATTATCATTTCTTCCTTGCCTGTGTTCTATTTCTACTGCTTTTTCCTTAAACATTTTTAGTTGTTTCTTATCTCATTTGCTTTTTCTTGGTTGATTCCCTGCCTTTCTTGAAAATCACTGAGTACATTTTCATTTCAGTCTATTCTCCTTTGGACACCTTGTTATTTTTCAGTTCTGAGATAACTTGGTCTTTTTCTTCTGTGTCTTTTTTGAGTCCAACCAAGTTTCTTCACATTTCTCCCTATTTTTTGACCATTTCTGTTTTTAGTTTTTGGATTTCTGATTCCAAGTGGAGTTCATATCTTCCAAGGCTTGTTTGGGCATATTTAAATCTGCTTGTCTGCTTGGAGTGTGGATACTGAGTGTAAAGGCACGCTATTCTGTCAGAGTAAATACTTGGATGGATTTTATTGTCAGTTTTGGTGGGGGGGGAGGGGGATAAAGCTTTAGATTCTGTGGCGTGCCAATTGTAAATTTTGTTTGCAGACCTTATAATTTTCTCTTGCTTCTTTTCTTTACCCAATTTCCAAAGGGTGGTTTTGTTTTCCCTTTTTTCCCTCCTTTTCCTTCTTCAGAAACTATGCATGTCAAAATGCCTTTTTAAATCATGCCCATTTTTAAATCTCTTCTTGTAGTTCATGTTCTGGCCTACCAGGACACTTTTTTAAGTATTTCCATGCTAACGGTGGTGGTTTTATATGAAGCTTGGCTCAGAGTTAACTGTGCCTTCTCTCCTTCAGTTGTCTCTGCCTGCCACAAAGCTTTTGGGGTGAGGGGGGCTGAGTGGGAACATGAGTGATTGCAGCTGGGATCTGGTGTCTTTCCACTTTGAACTTGTGAACACTGAACATTTTTATCTTGAAATTATGCATAGGGCATTATATATTTATATATTAATATATATGTAATTGATGTCATCATATCATTATTAGACACACACACACTCACATGTATACGAGGGCTGTCTGGAAAAAATCCAGCCATAGATGCCTCTATTTTTTATATTGCATGGCTGGATACTTTTCAGACAGCCCTCACCTACATCTTTCTTGCATCGTTTGAATCCTGAGAGATGGGTAGGTAGCCTTCATCTTCAGCTTCCTAGGTGGCTTTTTAAAAACTGTTAATCTTCCTTTTTCTTTCCCTTCTTTCTAATCTTCGTCTCCTTCTTCTTCCCAACTTCCTTCTGTAGGCTGTCTTATGTGATGAAAGTATGCCTTAACATTTTTGACAGAAACATTTATGCTTGGATTCTTCTTCTTGAAATAAACAAACAAAGCGATTGTGCTCTGAAAAAAAGTAGCCTTTTTCCTAAGCCATGTGGCCTTCTCTTTTTAGAAGAGAGTAGGAATCAGTCTGGTGTATATTTTTTTTAATGAAGAAGAAACATCATGGCACTAATTCTTATTTAATTTTTTATATAGAAGTATGTGTTTGATTGTGAACTTTAAATCAAAAAGCTCAAGGTAACCAGATACTTTGTGCTTTTACCTGTCTTTTCACTTGTTTAGAACACTTGCATTGTACAGTCAACATATCAAACCATTTAATGGAATTATTTTTCTCATCTCATTTCAGTATGTGGGACATCTCTTTTAGAGTGTTTATCTTTCCCTTATATTATTCATAAATTTTAAAAATGTATTTAGCTGTTTTCCAGATTATGAATATTCACATTTCAGTCTCTCTTCATCATGTAGGGCTACCCTTGCAAATGGTGTCTGTTTTGTGTTCACTGTCTCTTGATTTCTCTCTTCCATGTTTATCTGACATCGTATACATCTAATTGTTAATACCAGGCCATGGTTAGAAACAGCTAAACCACTGTGCTCAGCTGGGTGCCCTGGGCACTGAAGGAGACACACACAAAGAAAATGGAGGCAGCAGCCTCAGCAAACCACCTCTCAGAGTCCCAGAGAGAGAAGGCTAGAGTTAAGGCAACACAGCTAAGGAGGGTCAGACAAACAGCAAGTCAGGACAGGGGACAGACAGACAGGAGAGGCGGTAGGAGGCAGCAGTCAGGATTTCTCAGAGATCCTAAAGACACGTTGCTTCCAGTCCAGACCAAACTGCTTTTGTTTCCAATTACATCAGGCCGTATTATTAGACAGGGTTGACAAATAGGCTTCAACTTGCATGCTAGCTCTAATCAATTGGCCGTGAATTCTGGAACTTTTGAGTAGAGAACCTATAGATTCCATTTTGCCTTGGATGTTCCCACTTCAGACTTTCTACTCAAGCATTTATTAATAGCTCTCACTTTGATTCTCAAAAGAGTCCTAGTTTCAACAATCCATTATGTTGTCACCTCACCTATGAGAACGATCCTGAGTCTTCCTAAAGCTCTGTAAGAATATTTTTGATTGATCTGTGATGTCTGCTCAGGGTTAAGAGTAGCTTTAAAAGCTGTGAGAGTTGGCAGCATGGCCTATGTACCTCATGTCTGCCACATCCATGTTAATAGATGAGCCTGGTGCAAATACTTCGTTTAACTAGAAGAAGAAAAACAAAGAGGTTGACGAATGAGAGTGTACAACTGGACGTTTTCTACATTCGCATTTATAAAAATATTAAAGAGAATGGTGATGATAGTAAGGTTAAGTGCTTAATAAAAGTTGAAAGTTTTCTGATTTCATTGATAAGATGCTCATTTTTCACAATGCATCATCGTTGAAATCAGGAAACATGTTACAATTGATGGATTATTGCAGTTCAGTTAACTACACATTTGTTCTTAGTGTTACCTGAATAGCACCTGTTCTGATTTACCTTCTTTTTCAGCAGCCACCATCACCTCCTCAGGAGGTCTGACCTCAAACTGCAAGTGCCTGTGAATTTACTTATCCCTGACAAGACCCTTAAGGAGGAATCTGAAGTGAATTTATGGTCCCGAGTGTCTCTGAAGAACTTTTTCTTGAATTACTCCCTTGTTTGGCTCCCTCCCTGTGCTGGGCAGTTAATGACCCTCTAAAGATGTCCCTATCCTAATCCCAGAGCCTGTAAATAAATTATATGACATGGAAAAGTGAATATCTTAGGTGGGATTAACTGCTTCAAACCCTTCACTGGCTTGCTATTGCACTTAGCTAAAAACGAGCATTCCCAATTTGGCTGACAAAGTTCTACATGATCTACCCTGTGCCCACATCTGTCAGCTCTCACTCCTGCCTCTGCTCGGGCCTTCTGTAGATGCTCATGAAAACCGAACTCGTTTCCTTTCACAGGTTTACATGTAGTTTCTCCTCTCCCTGGAATACTTGTTCTTCCTCTGTTCTCTTGGCCAATTTCTACTCATCTTTCAAGTCCTACTTTAATTTCTTTTTTTATTTCCTTGGGGAAGTCTATCATAATTTCCAGACTTCTAAGTATTTCATTAATCCTGGTAAAAATTTCATGAAGAAACTCAATGTATGTAATTTAATGTTTTAAGTTTGTCTTCCTTGCTAAATGGTAAATTCCATGAGAGCACAGACATGTTCATCTTGTTCATCCTTACAAACCCAGACCTAGCACAAACACTAGCACAAAAATACTTCCTGATTGGATGGCAAATTCTATGAGGCAGATATATATGAGATAAACTTGAAGGTCAAGAAGCTAATAACATGTCCCAAGCTCACACAGCTGGCAACAGTCAGATCTAGGATTCAAATTAAGTTCTTATTGTTGTTGTCCAAATTCGAATGCTTATCATAAAACATTCTATTTCCTTGCCTTTCATAAACTTTTAAGAATTAACTTCTCAACATGATAAATACACACTCAGAAGAATATAAAATATAGAGTAGGACCAGATATATAGAAGACATTTAATATGTAAGCAGTGAATGAACAAAAAACATACCATAGTTGGGAACCTCACGAACTAATAAAGAAAATAAGTGAGTGACGTGGACAACAACTCTATCATGACAAAATGGTACTCCATGCTCATCAGAAATGCCAGAATTTTAATCAAGTGGGAGAAACTGTTGATTAGACTTCTGATGGCTTCTCCGATTCGAGATGCCTTCCCAGTATAAGCAATAATGTCAGCAGTGGCTTGACCTGATTTTGCAGGTCCCATGTCTTACTGTGGTTTCATGAAATGCTACTGGGAAAGTCAATTTCCCTAAATTACTCAAGTTCAACTTCAGTCCCTGAAAAAAAGTTCTCCTGCCTAACCATTAATAAATTGGCTGAATGTTAAATAGCACTTTAATTCTGTTTCATTAATGTTCATTAAACAAGCAAAAAAAGGAAGCAAGTTGATTATGTCAAGCTCACAATTTTTAATTAAAATGGAAAGAAGCAGGAGCTCCTAATTTGCAAACACAGAGCTTCAGACAGCAAACAGATAAAGTTTCCTGTGCACGTGGAGGAAAGAAAAAAAATCAGCTGCTAATTAAAACTTTAGTCATTTACATGTCTCTACATCAAACCCAAATTGCTACTTTGCATCTTCCCACAAACCTCCAGACTCCATGGAATTTGTCACATGAAGACTCTTAAATACCGACGGCACAAACCATCTGTATCTGAACAATGGCGGAAGCAGGGCTGGCTGGGACCCGAAAATGGGGTTCCTGCTCTGACTTGGCGTTTCATCGGATTCATGGTTTGATGTGGAAAAATATGTCACTAAATCTTCCTCTACCTCAGTTTCCTTCCACCAGTAAGTGAAATAACACTTGCTCTTGAAAAGGCTGCTGTGAGTTTTTATTGCTTGATTTACCTTTTCTTTGCTGGATTGTACATTTAGCAGTAGGTGTTTGGGGCTACATTGGAGCTCCTTCGAGGCAATCCAACCTCAGAAAAGAACATCCACAGGATACCTCGCTTTGCCAGCCTGACCCTTGGAGAATTGGATTCAGGATCCACGGTAGCAGCCTGGCAGCTCAAAGACAGTCTAGAAACCACAGACTTCCTTTCATCTGTTCTGTCTGAACAGACAAAGGACATATGCAAACTTTTCAGATCTGTTTCTTGCAACCAAGGAAAGACAGAAAAGTTATGATTCCCTGCAAAGTAACCACTTTTTAGAGCCGTACAGGTGAAAAATCACTTTATGTTATAGATGTGTTCGTGGTGTGGGGGTATAGAATTTAAATCCTATTTCAAATGTACTTGGAGAACTTGCAATTTTAGAAAGCCTTGCAAGAAACACGTTAAAACACAAACTTTTAAAATATATATACCACATCGTTAATTTTACTTCTAGTTTTTAAATTTTATCTCTACCTTAGGTATATAGAATTAAGCTAAATTAAATTATTCATGCCCACTCTCACCACTAGCCCTTGTAGGGACCCTCTTTTATTACTTTTTCCTTCATTCTTCATTTCTACTGCTATTCTCCTGAATGGTATTTGCACTAGTGTTTTTAATATATGTCTTTCCAATTTCCCTTCTGTGTACCAGTGTAGATATATGTGTATCAATGAAAAATGTACAGAGTTGGTTAATGTGTGATTTTAACTTACATAAATGCTGCTACAAATCTTATTTTCACTCCCTTTTCCTATTAGCATGTTTGTGAGTTGTAGCCTAATTGCAATGAATTTGGCTCTTTGCTTCTGATTCTGCATCATATTTTATTTTATGCCTAGACCATATTTTATTTAATCATTTCCCTGGAAATGGGCATGTATGTCACTTCCAAAGACTGACTGCCACCATCCAAAAAGGGAAAAAAAAAAAGGTTGCTATAAAAAATTTTGTACATGTTTCTTTATGAATTTATGCACTTTATTTTTTTGGATATAAACCTTAGGATAAAATTTCATGGTCTTAATAAAATGATATAAACATATATCCTAGGCATTAGGAATCCACAATGAATGAACAATTTAATCACCTACCAGTAATGCACAAGTGTTTGTAATAGTCTCAGTAATACAATAATATTTGCCAACTTTGTAACTTTGCCATTTAAAAAATTAAATTAAGAAAATCATTTTTTATTCAAAGTTGTCTATTTTATCGTAAAGTCATATACACCATTATGATGTTTCTGCATATTTGAAAATATTTATGTGTATCTGTCCTATAATCCATTGTTAACTGACAGTTTTCTAATTTTAAAACATGATTGTATTTCTGGGATAAACCCATTGGTTTATGATGTGATGTCTTTAATATATTGTTTGTCTGGAAAGTATCCAGCCATATAACCATTCTTGTTATACTGACAATGGCTGGATTTTTTTCTGGGTAACCCTCATATATTTAAAGGTGAAACTGGCCGTGATTTCTCTTCTTGTATTACCTTTAACTTGCTTAGAGATGATGATTATAATTAACTTCATTAAATGAATTTAATAATGTAATTTTTATTTGATTTTATTTTACCTTCATAACTTCTTATGTAAGATTAGGATTATCTGTTTCTTCAAAAATTAGCAGAATTTACATTGAAGCCAGAACTAGGCTTCTTGGTAAAAATAGAGGTTTTATCAATAATTGAATTTGCTCTTGTTATTGTGTTATTTGCATTTTAATTTTATATTTTGTTAATTTTGGCATTTTATGCTGCTAGAAATACATCAAGTTCCTCTAGATTTTCATGCTCACTAGTATACAAATTGCTAAAATTATTATTTTACTTTTTAAAACCTATAATACATGCACTTATTTAAGAACAGATCAAAAATGCAAATAGAAAGAAGAAATAGTGAGGGAATATGTATTTCATGTTTGTTGACTATAAAGTTTTATGTAGTATGCTTTTCAAATCTCCAACATATTTGAACTATAATGGTTCATTTATTGTTTTCTCATATAGTTGTTTCATCTATTAATTATAGATTTAAAATTATATAATTTAATACATATACATAGTAATCATCATTTTCTCCTTCATCTACTCTGATATTAAAGTTGACTTGGTATTAAAATTCTTAACCTGGATTTTTCTTGGCTTATACATTATTTTTATAAGCCAAACATCTCAAAAATAATTGTTTGAAATGCTATTTTTGCAGAACAGTATTAGTGTATCTTGATTTTTATTCAATCTGACAATCTACATGTGATCAATGAGTTTAGTATATCTACATGTATTGTAATTACTGATGTCTCTGGATTTATTTCTATTTGCCATTTGTCCTTTTGTATCTTACAACTCTGCCCATCCTTTAAAAAAAGACATAAATAGGGGATTCCAGGGGGTTCCCTGGTGGTCCCGTGGCTAGGTTTTGGCGCTCTCGCTGCCGTGGCCTGGGTGTGCTTCCCAGTCAGGGAACCAACCAAAAAAAAAAAAGACATAAATATTCTTCTGCAGATGTAAAAGTTATTTTTTCATTTTTATTTTTCCAGTGGTATTGTAGCAAAAAACGTGTCTGTTCTGGGTGGAATTGAGAACCCCCAGTTAGGCTCAGCCCTACCAATTATCAGCCATGTGAATTTTGACAAGAGAATGAAATGCTCAGGCTGAAGGTCCTCCTTTTTAAAGTAACATCCTACCGACACATCTACCTTATGCGACGTTTCGGTGAACCCTAACGTGCCGAAGAAGGGGGCTTCCTGAGCTCAGTGCCACGTGCGATTTGCTGCCCGGGCCGTGCGCCAGCTGGTCACGGGAAGTGACTGACTAGACTCTGCAGGAAGACAGCAGGCACTGGCCGCCACAGCGAAGCGGCGTTTGATAAATGCAACGTGGCTCTAAGCCTAGGCCACTGCTTGAGGAGGGGCCGGTCCGAGTGGCCTGTCGTGGCTGTAAAAGGCAAGTTGACGCTGAGTTTGGTCAGCACCGAAGGAAACCTCCCCTAGTTCATGTTTTCCCATAATCACCATAATCGTTTCGCATCATACTTTAAACATATCATTGAAACAAAAACACCGTTATCTGAGAAATGCTAGCTTTTGTGGGCTTCCCACACTTTATGATGTCAGATAGTTCCAAACAGACTGCTCCTGACATTGCGTGGGGAGGGGGAGGGCTAGGAACAAGAGTAGAAATGAATGGCTCTAACCTCACCCCCAGCCTCCAGGCCTGCCTGGCGAGTGTACAGACACCCACCTGCACATCCGGGCTCTACCTCACTCTGCCACGGTCAGCAGTTAAGCTCAATCAAGGTGCAGTCTGCTCACAACAGGATGGGCTTGGGAAAGAAGTCCCACAAGCCCTGAAACAGGCTAGGGACAGGTTGATCAGGGAAATTTCTGGATGCCAGACTCCTGGATCATGGTATAGAAGGCAACATGCATACACCATCAGTGGACATATTCTATTAGCTCCATAGACTTGTCCCAGGAAAGGGTGTGGGGACAGCCAGAGAAGGGCAAGAGCAGACTCTCTATAAAGCAGCAGGCCACATGTGGTGGCCCAAGACGGCTTTGAACACGGCCCAACACAAATCCATAAACTTTCTTAAAACGTCATGAAAAGTATGCATGGACCTTTTTTTTTAGGTAATCAGCTATCGATATCGTTAGTGTATTTTATGTGGCCCAAAATAATGATTCTTCTTGCAGTGTGGCCCAGGGAAGCCAAAAAGTTGGACACCCCTACATAGCATGGTGTTCAGGGAAGGGACCTCGGTATCTCAGATATAAGGGCATTATCCATCCCAGGTTTCTCTGGTGTCCAATGAGTCAGTAACCCCAAGTGGCATCCTCTCCAAAACCATTAAGCTTTTACTTTATTGCCTGCGAAGTAGCTCAGTGAAGCAGCTCCTATGTATACTGTAACAATAACCTAAGGTGTTTGTTAGTTTGTTCTTAATTTTAGACAGTATGTCTAGAAATTTTGATATACTGATTTGAAAGTAGAGATGGAAATGCATACATATTTTTCAATCTCGTAAGCTTTTCTTAAAAAAAAAAAAAACACTTTACTGAGGTAAGACTGACATACAGAAAGCTGTACATTTTTAACGTGTAGAACTTGATGAGTTTGAAAATAAGTGTATAGCCTGAAACCATCACCACAAGTTAGGCCACAAACAGCATCACCTCTAAAAGTTTCCTTCTACCCTCTTTAGGAAAGAGGAAGAGGTGAAAGGAACATTGGTGTATCGAGGGGCTTAAACTTCTACCCTGTATTTCCTGCTTAGTAGACAAGGGAAGTTACTCTACCTGGGTGTCTGTGTCATCATATGTTGGTGGAAATAATGGCCATCACATTTGTAGGAACGAAAGGTGCTCAAGGAAGACATAGCAAGAAATGAATATAACAGGGTTTTTAATTGTTTTTAAAAGCTATAGACATGCATGCACGAATGATGGCATTTTGAAACCTGGGGAAGGTGGCACTTGAACCCATCCGTGCTCTCTGGGCTTGGTCAGGCTTGCACATGCGTATGCAGCAGAAGGGAGTGGAGAAGGAAGACAAGCTAGGCAATGTCCCCGTGCTCCGCACAGTCATCAGGCTGACAGTAGTTGTGTGATACAAGAACAGAAAAATGAGATCACAAAGTAGATGCTTTTTTAGTTTTCCTGAGACAGCTCTGTTTTTTGTTTTTTTACCTTTTAAATCATTAAACATGATGTTTGCTATCCTATTCTTTCTATGAACTTATACTCAGGAGAGTGAAATTGTGTATGGAAAGCAAAAGGGATTCATGTTGCTATGCATTTCTAGATAATATTGAGTAGCTTTATGTATATGTAACTATATGTAATATAAATATTATGTAGCAACGTGTATATATGCCATAATGCACAGCACAGTAAATCAAATTGAGTCTGGATCACACGAAAAGTGATATTCTAACAACCAAGAAAAAAATTAGAGGTATAGAACAGGCATGTGTTTTAAACACAAATGTGATTTCAGGGGTGAAGAGAAAAAACAATTTTATTTGACACTCACTATTCGATAATCACTAAATCACTATGCCTGACTTTTTTATACATTATCTCATTTTATCCTGCCAAAAATATAGACTGATTCTGAGACAGGCCTAAGGTAACAGAACTATTCTAGTAAATGATACCAGAGCTGCGATTTGGACCTGGGTCCACGACAGACTTTTTCTATCCAGCTAAGCTGTATTCCAAAAGCTGTGGCAGTTACCTGCCGTGCCTTGTGGCCATCCAGCCTCTCTGGGTCCTTTCCAACCTCTTCATGAAGCAGGAAAGGGTACTGAAGCAGGGTGCCATCTGTCCCCCAACTCCCTTCACACACATTCTGATCTTTACCCTTCATTTCACCATGACGTTTATCATCACAGACAAGTGGTTCGTCTATGTTACTGCTTCGTGTCATTCTCAGTACAAAACATTTGTGACAATTAGGACATTAAGCCACTGATCTCCCATTCCCTGTGACTCATACATTAATTTGTGCCAGGCTGGATACAGATTGTCAAATTACCCAGGTGAATTGCACTGATACTAAGGCTAATCAACACTTATTTTACTTTCAATCTATCAAATGATGAGGTTAACCGTATTTCATCAAATATTACCAGATTGAGAAATGCACCAATTTCATGTAGAAGTAGCTATGGACCACTGTCATCATGTGCTTTAAAAAAAGGCATTTTTTCTTATCCTTTATTTCCAAAACCATTTAGGCATCAATGAAACTCGAAATAAGGACACCCGCTCTGTCCCTTTCATGTCAGACATAATCCCTGGAGTGCTCTTCGAGTGCTCTGGGTATTTCATTAAAGGACTTCATGTTCTTTTGTTTGTGAGTAGATACACCATGTGCTCTGGATTCCAGTGTATAAGGGCTGTCTGGACAGTATCCAGCCATGTGATATGACACACAGAGGCATTTATGGCTGGGATCTTTCTGGATGGCCCTCATATATTAGGTGGAGGAATTATTCCTGGAATCATAAAAATGGTGAAAAAAAAAATACTTTACTAACAGTTATAAAACAACTTTTTTAAAAAAGAAGAAAATAGTATAACTCTCAAATCATGTTATTCTTTCTTTCTTTCAATAACCTAACAAATGCAATTTGAATAATTGATTTTTAAGTATACATTTTTACTTCACGTATCAAATTAGTCTAATAAAATAGACAAACCATGAAAAACCATGGACATTTATGAGATTTGCTCACAATTAAGACTCTAAGTTAAGGATACATATTCGATATGGATAAAAGTGTTTTTCCTTGGAAGCAATGGTATGAAATTGGTGTGCATTAAAAAGGATGTCTTATCCTGCAGGTTTACAGGGAAAAAACTTTCCACTACTCCACCTGTCACAAAGGAATGGCAACCTGGGGTAGCCACGTCGCACATTTGCACATTTGGGGTGACAGTTGATGTTATGTACAGGTGGTAACACTTTTTTCATGTGTAAAGTCATCAGCACTGCAGCTAGGAGGGAAGCGCCTGCCACGTTTCCCACCAGCATCTGACAATGACTTTTCCATATGCTGCAGAACAGAATTCACAGGCTTTTCTCACGTGGCCTGGTGGCTCCCATGCCTGATGATGGGGGGTGGGGGGAAGTTCAGCAGCTAAAGTTGTCCCCATATAAAGTTGATGTCATCACAGGAAGAACTAGCAACGATAGACAAGGGGGAGCCAATGGAATCATTAAAGGCATACGGTGCCAGAGTAATCTTTTTATCCTACTCACCTCTTTCCCTAGATCAACATTTGTCAAAAAGTGTTTAATGGAATAATAGTTTCAGAAGATACTCAATTAAAAGAAAAAAGGTTCACTGAATATGTTAAGTTTGGGAAACACTCAAAATGTATAACTCTCTCGTAAATTCACATGGCACTCTAGCCTACTAAGAATTCCAGAATTTTGAAAAATCTGTTTAGTGTTGGCCAGCATTATTAGATGTATTTGAATGCAGAAATTTCTGAAAAACCTTATAGACATTCCACCAAAGATACTTGAAGAAATATTGTCTTATATAACACAAGTATTATAAATTATTTCTGTAAATAAGACTCAGGTCATTCATGCAAGGACATTTGACCCTTCCTTCACTCTAATTATATAAAGACACATCTTGTTTTCAGATAAGCTCCATGAGAACAGAGATTTCTTTTTCTCTCTCATTATTTATTTTATCTCCAATGCCTAGTGGGCACATCACAACCATTTAGTGATTGAGTTATAAGATCTATTGCCATTGGTTCCTTATCTGTTCTCCTTCCTTTTATCTTCCCCTTTAACATCTAGTTCTCTTTGGATTTGTGTCAGTTTGCCTGGCTCTTAGCTCTCCTACTTTGCTTGAATGTGATTTTCAAATCTTCTTTGCTATAAGTCATCTAAACTGAATCCTGACCCACTGCTTGTCATGACTTGTTTTGGAGTCTCCTGACCTGAATATTGTTCTATTCAAATCTCTAAAACTTCTTAGATCTCTTTACATTCTGCTTCTTGTTTTCTAGTTTTGACTTCTGTCCTGATACCCACAGTCCTTGGAGAATACACACAACAATGTGAGAATTAATAGGAACAAAATTCGTCCGAAGAAGACAGGCCAGTGCTACTTGGAGACACACACAGTGCTCTAAATCAAACGTTTTCTGAACCGTCTGGAAGCACCAATAGGGGCACAGTAAGCTGTGGATCAAGCACTAGACGTAAACCAGTGCCAACATGCAAGTTAAGAAAGCTGAACATAAGATAAGGCTAAGAATAGGAAATCAGCATATCCAGAAACAAGTAATTGATTTGAATTCAAACAAAAATTCCCTTTTACCCAAGTGCAAAAGTTCCCAGAGAGCCTACATGAGAAACAAACGGGCACTGATATTGAGATAACTTAGAGTTTAAGCTTGAAAATATCTTGAACGTTTGCTCCCTTAGTGAAAAGGAAAACTCCTTTGGCATACAGCCCTTTGTGGTCTTGGTGTTTTATGACAGCACCTTAACTCAGTCAGTTAGAGGAACCTGACAGTGATGCCTTTTTGTTCTTTTAATTTCTCTATTTTCTTTGCACAATTAAAAAATAATCTGTGTACCTGAAATCCAGACAGGCAATTCTCCGCTCCCACCACACTACAGAGACTCTCAGGGTGATGGCCAGCCCATGACTGTCACAGACAATAGAGTTCAGGAGAAGGCTGGGTGGCCGCCCTGGGCAGGAGGTGCAGTCAGGGCGGAACGGAGCCGTGAAAGCTTTTCTAATTCTCCTGTAATTCAGGCAAACTAGATGCTGAAACATAATTAAGCTTCAGCCTCATTTCTGTTCCCTCGTAGAGTCAACTACAATGAGAGACATGGCAACGAGAATAGAAAGGATGATTGCTACCCTTAGGTGGCATGAATATAATGAATTAATTTCCCCACAGCACTCACAGGACTACATGTGCCGTGCTGACTGTGGTGACTCTGAATGACTGCCAGTCATTCCACGGCAGCCCTGGCCCTGGCATTGCGTTTAAAACAGAGTAGCTCCCATGTGCTCCAACGTAGGTGTACAAGGGTAGCTATTGCTTCACTGGTTTTAGTAGCAAAGGATCACAAACCACCTAAGTGTATACCAGGAGGACACAGCGTAAATAAGCAATGGTACATAAATGAAGTCCTCTGCAATATCAAAAATCACTGAATATATCTGCAATAGACTGGGAGAAAAAAGAAAAGCATTGAACAGTCGGCAAAATATGCAAGTGTTTTTGTATTTTTAGCATATGTGTATGTGTGTATGTACACGATGGCTGCCCAGAAAAAATACAGCCACAACAGCCTCTATTTTTCATATGATTACACGGCTGGATACTTTCTGGACAGCCCTCGTATGTTATGTATAACATGTGTATGTTATATAGGAAACATTTTTGTATGCATAGTGCAGTTACCAAAGAAACTGGTAATGTCGTAACCTCTGATGGAGAGAAAAATTTTACTGTATAATCTTTTGTACCAATAGTAATTTTTACCATGTGCTTGTATTATGAAAAATAACCCATCCAATTTAGGTACCAACACCTCCAATCTCTCTTAAAACAAGGAGGAAGAGGAGCAAGAAGGTAGAGACCACATGTCACCCCTTCATTTTACAATGTGTAATGTGTGCTGTCATTACAATTGATCCATTTTAGCATCTTTATAGTAGGAGTGCTCAGCCTGGAGTCCAGGCCCACGAGGAGGCATGAAAATCCAGTGACACATTCGAGTGTATCTGCTTGTATTCCTTTTTTCTCAGGAGAGAGTTCAGAGTTTTCCTTACATTCACAAAAGAATCCAAGGGCTAAAAAATAGGTTCAGAAACGCTGTTCAGCTGAGGCAGACTTTGTGGAATGCTTGTGTCCATTTTTGTCCATTCTTTCCATTATACATGATATTCGTAGATAAAATAGTCATATAACATGTTTGCTTGGCAGCGTGATAAATAGTCATCTTTTTTTTTTTTTAGTGAATACTGTGGTTTTGTAATCTAATCCCATAGTTCTGGGATAGGACTTTGTAACGGTGATAACCTTCCTCTCTGCTTTTTAAATGAGAAAACACAGACCTCTTTGGTATTCGCCAGCTGGCTAGAGATTCCTCGAGGCCACAAAACAAATTGAACACACCTTATGGCACAGGCATTCTACTCAGGAATTGCAGTTTTATATTATAGTAAAACAAAGTTAGATTGATTATGGTATATTTAAAGTTACGTTTGAAGTAACACTTGAGATTAAAAAAACAAGTTGTGCTCCAGAGAGGGACACGATTTGTGGCCTTAGCCTTAGCACTTCCAAAATGTGCACTCGTCTCCACAGTAGCTTGATGGAAGTACATGAAAATGTTTGTCTTACATGTATCAATGCTTTACAGTTGACAACACATTATAGTCCTTTATTTGTTTCTTCCATGCATCACTCAAGCCATGAGTAGATGCCAGGCCCAAACATACAAAGTTCTTGACCTCTTGGCACTAATATTCTAGTCTAGATACATCATTTTCTTAAAACAACCATACAAAACAAACAAACAAACAAACAAACAAACAAACAAACCATACAAAGTATATTAGAGTGAGTTTTTAGTTAAATAACTTGCCTTATCTGAATAGTAAGTGAATAGAATCAAAAGACAAAATCTGGTCCATTTTTACTGGCTTTTAGCATAGAAAGGCCTGAGGCCTGCCATTCCTCCCAGCTCCTGGAATTCATCATGTCTTAATTTGTGTCTCTTTAGTTGTCCGTTCCTCTGCCTTCATAAAACAAAATACATGCAATATTTAAAAGGAGTCAAAGGTTTAAAGTCTGACACGTAATAAATTTGGAGGCTGCTGCTCCATCCTCACAATAAGTAAACAGCTGAACAAACTGAAAACCAACAACTCTCCTTAGAGCTATCAGAGATGTGAAGTCACAGGGCAAACTGCTGCCCCCAGAACTGGGGAGAAAGACACAGGACACCGAGAATCACAGCTTAACTGCAGCAAAAATCCGCAGGCAGGGCTCTCGGTGGGAATGCGTACTGAGGTAGAAATACCTGAAACACAACCAGCAGTATCCGTTCTGCAGCCTGTGGATCATGGAGTAATTTTGACTTTCAAGTCCTATTATTTAAGAAATACATTGTATAAAGCTTTAAACCTTTGACTCCTTTTTAGAATATAGAACACCACCAGTGAACTCTCATTTCAACTGTGGACGCTGGGCGATAAGGATGCATCAATGTGTCCAACAACCACACCACTCTGGTGTGGGGGTGTTGGTAGTGGGGAGGCTGGAGGGGTGGGGGGAAGACAGCATGTGACAATTCTATACTTTCCACTCAGGTTTTCCGCGAACATAAAACTACTCTTTACGAAATGTGTTAATTTAAAAAGGAGAAAGATGAAAAGTGCTCTCCAGAAAGAGTCCAACCATTTTTTTGCATGGGTATGTCTAATTTTAATTAACAGAAAAATTAGCCCTTTCGATCAGAAAGTTTCCAGTGGAACAAAAGCATTTGGTTAATCATATAGAACTTGGTAGAAGGTACATCCATTGGTACAAAGTTTTAACTGCGTGCTATAAACAGAGAATTTAGTTAATTATATGCAAATAAGCCTCACTGACAAACACCTAAATAACTCAGCCTTGTCTTCATTAAGCTAGAAGATATAGTACATTTCTCAGGGAATTAGACAAGGAATATTAATCAAAGATGCTTGTAAGTCCTAATGAGTTTATTGATTGTTGACCTTGATGCTATAACCAACGGCAGAAACCCAAGTGACAAGTTATTTGAGTAAGCAAATGCTGATCTTCAAAATTGAGAATGAAATGGGTGTTCGTTTTTGTGATACCCTGCCTAAAGCTTTCTGTGCAAACTTTGTGTGTGTGTGGAGAGAAAACCTATATTTAGTGCTGTCTTTATTGTCTGCTGTGCACCGAGAATCAGGAGCAATTTCTATTTTGCAAAAATCTGGAGATCATTTGTCGCTGGGAGACTGGGAAGTTACTCTGTGAGTGAAGAGCAGAGAGAAAGGTCAGGCAGCACATAAAAGGCAGGGGACTGAGAAGCGAACTGAATTTCTTCATTCCTAGCAGTTGATCTTGTACCTGATTTCTCCCCATACGTAGTCTCAGGTCTCAATCGCTTTTTTTCATTTCTCCTTGGCTAAAGTGGCTGGAGAGTATGTCCCATCACTAATTGGGCTTAAATGTTATCTAAGTGCTTTCAACACCACTGGCCATTCCTGAAACATGGCAGTCTCTTTGTACAGTAGTTGCTTGGTTACTTTTCTGTAATAAAACACTCTATTCTCTACTGATTGATGACTCGATCGAAAGTTTTAAAGTGTAATTTAGCTCTTGTTATTTTCCATTTTAAACCTCTCTGATTAGGCCTTTATCCCATTCCTTGATACTATTGATTTATTTCAATTAAGATGACCCATGTTCAAGCACCACAATTAGCTGCTGTCACTATTGATTCCCATCCTCAGGGATTTGTACATGGTTTCCAAGTTGACCACTGACAGTTCAGCACTAGTCCGTCAGGGCTGAATGAAGAGGCAGCAAGAATCTCCTAGCAAAAAAGATTCATAATAATGATAAAAATAGCAACTATGGATGAAGTACTTCTTATAAGTAGATGCTATTCTTTAAACTTCATATATGTTAACTGTTGTCAGTATCACAATAATCCAAGAAGGCGGTGCCCTTATTATTCTTATTTTGCCAGAGAGAAGATTCTGACAGGGGTTCACTGCCCCATTCACTGACGAAGTGAGTGATGGAGCCAAGACCCAAATGCAGGCAATCTGGATTCAGAATCTATACCCTTCACAGTACCAGCTGTGGGCCCTACAGTACATACTGACTACGTAACAATACTACCATCAATCATGGCTTCCTGCTCTGATAAAGTAAGCTTCTCTCATAGGTACCTCCTGGATCTACAACTCTATAACTCTCTGCTTGTTCCAAGTGTCAACATTGAACTGACTCGTAGTGATTCTTTATCTAGCTAATGGGAAAAGCAGAACTGGAACTCAGGGTTCTCTGTGTGCTTTACTCAATGTTCCTTCCACTACATCACTCTTCCTGGGTATGTAGGGATTGAATTATTGTGATATTTGACCACTTTTATCTCCATAATAGTAATGTTCTTATGATTCAATGAAATGTATGAGAATGAGTAGCCGAGAGATAACATTTTCTGTTAATGAAGTGAGGGATAATTAATTGGGGATAAATGTTCCTTTGGGTGAGAGTTATTTTTGGCAAAGCAGAACTTCTCACTGTCAAACGTTCTATAAAACAAACCACATGCAGTGTGTGAATGCTGGGACCTTTGTTTCTGAATCTCCTCACACAGTTGAAACCTGAAGCATACCTGCCCAAGGTAGGTTACTTGAGGTCTCCCTTTTTTGAATTGTTGGTTTTTCTAACAATATATTCTAACCATTGGATCAGCTGGTTACCAGGTTGTGGTATAGAGTTCATTCTCATACTTATCAACACATAGAATAAAGCTATGTAATGTGTATTTAGTGCCAGAGCTCAACCAACTCTTAATTGTGGATACAAAATACAGCACAGTATAGGCAGCTGTCACCTTCTACTCAATTCACAACCAGTTCTTTGATTCCTCTTCATCTCATTTTTTTACAACCACCACCTCTCACCATGTAATACTTTCCAAATTCTTTCTGTTCTGTCTGCACAGTTTTCTGTTATGTTGTAATTTCTCTTCTGAGCTCTTGCACTAGTAGCCTTAAGACTGCTCTCTGAGCTCCACCTTCCTCAGTCCACCCCTCACTGCATTGTCACAGGAAGATTCCTGACACGTGCTCTTTTCGTATTATTTTTATATTTAAAAAATCAGTGGTTCTCCACTGATAAGCAATGAAAATGTTTTGCCTGACATCTGAGGCCATCGATTCTCCAGTCACAATACCCTTCCCACTTCTGTGCCCCCTGCTCACCTGCATGGCCCAGATTTCTCACTATGCCCAGGTATGCCTACAATTTTTTACCTTTATGTTTTTGCTTAAGTTCCTGCCCTAACCTACCTATGTACTTACTTTTTAAGGCTTCAGTTGATAGCATATACTTAAAGGATACACTACTATCCACTCGACCTCTTACTTAGGAGTAATGACTCCCTACTCCAAATCCATGCATTCTACCTTTTCTTTAAGGAACATGTTTTAACATTCTCAACATGTCTGAGTTTCTTGAAATGAGTGACTGCCTTTAATCTTTGAATTCCAACATATATCTTACACCTGGTTAGCAACAATAAATAGTACAATGATGAGTGAATGAATAATATATTCATCTCAATAAATTTTCAAGTCTCCTTTATGAATTCTTTTGCTATCGGTCTTTCTTCTTGAATTTCCCAAAGTTTTGATACTAGACATTATAACACGTGGGATGCAGCTGTGTTGACTTTATTGCAAAGTGAAACTCATGGTAATGAATGTTGACATTAGAGATTGGGCCCCAAGCACCAAATAACTGTTTTTAGTTTATGAGTATACTCAAATATATTTGCAATCATTTATTTTACATAACATCTTATATCTACTTGTCACTCACTGAAATTTGAGATTATTTCTGAGCTTTTTTGCCTGTGTGCACATTATTGCTGTTTCTCTGAATGCCTTTCCTCTACCTGACTTTCTGAGTCAATTTCAAAACACAACTCTAACTTGTCTTCTGTGAAGTCATTCCCTGAAATCCACTCTGGGAAGAACTGACTTCTGTGTCCATTATTGTATCTTTATTGATCTCTTTATTGTTGTTCATATCATAGGGAATTATCATGAAATTGTTTTAATGTGTTTCTTTTTCTAATAAAAGGATTAATCCTTCAAATTCAGAGGCCAAAGTCTATTAGCAGGTGCTGGCTTCAGAGGGAGCAGAGATAACCACAAGAACTGTCTAGAAGTATCCAGCCATGGAGTATGAAAAATAGAGGCATTTATGGCTGGATTTTTTCCATACAGCCCTTGTATATGTTGGTTTCTCAAAAGAATGATTAAAAACTGTCCTAATATTTCCTTACTAGGCCATCATGCTTCAAACATGAGACATAGAGCTAGGGGATTACAGGTCACATTTGTCAATTAGGACCTCTTAATAATAAGTCTCAGGCTATGTTTATTATTATCTCAATAAAAATGCTTAGAAGTTGAATAAAGCAACCCAGAATTTTCTACTGTTTTGAACCTGGCTACAATTTTTTTCTAAATTTTATAAATTGTAAAACACAAGGCAGATTAAGTGGTCAAAAACTTGAGATCAACAATCAGAATTGTTGCAACTGTTTTGGTGAAAAGAGGGTAGAGTAATGGTTAGGAGGTCAGGCATCAGGATTCAGATTAAACCTGGTTTCAAGTCCTAGTTGTAGGAGTTAATTAGTTGAGAGATTTTGAGCAGATTGCCTAAATCTCCTAAACTTCTGTAAAATAAGGATGATCACAGTATCTCACTCAAGGTGGCCATAAGGTTCAAATGACATAAACTTTGTAAAGGGCTTAGCACAGAGCCCAGCACAAAATAAATGAGCAACAGAGGCTAACAGCTGTTCTGTTATCTTCCTGACACTAGCTAAGCATGCTCACATCTTGCCAGATATAATGGTGTTCACATTATTCTAAAGAACCTCAGGGGAAGAAAATTATTTCTATCATAGCTCATCTTTCATTTTTGTGGATCAATGTGCCCAACTCCATCCCTAAGCTCTCCTCTGTTGAGCCAACACTCAGGATGCCCTGGCTGCCAGCCATGTTGGTGTGTGTGATTTACTTTTCAACACTTTGATGGCTCGTGTCCAGATCCAGAGTTAGAACAACCCACTACTGCATGTGTACTGTGTGTTCTGCACAATGTTAACATGTCCATATACATATAGTTATATTTAGTCTTAAAAACAACATTTTGAAAAAAAAGCAGCATTAGCCTCATTTTACAGATGAGGAAATTGATGTTTAAGGATGTTTTGGTGTTTGCTGCAGGTCTCATAGCAGGTGAGGAGACTTCTAAACCAGTTTTAGTTTCTAAAGGCATTGAACTTGCTAACTACTATCTTTAAGTTCTCACAGTCTTCAGCTTCTTTGAAAATGTTACTCAATCTTTTTGGAAGAATTCTTTATTTTGTTTGTTAATCAGTGAGCAAAATCAACAAGGATTTAAGAGCCACCTATTCTGAAAGTAGAATATTTAAAGATCTAAGTGCAATAAAGACACCATCTCTGCCCTCAAAAACACTTATTATTTTACATTCATGATTTGACATATATTTAAAAAAAAACAAATGAAAAATACATAGTCTCTCTCTATATATGCATATGCTTATAATTTGGGGATTATTATTAATACTAGGCAACCTGTTGTCACACTTTCTATATATTAAGTTCTTTACAAAAATCATGTCATGCAATTATCCTGCCTAACCTACTTGATGTAGTGGATACTATTATCATTCCTTTTTTATAATTAAAGAGTTGTGAAAGCTTGAAATTTCCCAGCTACCTGGTGGCAAGGTCAAGTTTCAGGGTGATACTGAGATTTTTAATTATAACTTTTTATTGCATTGAACTAAAATCTTACAAAAACTTAAACCCTTTAAGACCAGAATCATGCTTTATTTTTGTCTGTGTCTCCATCTCTCTTAGTATAGTGTGCTATATTTTATAAATGTTCAAGAAGTATTTGTTAAAAGAATGATGAGTAACTACAAACTGATCTCTGCTGACCCCATGGTGAATTCTGAGAAGGCTGTGGAAAAATAAACCATCCGTGTCACTGAAAAATAATTTACTTAAAAAAAAATCAGGGATTCAATGTGCCCATTGATACTATAATAACCCATACTCCTCAATCATCAATCCATTTATTTTCCTTCTGGAATCAAGCCATTACCTCCTTCATTTACCTAGAAACAACAATAGCTATGTCTTTTATCCCAAGAGGCATGTTATTGCTGTATGTGACATTTGCTGTGGAAAAAGAGACTCATCTCTTCCTCAGAAAAGATGAGTACAGCCCATCTCAGCACAGGATTGCATGGCTTACTCCCAGCACAACCCAACCCAGTTTAGGATCGCACTACCCACCCCAGCTGAGGCTATCACAGCCCACTCCCAGCACAGAATTTGCTACTTTTTTTTTAACTTTGCCCAGCCCACTTCAATCATAGGATGACAGATTCCCTTCTAACTCCATCCAGTAAGAAAGCTGTTAATGCTAATATCAAAGTGTCCCTGATTCCCATGAGTACAGCCAGAAACGAATGAATGGAAGGATGGAAGGAAGACAGTAGTAAATCAAATGCCCATTCAGCTGGAAGTCAAACCATATGAAATTTAGGCTTTCGAAATCTGAAATGGTGAACTAAACTAAAATCTAATCATGACAGGATTTCATCATTTCTTTTCTACTTCCTCTACTGTGAAGCTAAATGACAAAAGCCAAACTTGGACCCCTCTTCTTGTGATAAAAATAGGTGGGCAGACTGAAATTCTGAGCAAACCCGCCTTTTGGTTGCACCTAAAAATTCCAAAAACGGCCATGTTGGTGGCCGAGGGCCACACACAGAAGAGGCAACAAGAGAAGCTTGCTCTGGGGTCTGTGATGGCAAAGCCCTCCAGTCCTCCTGCGTTCTAACAAAGCTCGTCAGTACCAAGGAGTGGGCGGGCGGCCACGTGTCCCCTTGGTGTTTACAGTGTCCTTGTTAAGAGTTTTGAAATATGAAGGCTTACAGAATTTTACATGAAACAACCCATATTTTTGGTGGCTGCTTGTCAATTTGGGATAACTCAAAAAGTTGAGTCTGATGCTACATTGAAAGGACAGTCAATGTTAGGGAAAGGCAGCTTATTTTATGGGGGAAAATCTATTGTTTGGGATTCTGCTATGTTGATGATTCAGGGGAAGTATACAGAACCCTAAAGAGGATATTTCTGTACCAGTGGTGCGATAGGGCACTGGGCAGGTGCACTGGGCAGGTACTGAATCAGAATACTGGCTGTCAGCCCACCTGTTACCTGAAGCGATACATAAGGAGTGTGCCTGTGGGTAGGAGACCCAGTGCACATATGCGGGGAATACTGCACGTAGACGTTACTGGTGAGAGGTGACTCCATCTGCTGGGTACGTGGGTAGTTCTTATATGGCTTCAATGTTTAAATGGTGAAGGTGTCCCAGTGCTGGGACTCTGTCCTTGGCCCCTCTGTGCATGGGGAGGAGCAGAGTGGATAACGTGGGTCTCATCCGGACAGAGAGCTCACTCCTGTGTACACTCAGCCTAAAGACAGAGTCTAAGGGGCCTGGACTACTCCCCTCTGCCTGGGAACACTGATGGGCCCTGAAGTGGGGACCTCCTCCACTCAGGTGTGAAATAGGATGCTGAATCCCTTCATGGACATATGGGACCAGCTGAGAAAGAGGGGGTCCAGGATGATGTCAGAGTTTTGCATCAGTCATTTGGTAGCAAACACGGTGTGGTAGGGGCCAAGGGACTCTCTCCTGGGTGCCACTGTCACAAAGTCCTCCTCAGATTTAGACTTTTGTTCTCATTTTCATATAAGGTTATATAAAAAGCCATTGGAATTTTATAAAAAACATCAATTTTTAAACAGAAATTTTGTTAAACAAATTTAAAGCATCAATATATTAAATGGATTTTTTTAAATGCCTCAATTTCCATAAACTTTTCTCAGTTGATCATGCAACAGGAGACCAAAGACTGGACATCTGCTCCTTGGTTTCTCTCGAGCAGGAGAGGCGCTGGCTGAAGGCTCAGCAGACTTCCTTTGGAAACTTGCCTCAGTGTTTGTGTTTTCGGTTCATGCTTTTTGTCCTCAGGTGTTGCTAACGCCACTGTCTCAGCTTTTCTAAAGAAAACTGGCTGACAGATTCCGTTCAGGTTCAGGCTTGGGAGGCAGGCGTAGTGCTGGGGAGAGGCAGAGCCGAAGACAACCAGGGCAGGCCAAAGCTGGGTGACTGCCTTTCATTTGCACTGGAAGGCTGCTACTCTATGCAGCACGTTTCATTCTCTGAGTCCTCTGCTCGGACAAGATCAAATCTAGCTGTCCCATTGGGCAGAGATGTGGCTACATCTAAGTGCTCTCTGCGTCTGAGTGACCAGAGGGCACTCCAGTCAGGGTTACATCCCGCTCTGTGCTTCTCTGACTACACGGCAACTGGTAACGTAAGAATCCCCTCTCTGACCTCACAGGAAAGCAGGAAAAGCAGCCATAGTCTCTTACCTGTCATTGAGCCTGTCCCAGAACCATGACCTAGGAAAGACCAAATCGGCATACTATTACACATATAATTTGAAGCCCACTGCTGGTTATGTTGCAACAAGTATTGCTCTTAGAGGAGCCCTAAAAGGTACATGCCAACTGAAATCCTGAGGCTGGGGCTAGGCATCGGTGAAGAGATGCAGTCTGGCCTTAGAGAGGCATTTGTCCCCAACGCCACCAGATGGAAACAGAGCTTAGGCACTGACCCTGCCTCCGCACACCATGGACTGGCTTTTCCGCCGTGCAGCGCTGGGCTCCAGCTGCTGCGGGACAGAGCAGCTCAGACGCCTCGCGTCCTGTCTGTGCCCAATGCCTTAGGGCACTTCCCGTAGAGCGGAGGCGGTTCTCGGCTCAGAGAAACCCGGGCTGATCTGCTCGACTACAGAGTGTCATTAAGTGAGCACCCTTGTTGAGGGTACGATGGAGAGAGGGTGAGAAGAGGTAGAAAGTGCTGCAAACTTTGTGATGAATAAAAACTGAGCTTTCAGACTCAGTACGTAGCACCGACCTAAGGGCAGATGAGGTTTTAGAGAAGTCACATTGGGTGGTGAACTTATTATACATCAAGTTGACAATGCATTGTAGAATTGTATGCCTGAAACCTATGTAATCCTTGCTAACAGATGTCACCCCAATAAGTCTAACAATAAAAATAAATTTAAAAATAAATAAATAAATAAAAATAAAAATAAAAATAGGTGGGACAGGCAGCTGTCCAGCAGGTAATTCCTGTGGAGGGAAGACATAAGGTAACTCACTCATCTCTTCACCCCCAAACCATCAGTGACACTTAAAAGGCCCTCATGCATATATTTGAAAGGGTCTGAATTCAACTCTTCAGGGTTTCTCCGGGAATTACAGGGATTCGTCAATTCTATTGCCTTTGAAATCAGTATGTGTGAAATGCTTGGCCCTAAGTGAGCATCCCCAGATGTCCAAAACCACCTGGACCCCAGTTCAGTGCCACTGAATCAGAATCTCTGCGGTGGATCCCACAAAGAAAGCCCTCCTTCTCAGGCCCTCGTGACTATTAGGCATTCTAATGTTTGCCATCCGTTGCTCTAGAATTTCCGGGGTGGTGGTGGTGGGGTGGTGGTTATCACTGAAAAGCAATCTGGACTGCGTCTCATCTGAATCTCCTCATTCGCACCCTGCAGAATTTTTCCAGTTTTTTATCATCTGGTATTTTCATAATGTGGTATCTTTAAATTGCTCAGCTATATTGGGGTATGTTCATTTTTCCTTGTATGTTTTTCACACTGTGATTCCAACTGTGTCTGACTCTAAGGTTTGCCCAAGAGTTTCAGGCTCTCATCTCAGTGCCCAGGAGCTCTGAGTAGGAGCATTTTCATAGCTGCCTTGACTTTTCACCATTATTCCTTTAAGCCTTAAGGACTTTTCAGTACTAAACACTATCTCTATCACACTAAGAAAAAACAGAAAACAACAACAACAAAACATAAATAACAATGAGGAGACATGCAAGAGCAGAAATGTGTTTGGTAAATTCCATGGTGGAAGATAATGTTTGTCACTCTCCATGAATCTTGCCTGTGAGTAAGGGAATCTAGTGAGATGGTAAGTGATTACCGCTCATGTCTAAGCAAGGACTATAGGACTGGATGGCTGAGGTAGAGTAGTAAAAAGTATGAGAGCCCAGAAGTTCCAGTGGATTCTCTCCAGGATTGTGAACGTCACCAAGAAGTATTCCCAATTAGTCATCAAAAGAAAACAGTGAGCCTGGTGCGAAAATTGGAAGATCAATAGATGATAGCAATCAAAATGGGTAGCAGGTAGTTAGGTGTGATGTCAAGACTTTCACAGAAACAGGTGATTTGGAGGAAGAATGTTCTGGAAATGAGAGCTAGAATCAGGAAGCAATCTTATTCCTGGGACTTGTGGTATAAGGAGTATGGCAGCGAACGTGGTGACACCTTCATAGAGCTGCACGGGAAGCCAGGGCTCAGGAGAGGGGCATCATCCCGTGTACAACGAGAAGAAACTGGCCAATAACCGAAGAAGTGAAAGAAATGGGGAAGTTCATGGTGACAGGTGATGAGATTATGAGAATTTTGAGGGACTGAGGAAAAGCATCGAACTGAATCAAGTTGGGGGATACACATATTTATATGGGGGGAAATGTATTTAGGTGTAGAAAGGGAACTCGGGATGTCTAAGGTGACAGAGGTAAACAAGTATATAACAAAGAGCAACTTACTAGAGAAAGAAGGAAAATTCTAATACTACCCTCCTTAATGTCAGTTGGCATAATGAATGACACACCCCTTTGGCATGGTCTGGATGAGTGGCTGACCAAGAAGGAGAACAGATATGGAAACTCCTTGTTTCTTAGCACATGGCATCACGTAGCCAGTAAGAAGAACATGTGAAATCCTAAGGTTCTGTGTAAATTCAGAGTCTACTCGGCTTTACCTAGGTTGGTCCTTCAGAAATGAGTCTGTGGCCATTGTAGTTGCAGGGCTACCTCGGATTTTGGAGAAGAGCTCTGAGTTTCAATGATTTAGCTTAGCAGTTCCCTAATTAGGAAACATTGAGTTTTACTTTCTCTTCATTTTTATTTTTGCTGAGTCAGTTCCCTTGCATGTGGGTAATGCAACAGGAACCATGTGGTCTTTGAAATTTAAAAAGGAACCAGGTAATTGGGCAGAGAAGTCCTTATACCTCCTGTGCCCCTCCCACCTAACAATTCATTTTCAAATATCAATGTTAATCCTTTTTTACCTGAACTTGCTAAAATGGTGCAGAGTGATTATAACCCTACCAATAAAGTCAGAGTGAAAAAAAAAAGCAATGCAAGATTTAATTTTCAGATCCCATGAATTTCTATTGATTTGGGAGTATACAGCTAGGAGTAGTGAGAAAATAATTAGCAATTTGTATCAAGGATGCCTATGTCAAATGCCTTTGTGTTCCAAAGCTGTTACAGTGCAGAAAAATAAGTCACCTTGATGATAGAAAAATTTGTGAGAATCTTCTCAGATAGTTTATTTTCCTAAAATCAGTTTTAAATGTGAGAATAAGAAGTAGTGATATTCTAGTAAAGCTGTGAATGTATTGTGTATACTTTAAAAAATATATGTGAAGATCAAATTCAAAATGACCTTACACAAAAACTTACATAAGAAAGTTTTCCCTATAATTACACCTTAGAATTTACCCTTTGGTAAAATTATCAGAATTAAATAAGAATTATTGAAAAAAGAACTACTGAAAAAGAATTTTGCCTACAGATGTTGCATATTGCCATGTGTTTCTGCTTTTTCAAGTTGAACTAGAATAAAATTAGTTGTGTGAACTGAACCAGTAAGGAGGATCATGCAAATAAATACCAAATGTGGTGTTCTTTATATTATCTAATCCAGGTACTTTTACTTCTAGATCTAGAGTGAGTGGAATTGAGGGTAGAAACAAGTGAACAGTGATGCTTCCTTACTCAGCAGAGTCACACATGTAGAAGAATACACAAGCAGCAAAATCATGGTGTCTGCCCGCAGAGAACTTATCCCGCACTTGCAGAGAGAATGTCTATGAAATGGTACGTATAGAAATCTAAAAGTTGCTCGTAAGAGTTCTTAAAGGTCAGTGTTGCCCAGGGTAAATTGGAGGAGGCTGGGTCCAGAAGGGAGGTGGCCTTAGATGAATGAAGGGACATGGTCCAGAGAGAAGGCGGTTTTGAGCGTAAGAACTCGGACCATGCAGAACCAGACAGTGAGATCCTCAAGGACATAGGACATATCACTGTTCATGCTCAAACCGCAGGTTTGCCTCAAGTTAAATATTGGAATGCTTGGATTTGACAAAAATGGAAACTTTTTTCATTGACTTGATAATTTATTTTGAAAATGATTTTTTTTCATTTTCCAGAACCTACTAAGAAAATTAAAATTTCTCAGTAGTTTTTCTTTAAAAAAGTAATAATGTCTATGGATTATGTGTTCTTACAATCTTTTGTTGTATAGTATTTTGAGCTCCAACATGAAAAAGATACACAACTCAAGTTAATTTGGATATAGTTCTGTGTATAAATTTCTTGAATCACTCCTGGACCTGTATCTCAGGTTAAACATCACTACATTGCTACTCTGTAGTGAATATTTTCTATAAAAAAAAAATCACAATGAAATGCACACATTTATCTCTCTGGGAATTAATATATTAGGTTTTATAAAGGAAGATTTACATTAATTAATATATGTACATCCCTTTAGCAGGTTTTATTTTTATAAAGAATGTGAAACACATACAAAAATAGATAGAATGGTATACATGAATTCCCATACACTAATCACTCAGCTTCAGCAATTAGGAACTCATGATGGATCATGTTGAATCTATGTCCAACCTACCACCTTCTCTCCCATGAGATGAAGCAAATCTGACTCACCATATAATTTTATTCATAAATATGTCAGCATGCACCTCTAAAAGATAAAACCTTTTTCAGTTATAACAATACCATTGTCACACCAAAATAATTTAATAATTATTTCTTAATATAATCAAATATATAACTAGTGTTGAAATTTTGAACTGTCTTACAGAAGTCTTATTTATTTTTACTATCTATTAAAATCAGCATTCAAATAATGTCAAAACATTGGAATTAGTTGATAGGTATTTAAGTATTAGTGAACAGAGTACGTAAGTGACAGAATTTAGGCCATTCATGGCAATGATACTATATTTTATTTTGTTAGACATATAATCATTTAAACTTTGATCATCTTCTATATATGCCAGGCACTGTTTTGATTTCTGGTGATATGATCATAAATAAAATATGCAGGTCTCTATTTTAATAAAGCTTAAACTCTAGCAAGTAGAGATGGAGAATAAACAAGAAAATTTAAAATCAGACATTTTAAATAGCAAAGGTTACAAAAAATAAAACTGGGAAATGTGACAGGCAGTGCTGGTATTTCAGGAGGGTAATGAAGACAGCTAAACATGAAAAATCTGTCTGAGGTAATGTATCAGCAGAAATTTGAATACTGAGGAGGAGTCTGACATTAGAAACATCTGGAGGATGGAGGATGGAGGTAGAAAGAACGTCAGATGTAAAAGGCCCTTGACAAGGTAGGTCCCAGGAGTGAAGAGAAACCAATGTGGCTGGAACAGAGGAGGTTGGAGGGACAGTGGAATAAGGTTAGGAAAAGCAAAACTACACAAGACCTCGGAGACCACAATGATGTTGTGCTAAGGACTTTCAGGATATCAGAGTAGGGGTCATTGTGCAGACCAGTTATGGATATTAACAGACATGGTCACTTCAGTTCATAAGTTGGCCCCACACATGTGGCAGCCTTTTGAATAAGAATAAATCATAAATATGCCCAAGTAAATCTATGTGTAAGTGAAGCAACTGCTTGCTGCACTAGGCACTATGACTCTTAAAATGCTCCAATTTTTATGCTACAATTACCATTGAACACAACTGAGAGCATATCACCATGCAGCAATGTGTCATGGGCCTGTTGAAGAATAAACTCCAACTAGTAGGAGAACCATCTATCTCAGACATACTTTCCCATCATATCAAACAAGTTACTTCTTGACCTTAGTAGTAAGGAAATAAGTTCCCAAGGTATGTCAGACTAGCTACTGGATATAGCTGTCTATAGCCTAAGCAATGATGTCTGATGAATTTCTGAAGCATTCAAAGTAGCCTTGCTATCGAAGCAAAGTAATTGCTTTGTTCAAAAGCATTGCCTCCCTATCAGAGCTCTTTGCTGAGGCTATGTCATTTTAGAATTACTTGTCATGGCAGGATACAATATTATGTATCTCCCCTAACTCCAGATAATATGCATCTTAATTAGAAAGTAAATAATTTATTTCAAAACTATCTATAACAAACGCTCTAAACCTGTTTCTCATATATATATATATATAGTTTTATTTATTTATATTATTTTATAATTTTTAATATTCTTTTGCAAATTTTATACATGGGGTGCCAGAAAATGTATACACATTTTAAGCAATGCTATCTATGTATTACATAAATACTAATGGTAACCACTTTAGCTCCTCTTGTGATTGCAGAAGTCAAATGTGACTTGTATTCATCTTTTGTTATGGGGATTTATTGTTATAATTTTAATACAGTTTTTTCCTTTCTTAAAATGTGTATACATTTTTTGGTACCCTCTGTATTTCTATGTAAATATATGGAATAAATAAAAAAATACATGCATATTTTTCATTTGTCCTTGTAGAACTACAAAATTCTCTTACAAGCTCATTATGAGAGAATTAAGATTCATGTTGCCATGTGTCACCTCAGGCAGGTGTATACAAGCGGCTCACTCCCCATATTCCTATGAGAGTATGCAATGCAAAAACACACCATTGGGGACTAGCTGTGACTGGCAATGCACCTTCTAAGAAAGAAAGATTAACACTTAAGCTGCTACCAAGAAGTAAGCAACATTCCCCCAAAGCCCAGACTGGGGCCTCACAGGGTTAGTGGTCAGAAATCTCTTTGGACTTATTTTATTGTTTCTTTTTTTTTCCACCTTGAATTAGAAATCTAGAGATGACTCTTGGACCTCCTGAGCCTCCTTGAACATATTTCAACTTAATCCCCCTTCCTCACCAAAGTCCCAGCAAAATTTCCAAGTCAGTCAGCCAGAAAGTATCTCCTAGAATACAGACTTGCCTAATACCAGAGCCCACCTCCCCAAAATTCTCAAATTCTTCACCTGTGTGTGCAGAGTATGAATGTACAGAACCTAATTCCATGAGTCTTTCTACCAGGGACAGCCAAGAGATCATTTCAAGTTCACTGTTTGAAGTCTGTGTGAGTGAATTCATTTTTTTTTTAATCTTCTTGATTCTTTTATTTCTTTCTAGCATTCACTAAGATCCCATCAGTGCTGGAGACAGTGTGCACATTTGCATATCCAGGTGGTAGTCAGTGGTGCTTTTCAGTGGCCAGTGAAGTTGTTTCTACTATTGTTTTCCAAGAAAGTTAACTGAGCCCCGGGCCCTCTAGGACCAGGATCATGTCTGCGTGCCTTCTGAGTCATGCTGGTTCTGCCACCGATATCCTCTGTGACCTTCTCCTTGGGTTCCTTTCCTACAAAATGAGGTGTGAACAGGTGAGGTGCTCATTAAAAGTTAGTCTCCTCCCCTTTCCTAATTGAGACCTTTCTACTTCTTGGAGCCTCGAATTGGAATGCTGAGAAATGCACAAGTGAGGAAGCAGTGTTGAAGGCTATCCTTCCAATGAGAATACACAGTGCTGATTTGCACGACTGCTATGTGGTAGTTACTCACTCATACCCATCCAGGAAACACATGAATGAATCTTTTAGCTTGTTTGTCCCTTTTAATATATACTTTCTAGCAAAATAGACAATCCACAGGATGATTGCTTCTACTTAATTTAATTAGTTAATTAATTAAAATTACCTGTCCTTCGATGGATAATTAGATAAAGAAGATGTGGTCTATATATATATATATATATATATATATATATATATATATATATATATGTGGTGGGGGGGATACTACACACAATGGAATACTACTCAGTCATAAGAAAAAATGAAATATTACCATTTGTGGCAACATGGCTGGACCTTGAGAGTATCATGCTAACTAATCAAAATAAGTCAGACAGGAAAAGTCAAGAACCATAGGATTTCACTCATGTGTAGGATATAAAACAAAAAACAACAAACAAATTAAAAAGACAAGCAAACATGCGAAAAAATCTCATAGACTGACACAGTATGGTTGTTACCAGAGAGAAAAGGCGGGTGTGAGGAGACAGAAAAGGGTACATGGGGTCAAATACACGGTGACAAAAGGAGATTTGACTGGTGATGAACACACAATGCCATATACAGATGATGTATTATATAAGTGTACACTTGAAACCTATGTAATCTTATTAACCAATGTCAATTCGATAAATTTAATACTTTTTTAAAAAAATAGTAACAAAATTGTCCTGAGATTATTTCCCATTAGCTAATTAGCTCTAAACATCTAAGGACTGCCATCCCACAGGATAGTTACTTACTAAAGAAAAAGGTTCTGGCTCAGAGTCCTTATAAACTTCAAAGACAAGGCTGACCCTTGCTTGGTAGGTTTTGCTGCACTGCAGATGAGGATTGTGT
Source organism: Lyroderma lyra (assembly GCA_004026885.1). Lineage (NCBI taxonomy): Eukaryota > Metazoa > Chordata > Mammalia > Chiroptera > Megadermatidae > Lyroderma > Lyroderma lyra. Next base: position 180,887 of record PVJL010000478.1, on the reverse strand, counting down.
CCTCAAACTCTCCCCACTCTCAGAGAAGCAAAATGTGTAAAACTTCCAAATCCTCTTTGACATTTCACAGCGGGGATGGGGAGAGCAACACATAAAAAAAGAGAGAGAAATAATTTCGAAAGCATCCTTTTGAACATAGGTTTAAGCTCCATTACTCAGATACCCTATGTCAAGCACTGTAATTTCTTCTGTATCAAGTTTTGGGAAGGGGTGCAGGGGAGAGTGGTAGATACTTCACTCTTTACAGACTAATGCTCCACACTGAAGAGCATTGGCTGGGGGCCCACACTGAGGATAGACTTGCACTATTTGGAAGAATTACATAAAACGAACCACTCAGTCCCTGACTTCATAAAGCATATGATTATTTATTTTTAGAGAATGTGCATACACTCATTTCAGATTTTTAACCTCTACTAGGGTAAAGGCAAAACTTACCTCATGGTCAAGTGGTTTTATATTTAAATTATTTGCATTAAATTGGGGGTAGGTGGAGAAAATCACTGATTTTTCAAGTATTATAGATGATAATTGCAAATTTGGATATGTAAACTGGTTTTGGGATACATAGACAGAGAATAAGACTGAGACCCCTAAGATCTTGAGTCTAGTCGTGGTTCTGTCCCAAAATAGCTGTGTAACCTTGAGCCAACCCAGTTCTCCTCCCTTGGCCTAAGTTTGTCACCTGGAGGGACATAGATTACATTTTTATATTGTCTGAATTCTAAAAGTGGGATCCGTGGTGCCAGAAGACAATGAGTGTAAGTCCATATCCAGGCTACTGTGTTCCATTAAGGCCTTTCATGCCACTGATTTGCTACTTTTCCAAATTAGGACTGCTAGTGGGAGATGGACTATTCCTTCACAATTTAGATGCAATTTAGCATCCCCTCGTGTTCTACGATATTTCAAGGTGATTAAATTTTAAATAATGTTAATGGGTAAAATTCTGGATCTCAGAATAATTAGACAACTGTATCAGAATTTAGTCTTCATTATTTCTTCAGGGGAAGCACAGATAACGGTTCCCAAAGTGGAAGCACACATAAGGGTTCCCAAAGGGAGAGCTGACCTTCAACTTCATCTCTGTATATACAACATTTCAATATTTTGAATAGATCCAAAATGCAAGTGGAAAGAGTATTTTCATCTTCCATTACCATGTGTGAAACCAGACACCTCTTTAAATAGAAAAACTGCTTTGGAATTCTGTTGGCTGGTTGTAGATGTTGATTAGTTCTTGGTGGATAAAATTTTATTTCACGTATAAGAAAAAAAAAATGCTTACAGTGATTAATGAGTACGCCCACATGGGAATGATAAAGACCCTTGTTACATTTGTCCACAGGCTGCCCAGAGCCCAGGCTGTGTCCTCTGAAGTCTGAGTTTGGGATTCCAGGCTGAAGCTTGTGATAATTGAGATAAAGCATTGGAAGTGATCTCAGCTGTACTAATCCAAATGAGTTTAATTGGAACATTTGGTTGTAGGGCAAAAGCAAATCAAATATTGTGATAGGTTTCAATTATAGCGATTCGTTCTCTTGAAAGAAAGGTTTCACATGCAATAATTTCATCCTATGTTTCATTTGCTTCTCTGAGCTCTGAGGAAAGCCAATTCAACGTCAAGTTTCCTTGCTATCCATAAAGTGAATTAAATTTTACTGTGGTCTAGATGACATGCACCATTTTACTGCAGCAAATGTTTACCTGAGTTATGAATGGGGACAATGGCTCGAATTTTGTCTCTTAGCCATAGTCCTCAACCTGGGTTGCTCATGATAATTCACTGAGATAAAGGAAAATAAAAATTTGGATTAATTTATTTTTATCAATAATAAAATTAAAAGGTGAACTTTATTAGTATTTCTATTGCTCTGTGGTTGCTGTTGTGGTTACTTGCCATAGAGATGTCCTCATAGAAGAGGTGACTTTAAAAATCAAAGGATTTAACAAAAAAACCCTAAAATACTTATTTATTTTCAGTGTTTTGCAGCTTAACGTATTTATGTTTGTACAGTTAACACAACTAATCAGAAAATTAACTTATTTTACTAACCCTCACGAAATAACTGAGTAGCTCAAAAAATTCATAGGAAAGTATTGTTGGTTGAAAAAAAAATATTCATGAGATAAGCATGAGCAAACAAGAAAACAGCAAGGTACACTTCCCATATATTTAGTGTGAGTCCTCTCTTTTACCCTTGGACCTGAAGTATGACAAGTTCACATTATTCTCTACTATTTCACATCTAAATTTTCTTTGATGCCCACTTCAACTGCCATCTTGTCCATGATAGCTGAACTTCTGCTTACAGACTTTCAAAGATTGATATCACTTTAGTAATTAAACTTAGAGCAAAAGCCATTGTTCTCATTCCTTTGGCAATTAAATATGCATGACCTTATGACAGCTCTTCTACTATTATTTAACCTTACATGCTTATGACTTTTTCTCCAGTTGTATTACGGAGGATATGAGTTTTGTGTTTCCCAATAGAGAACTTTGTGTCCAGCAGAACTTTCTGCAATAAGGAAATGTTTTCAATCTGCAGTGTCCTACACAGTGACCATTGGCCGTGGCTGGCTTAGTAAGCACTTGAAAAATCCCTGGTACAAGTGGGCCTTTACTTTTTTAAAATAATTTAAATATAAATAGGCTCAGGTCCCAGTAGCTATCATCTTAGACAGCCTAGCTCCAAAACATCTGACACAGTCTCCTGAATACAGTAAGTTTTCTCTTTTTTTTTCTTTAAAGATGAAGACTCATCCAGTTACCCCCCATGCCTCAATGACCCCCTGATTGAAAGTCTGTTATCACTTATTAGTAAATTTTTTTTTTCTTATTTGAAAGCTGTTTTGCTGACAAGTCACTGAGCAGTTTAGGAATAAGGAGTCTCACTTCGTCACAAAGATTCTATCAGATTCAGCTCTAAATGGTTGATGCAATGATTTGGGGGTGGAAATTTTAACTCTTAAAATATTTTTTCACTTAGTCATGACCTCCCTTTTTCACATGTTGAACTTGCCTAGCCATTTTAATATCTACCTCAATTCAAACACTTAATTGGAAATAAAAATATAGAGCAGTTACACTCATACACATACACACACACACACACACACACACACACATTTATACACAGAATATATTTTTTATGACATCATGACTCAGTTCCACCTATCTGTGCCTTATTCAGAATAAAGTACTACATTAATATTTTTATACCAATGGACTGTTATGAAAACAACAAGTTCACATACCAGTGAAATTAGAGAGTAAAGAGAAAGGGCCCTGAGCAAGAGAGGATTAAAATAATATCATATTTTATCATTTTAATTTTTCAAAAGTAAAAACATATATATAAACAAAGGTAAAATTTGGATTTATATAAATGTAAATATTAACAGTAGTTTTATCTTGAGAGTAGAATTTCTAGAGGTTTTTTTTTAAAGGTATTCATGTATTTCAAATATATTAACTTATAAAAATTGAATATATTTTGCATGTGTAATAAAACACTTATAAAAATAAAATAATAAAAATATACATTTTATAGTCTGATATTTTGATTAAAATATTAGGAATTTAGTTATCTAATTATTTGCATTTCACTTATTCTCTGATTTCAAAGGCCATATGTTAGACACTTGCCTGTGTAAACCTAAGTCAAGCTCATACACACATTCACAACACGTCAGAAATTGGCCTTTTAATTTGAGTATATTGCTGAAGTAGCAATGTCTGTCATTGCTTTTTCCTGTATCACAGATTCAACATTATTTAAACTCTTCACCCCAGTTTCTAGTTTATAAAGTCTTTGAATTTCAAATACTTTCTGGTCATTTGTCTTTAGCAGTTTTCCTATACTCAAGCCTCCCAGTCCATCACTCAGCCCAGTATTGTATATTGTGTGATCTTCTACTGTCCATCTTACTCTCATGACCAGTCCCTTTACTAGCAGGGAAGATGGAAAGAGGACCATAGCCCAAACAAAACTCAGGGGATAATACAAGGAATTAGGAGTTCTGAGAACTTATTTCATAAACTGATTCCATCAATTTATTCAATAAGTTAACATTTACAAAGTGCGTATTATCTACCAGGATATGTTAGGTATCTGTGGTACGGTGGTGAGTGGTGAAGACAGAGTACCTCTTCAGGTGTTTAACATTGGGTAAACCATTTCACTTCCCCCAACTTAGCTCTCTCTTCATCATTTGAAGTAGGTGAGAGATTCTCAAAGTTCTCTTTAGCCCTATATCTTGTGGATTTTCAGCTGTTTTTCACTCCATTAACTCAGAAACAGAAGACTATGGCTGTGTCCACTCTAAAACAAATGAACCTAATTTTGGAGAAAAGAGAAGGGGAAGATGAATGTGATCAGAGAAGTTTTCGGTACTGCTATGTGCCCTGTGAGAGTCCTTTGATACCTTGAGGAATAAATGCATCAGTGGTAATTACAATTTCTGTTAATAACTTCATAAATATTTTTACTACCTTTCCTTGAAATCCTAGACATTATTGGGTCAGTGTTCAAAAGGACAGAAAAGTATCACATGCTATTTTGTATCTGGATAGGAAAGTGGCCAACGCTATTTAGGAACGAGATCACTCACTGTGTATTAAACTTTCTTGTGTTGCAAAGTACAATGGCTTCAGTTCCACACAGATACATAAAACTGTGTCTCTTTTGTTTACACATTTAGATCACTTCAATTTTATTGCTCAGAATGTCCATATGATTGAAAGTATGGTTTCCACACAATCATTAAATAAATTTCTCCTTGCAAGGATATCATTAACAGACCCAGATTGCCTGTGTTGCAGTGTTAAAGTTCATGGTCATATACACATTTCTCAAGGGATCAGGTTAATGGTGTGAAATGTTATGATATTGAGCAAACTAGGGAATGAGAAAATAGAATCACAAAAAAATAAGGGAAATATTATGTGGTCAGGTAATCTATTCCCATTAAAAAGAAACAATAATACATACACTATCTGAGATTTAATAGGAAATGCAATGAGAAATATCATCCCATGCCTCACTCAAAATTAATTGGTGCTTTGCTCATGCATTGTTGCAAGCATAAGGGATCTGCCATCTTTAGAGAGTGTGATAAGTGGAGCCCAGTGTGCAGACTGGGCACATTCATGAGCATACTTGTGCCTTACAAGGCAGGTGTTCACAATGCATGTAACTTTGGGGAAGTTATGGCATAGAGCAAATTTTCAAGACATTTTGCTTCCTGCTGTGATATGTAATTTACCTTGGATGCTCCCTTGAGAAAATCTTCAGTAAAGATGTACATGACATTTTCAAACCTTTTGGACTGGTTATATGACCATTTGTTTGTATTGCTGTGCCGAGACCAGACTATTTCTATGGTGGCACAAAACTAAATGAACCACTTCTATTCAGATTACCCATTAATGTTGGTGAGCTGAAACAATGAAGTAAACATTGCAGTACTGACTTCGAAGTCTAATATGCAAAAATTACAAAATACCTTTCCTATTACCCTCAGAACAATAATGATTTCTGATCTGAAATCACATGCAACCATTTCAGAAGACTGATTTTGTTATTACCATCTGCTCCTGGGGTGTATTGGAGATTGCTTCTATGCCCCAATTCCAATGATTTCAGATCATTCCTGACCAACTTACATGTTTCTGTCTACCTCATTCTCCATGGAGGGTCTAAGTATTTATCATCATCATCATTATGACTATTAATTTTAATAGCAGAAATTAAATAATGAAAAAGTATACTAATTAGGAACATTTAATTTAAAGGGAAAACAAATCTTATTGCATTTTAATTTCAGTAAGCTATTTTGCTTAAGCATTTGATGTTATTCAGCCTGTTCAGAGGATCCTAAATATACATCACTATTTTGTCATTTCAGACTTTCTTTCTCTACTAAGCACAGCATTCATTTTGTCAGTCTTTTTGTTAGCTCATTGAAGAGAGATTTTTTATTATTTTTGGAAATGATTTGTTATATTGTCCTCTCATCAACTGTATTTTTTTAATTTCATCAGATACCTGAAAAATTATGATAGACTCTCGATCAAAAGAAGACATGACGTAGTGCAAAGTTGCGTTTAAGGTTTTATAGACCTGAGTTCAAGTTCTGATGTTAATTTTAAAGTATCAGCCTAGATATTTTTTAACTATGAAAATCAATGTATGTTGCTTAACTTCTGAGTCCCACTCTCCTTATCTATAAAACTATATATACCATACACACATGTCTTCAAAGATCAAATTCTTATAATTCTAAGTACTTTTTTATTTAGCTATTGTTGAAGTTGCCTACAGTTTTGTGGGACCACTTTCCATAACAAAATAAATATATAGATTTACTAACTATATGTACTTGAGTCTCTGAGGATATACCAAATCTCCCCATTGGGGCATTTTTTAATTTTATTACTTAACTAACTGCTCTAGGGCCAACATGTACCATGGTCAGTAAATGAGATGAGGTTACAGAAGTCTGTTCCCAGTTTTTGTACAATGTGGGGGTTCCTGGTCTGTAATAATATGGATCTGAGCAACAAATAGTCCAACTCAGGATGTGATGTGGAGAACCAACCAAGAGGTTAGCCATGATGGTGAGCAAATGAAGATAACTGATGGTATGTTAGAAAAGTAAGGGAGCGGGTAGTTTCTAGCAAGTGCTAGGAGCAATGGAGAACTGGATAAATTCCCTGAACCAAACAATTTCATGTTTGTGATGGCTTTTGTTTCATAAATGTCTGTAATCTTGGAGTGAGTCTTGTGGAAAAATTGAAATAACTTTCACTAAACACATGCAAACACTACTCAAGCTTTGCAAAGGGGCCCTTCCCAACTCTTCATAGTATTAACCCAAGCAGCACTATTTCAGGGTCTACTTAATGTACATGACTACAGATCTCTGCTCTGAGTCAATAAAGTCAGACCCAATAACAGAAACACACTTTTATAACCATTTCTTCCAGATATGCAGGAAAATTATTAACTGCTTTAAAGGAGAAGCCACACCACAATCCACCTGAGATTTTTGATGAAACCATCGCTCTTTGAGTCACAGGGTGTAAAATTGTAGCAGTGATTGAGTTTTGTTCCATCTAACTCTGAGAGAAAATAGGTTTCCTATGCCTTTTGGGCAAAGATGACAAATGAGGTAGCTCAGTTTCAGGACAGGTAGTGGGGGTGCTTCAGATCATTCCAACATCAACAAGAGATACGTCAATCAGATCTTCAGTCCTGGCTTGCCTACAAACAACCTTATAAGTACCTTCCTTTAGGAGTCTAACACTGCTTATTCTACTGTATTTTCTTTACAATATCACCAATAAAAAATTCTACGTATTTTCCAAAACACTTCGCATCTACACAGACTCAGTGTAGCAATTATTCTCCTTGCTTCTGGTGGGATTAAGGGAGAGAGTTTTAGTAATATTCAAACATAAAAATATAATTTTATGTCTGAATAAAAAAGAAAATAGTGGTATTCATTTTACAAATTACAGAAAGTAAAATTTAATGACATCTGTGTAGCTGAGAGAGAAGCAAGTTTTAGTTTTTTCCTAGTACATGGTAGATGATTATATCACAATCTGAATGAAAGTAAAATTCTTCCTAGGGTTGAGAAAAATTGGATTAGTAAAATAATCCTACTAGAAGGTAAAGAGCAGAAATATGATGTTTACTTGCAGATTAGTAATCTGGTGATGAACATTTAAAGCCTCAAGAAAGCGCAAATGATTTGTCTTGTGAAGACATAGGCTCAGGGCCCCACCATTAAATTAAAACTACACTCAGGACATCAGCTAGGTCACCTTGCTTTCGTGATCTTTCTAGTTAATTGGTTGATTTCTTTGCCCCATAAATGAATCACCCCTGAGAAGAAAGAAGAGCCAAAGACAATTTTTAGATTGCTAATGAGAGCTTTTTAGTCATTGTAGTAGACATTTTGCTTTAGATTTGAAGAATTCCTACCTACTTAATTGATATACTTGGACTTGTCAGGATCAAAGATGTTGATGGACAGCACATGTTCTTTGGGGGCTTCTACACCTAGTTTTATAGTTACATCTTTCTATTATTTCAACTATTACCAGGTAACTAATGACTTTACCCTAAAAATAGTGCTCAAACTTCTATTATTTTATTGTTTTCCTATAAAACAAAGATAACAATGCATTTTCAAATATTTTTATTGGGCATGTGATAACAAATGTAATATTAGAAAATGGCCTGACACATTACACAGCTCAATAATGTGTTCCCTACTATTGCATTTTAAACAACTCTTGTAGCCTAAATATTTGAATTTTTTTTAAGAATACCTATTTGGATTAGAGACACTAATGATTAAAGATATAGGGAAAACTTTACATAAGAAAATCAATGATTGCAGCTTTTAATTATTTTTTGTTGACTTTTTTTAAGATCCCAGGATAAATAAATAAATTTAAAAAAACTTTCTTGTAGTTGTATGCTAAAGACAATAAATTTTGAAAAATTCAATTTGTGAAAGTTTTGGAGAAGGAAAATTCATTTGGAGGATGGTCTGAACTAAAATAAAAGTTTGAAGAAAGAAGAAGTGAAAAAGTAGATAGTCAACAGTTTATTTTAAAAAAATAAGTAGAAGAGAAAAAGATTAACAGAATAATAATAAACAGCATAGCTAAAAAGTAGTTTTTATCAAACATTAAAAGTGACTTATGAGTTAAAACAATAATAAATATTCATCTAAATTTCTGAGAACTTCTCCAAACTAATTACTCTAAAATTTTAAACTGTCTACTCCTTACACTTTTTAATAAAATATTAGTGATGAAAATAATATATTTCTGTTATATTTTAATCTAAAGATAAATAATTTAGAATTAGTTCTCCAAAATTATGTTCTACTGCCTCACATTAAATAAGTTACTAGCAGTTATTATTTTGAGAACTTACATATGCCCTTGTAGTGGCTGTTTTGTTATAGAAAATATACTTAAATTCAGGGTATAAAAATGAGCTTTTTGTTGTTTTTTTGCCATAAGGTGACTGCTAGCATAAAAATGAAACCAGTGCCTAATGCTGCTTTGAGAATTATAAAAGAAAAACATAGCATATTAATTTAAAAAGGATCTTAATCACACGTGTATTATAGATGATGTCATTGATGTCAAAAAAGATAAATTGTCTTCCAGTATGGGTGCGCAGGAAAAAAGAAAGTAGCCAACGAATTGCTAATCAAGTTCAAGAAAGCAAATCTGAATCAAAGAGAAAGCTGAAAATAGAAAGAGACAGTCAGAATTATTAACACAATCAACCTTTAGAAGTGAGAACCGTATCTATGCAAATACGTATCTGAGTGAGGGTGGTGGGCCATAGATTGAATAGAAATATTAGCTTCTCTGCATGGCTCTGAGCACAAGTAAAAGAAACACAGATTTTTCTCCATTAATGTAGAACATGTTTGACTCATCTCTGATTGTTACTTTGCCCCCATGGTCTTGCCTATTATTAGGTTTCCTGGCAAATCAGATTCTTTCATTTGCAGGGGCTATAATCATATGAATTATAGGTTTCATTTGGACTCCTCTCACCTCTCCCAGTGGGAAGTACCCTTCTGTCATTTTTACTAGACAAAAATAACATTTGCCAATATGAATGAAGAATCAAAATGCCCAATTACACAGCCAATCTCTGCCATCCACAAGCATCCAAGAGCCTTGTGGCCTTGTCCAGGGCTGTGTCCTGATGGAAAAATGCATGATGAATGTTTGATTTCCAGAAGGTCCTTTTGGGTAATTTGCCCAGTGATGGTTATCAAAACCTGTTGTAGCCTTTTTCTCTGTTATCAGAAACTATACCTGCTCCTCCCTAACCTATTAATCTTCATGAGACCTCAGAATAGCTAAAGAGTATTCAAACTTGAAAAGACTATCTGTTTTGTAACAACTCTTATTCCTAATTTATTTTGATATTTTCCTTTCAATCCTGCATTCAAAACATTGACACAGGAAGCTCACAGAAAACACTCTTAGAATCTAGCCAGAAAGGTAGACACACCGATACAGAGATGGGCCATACCTATTAAATTGTTGTGAGGATGGGAGGGCGAGAGGGAAGTGAGCATTGCACAGTACAGGACATGGGCAAGTGGGACTCATTCATCCCATTTTAACCGGTGAAGAACTTGATTAAGTGACTTGTTTGAGGCTCTGTAAATTGGGACCCATCCCAGGCATAAACTCTTCCAAAAATGTTCCCAAATACTTTATAACCCCAAGTTGCAGACTATACTAGGTGTTGCTATTGTTACCTGCTCTTTCTAACAATGATAGTAATAAAAATTATAATGGAAAACAAAAGAGTTCATGTTTCATGACTTGGTCTATGAGCTTGATAATGAGGAAATGTGACCAATCATCTAGTTGTTCCTCAATGCTGTGGAAGTGGCGCTGTTGTCCTCAATTTACAAACGAGGAAGCAGAGGTTTGGAGAAGTAGGTGATATCTTCAAGATTACAACACTGCTAACTCTGAACTTGGAATTCAAACTCCAACAATTTTAGTCTAGAGCATCCTTCTTGTCTGTTCTCTCTGATCATGGGTCTACATGGTTTTCTAAAGCCAAGCCCTCCTCCCATTTATTTTTATATTATTCAGAGCCTGCAGAATGACTGGGCCATATCAGATGCTTACTAAATACTTGTTTTCCCTACCACAGACCTTCCAAAATAGGTTTTAAAGTATATTTCCCAAAGGGTAAATTCTATGTAATTATAAAAAATTAATTGTAGAATCCAGAACACTCAGGTAAAGGGATGCTGCTATGTTTGCTTATATTTGAATATTTTCCTTTCTGCATTGCATTAGGGAGTACTTTAAGAAGTTAAATTCTAAATTTTTTTAAAGGGACAGAAGTTGCTATTTCATATGAAGGAGTTAAGCCAAAAATAAAGATTCAGAGAAGGGTTGTGAGAGAAAGGTAAGTATCACGGAAAAAATAATATTTTAGAAAGTATAAATGAGATGGCTTTTTTTCTTATGCAACCTACTGCTTGTTTTCTTAAATACTGTATGTGTGTTCTACAATATGAAGTAGCTTACAAAAATTTTTATATAACCCAAGAATTTAAATATTGAATGACTGAGAATTGTTAGCCTAAGCCATATCTAAAATCAAAAAGAATGGTTCTTTTTACTTCTCAGAAGTTGGAAGCAGTGAGAGATGAACCACAGGAAAGTAATGAGGTTAACCTCTTGTGCATGTATTTTTATAGATATCCTTAAGGCATAAGAATTTATCCTTTCACCAGAGACTACAATTAATATTTCAAGGCTGAATTAGATCTGCTCACTGAAAATGGAACAGAAGACCCCAAGAAAAACATTGTCGGGAGAAGGGCATATAAAAAGACAAGATACTGCCTGAAAACATAGTCATAAAGAAGTATGGGAAGCTTCAACTAGAAAGAAAAGTGCCAACTTTTTCCTGAGAAAACATAATAGAAATTTCTGTATAGGTCCCCTCTGCCTAAGGTGAATATTTAAAATCTAGATACAGTATATTCCTTTGGAAGACAGACTATCAAATCACTTGAAAGTCTTTGAATATAAAACACAGGAGTGAACAAATCCAAAGAATAATTTAAAAAGTAATGTCTTGCCCTCCAGCCCCAAGTTAGTCTTCCCAGATCTCCAACTTAACTTATTCCCCAGTCCGACAAACAATTCAGTTACCGAAACACTGATTCACAAGGAGACAATCAACTGCTCCCTACCATCTCTACCCTATAGATATCTGGGTCCTGAATGAAGTTTTTATATTTAATAACCATTTCAGAAATAGTGTTAGATAAAGAAAAATCCAGTTAGAACCCTGGTGTCTACGAAAAAGGATAACTCTCTCATTTAAAACTGATTGCACCAAAGCATAAATCTTATTTAAGCCCTTTTTATTGACACCAATGTATTTAGCTATCTATAACTGGTGTTGGCAAATTATGACTCATGGGCCAAATCTGGCCTGCTAACTACTTTTGTATATCTATAAACTAAGGATGGTTTCCATATTTTTGAATGGTTGAAAATCATTCAAAAGAAGAATGTTTTACATGTAAAAATTATGTGAAATTCAAATTTCAGTGTACTTAAAGTTTTATTGGAACACATCCATGGTCATTAATTTATGTATTATTCATGGCTGCTTTTACCCTATGATAGCCAAGCTAAGTGATTGTATGGTCCTGAATATATGGTCCTGAAGACCTAAAATATTTACTATTTGACCCCTTACAGAAAAAGGTTACTTACCCTCCATCTACCACAGTTGTGGTTTTCTGGATCAGAACCAATTTCAAATATTACCTTCCATAGTGAATATATGCATCTTAATTGTTTGATAAAATGTGTTAACTGAATCTTCATCTGAACAGGATAAAATGATTTGATTCTCAAAGTAATCAAGTTTGTGGCATGAAATAGGCACTTGAAACAGGAATTTGTTATTCTTTGAGTCCTTGTTTCTCATTCACAGCTTAGGACAGAATCTAAATTTTCAGCAATATTTATTCAATACTGAATGACCATAGGAACATAATAAAACCCTTTAAAGATGACATTTAAGTCAGCTCATTCAGTAACTGTGATGAGCTAGCAGCTATGCTTAGGAAGTTATCTAGGTTGTCAAGTGCATGGGTTTGGCAAAGCAAAGAAGTCATTGTCTCTACTCTAAAAAACCTTCCAAAATATAGAAGAACATCATCAAAGGTGGGAATGTTATATTGAGAATAAACTGGTTTGGTGGTTGTTATATCATTATGAGAGTTCTTTACAGGTTGTTGGAAAAATGAGGAAAATAACATGTAATTGTTAGTGTTTTTTGAAGACAAGTTGGTTTAATTTAAAAGCAATTACTTATTTCAAATTTGTAATCATTCTATTTTGAAGTTAAACCAGTCTTTATTTTATGAAGTATTGATGACATAAATATAGATGGTATTTTTGTATATTTTTATATTAATCATATATTGTAATCTTATATATTAAGGGTATTTGCAAAGCCCAATATTAAAATGATTAATAATAATAATTAATGAAATCCCAAGGTCTGGAAACTACTGGTCTGGTTGATAAGACAAATCCAAGTAGTAGAATAATAGTTGGAAAGATTCAAAAGTGAACTTGGTATGTTCAAATTACCCAGAATCATGATGGCCAAGTGAAAAATTTTACATTTAATCTGAGTCAAAGGGGAGTCATTAAGTGTCTGAGCTCGAGAATGACATAATTAGAGCTGTGCTTTAGGAAGATTAATTTAGCAGCAGGAAGCACTGGCTGAGGAAGGAACTGGAAGCAGATAGATCATTTAGGAGAAGTTTGCTATTGTCCAAATGAGATGGAATTGAGTCCTGAATCTGGTAGTGACCACAGGAGTGGAAAGGAAACAATAGATGGGGGACAGATGTGGAGTCAGACTTGATAGGATCTTGTGATTAATTGGATAGAAGAGAAGAGAGACCAGAAAAAGTCAAAGAAGGTGCCATAGTTTAGTGGTAGGCGACTGGATAGACTTGGATGCCGTCAATAGAAATAGCAAATGGTAAAGTAGAAACAGATGTGGGGGCAATTGCAAAGGAAATCTTAATTCTAAAATGAGGAACAACAGCTCATCTAGATTTAAGGCACAGGGTATGACCACTGAAAATATGAATTTGACTAAGTAAATGCTGTAATACTGTCATTGCCTATTCATTATAATTTTGAGAGATACGCCTGCCTGGAACCCATAAGGACAGAAACTTATGAAAGTCTGCTTTTAGAGGACTATGGCATTTTATAAATTTAACTAAACAAATGCAACAAAGCCTATCCCTCCTTAACTGTTAATGTACCCTGGAGGAAATGTAGATCATAAAAGTGTGACAACCTTACAGACTCCTTTGTTGCCAGACATGATAATGGCTCTCCAAATTCCCACAAGAAACCTGCATTTTCTGTGTATATGCTGCCTGGATCCATCAGTGAGCCATTTGGCTCAGGGAAACAGCCAGTGTGCTGCAGTGCAAAATCATCACTCCAGCTGCCTTAGTTACCAGCACCTAGGACCATGGATCATAAATAATTTTAACAATTCGAAACTTCCAGAATGCGATGAATAATGAGCTTTTCATCAGAAGACATGAGGATCAATAGAAGCAAAGGGTTTCTAGATAAGCACATTCTGTAATTACTGCTTAGGACTGAATAAATCAATTTAATACCACACTTCAGAAAAGTTTTCAAAATGTATTTTCCTGCAGATTTATTAGAGTAGTGGTGTGTTGGTTCATGGTTCCATCCCATCTGCTTCTTAATATAACCTTTTAAGAAAATTTAATTTCTACTTCAAAAGGAGTTACATGAAACATCAATTCTCTGTAACTAGATTTGACACATTTATGTTTTATTTTTTTTCCCCCTGGAGGAGATGAATCAATCATTCAGTTACTTCTCAATTTATTTTATTTTTTCAGTGTGCCAGTAACTTAAATTTATCAGGTATTTTTTTAGCAATTAGATAACAAATAGGTATTTAAATATTCTTACTTGCAATTTAATAGTGTAGGTAATGAGACTGAAATAGACTTCAGGACATTGTCAAGCTGGTCACTTTTTAAAAATTTAATAAATTTCTTGTAAAATAATCAAAACTGCACTCTTGCTGACTACCTAAACAGCTTACAAAACTGTAAATAATTGAACACTTAAATGTTTAATGCCAATAATAATAAAAAAATCATTTGGGTTATTTCCATGGTAAGAAGAATATTAAAGATTAACATGGGTCATAATGCAAATGTATATATTTATCTAGTGGGGTGTGTGTGTGTGTGTGTGTGTGTGTGTGTGTTTGCATTGTAATATACATATATAATTAAAAATTTGCTGGTCCTCTGAAGAATTGTTTGCAGTACATCAAACATGAAAGAGGATTGTTTAAGAGCTCAACACTGCAAATGCTGCAAAGATTAAATAACTGATGATGTTTTTGAAAGTGAAAAAAGAATCTTGATAAAACTAATGTCATCTAACTCTCTAAGGCTTTCTTACTGTTCTTGTCATTTGAGTAATGTATTCATGAGTTTTAAGCATGTATGAGTTCTGTTAAATATTCTATAAGAAAATAAAATGAGAGATTTATGAGTACACAAAGGAAAAAAGAAACAGGACCAATATCAGAAAGCTCTTGCAGGAGAGGAGATAGTAGATGTGAAGGCAAGTAACCAAATAATGCACACAGAAATTATTTTGCTATTGAGTTAGGAATTAAAGATCAACTAGCCAAAGAAGGTCAAGAACTAAGTGTGTAAAGGGAAGTACTAGATCTTGGTGATCACGCAAACTCCTCCTTTTCTCTCAAAGACTTAAAAAGGAAGAGGGCTGGGACTCTCTCTCTGCCTTCCTCTCATTGCAAAGGGCCCCAGAAGGCCACAACCTCTCTGACCCAGGGCTCTGAGGCCCAATCATTATAACTCAATCCCAAAGGAAGTCAAGGCATTTGGAAGTAAATGGAATAATTTGAGAGGGAGAAGGGTAATCAATAATAGTTACAGAAACAGCACTTTCAGAATTAACTTCCAATCAAACAAGAATTTTTTTTTAAGTGAAATGTTGGAAGGAACATTTGGAGAAATCATCACACTCCTTTATAGTATGATTTTTTTTTCATCTCTAGCAATGGGTAAATCAGTTTTCAGTCTCATTATTTTTAATCTGATGAGCAATTTTCATAAGACAATGATTTTACTTTTTAATTACTGAGGCTTAGAAAAAAATCTTACCTTTTATTTTAATCATGTACTTAATAAAATAGGACTCTGAAAATACAGTGGTTATTCTTTATCCTTTATGAAATGTTTCTAATAAACAAGAATTTGATATCAAGAATAAGTCCTTGAACAAACAGTTACAGAATGAAAATTTGGTCTAACCATGGAAGTATTAGCCAACATCATAAACTTTTGCATAATTTAAAAAGAAAGGCTGGAGTCAAGATGGTGGAGTAGGTAAACACCATGCTTGCCTCCTCCCATAACCACATCAAAACCACAGCTAAACTATAGAACAACCAACACTGAGGATGTCCTGAAGTCTTGCTGAACACAAGTCTTACAACCAAAGACAAACAGAAGAAACCACCTGGAGATCAGTACCGAGTGGCAGAGCTGCAGAATAGGCTGGTCTCAAACCCACATGTGATGGTTTAAAAGTAGGAGGGATATCTCAGCTGCCGAGGTCCCCCTGAGGAGCGAGGGGTCCCAGTCCCACTCCAGGTTCCCCAGCCCAGAGTTCCCATACCTTCAACTTATGGCCGTGAAAACCAGTGGAGATTGTGGCTGAGTGAGATGGAGGGTGGCTGGCGTCTCAGGCATTCCCCTTAAAGGGCTCACACATGGACTTACTCACTGACAGATTCACTTACTCTGAGCTTCAGCACTGAGGCAGCAGCTCTAAAGTTTCCGGGGATATACGGGGAAAAGTTTAATTGTTGGGCTTTGGGGCTAGGGCTGAAAGGGAAGCTTTCTCCTAGACAGAAGTGCTGGCAGAAGCCATTGTTTCTGTGTTGAGCATTCCCCTCACCCAGCATGCAGATGCAGGCAGGTAACATATCTCAGGCTCCATCAACCTGGCTAACCCAGTTCACTCCACCATGGTGATTCCCTGAGACTTTGCCCTATCCAACTTGTGAGGCCCACCTAAGTTGTTTCCAGTGGTTTTTCATACAAATGGCCTGTCTTGGCTCATTCTATGGACTTTTCTAAAATCTGTGAAAGGTTCACAAACCTCAAACAAGCAGCACCTGGTCTTAACATGCCCCATACCTCTTGCTAAGCAATCCCAAGCCTGCAACCAAGGCTCAACTACATAGAACCCACAGTAGGGAAAACTTGGAGTATCAGCTTAAGTGACGAGGGAGATTGTGCCACTGGAACGCACAGGACACCTACTATATAAGTCCACTCTGCTAGGAGACATAGGAGCTTTATTTAATACATAGAAACAAACACAGGGAGGCAGCCAAAATGGGAAGACAAAGAAACAGGTCCCAAATAAAGAACAAAGCTCCAGAAAAAGTGCTAAACAAAATGGAGACAAGCAATCTACCAAATGCAGAGTTCAAAACATTGGTTATAAGGATGCTCAACATTCTCAGTGAGAACTTCAACAAAGATAGAAAACATAAAAATGGAGACAGAAAACAACAACAACAACAACAAAGTCAGAAATGAAGAATACAATAATTAAAATGAATATATTAGAGGGAATCAACAGCAGATTAGATGAAGCAGAGGATCAGATCAGTGATTTGGAAGATAAGGCATCAGAAAACACCTAATCAGAATGCAAATAAATAAATAAATTCAAAACAATGAGAATAGTATAAGGGGCCGCTGGGACATCAAGCATGCTAACACTCACATCATAGCGGTACCAGAGGAAGAAGAGAGAAAGCAAGAAATTGAAAACCTATTTGAGGAAATAGGAAGCACAGAGTTCTAAAGAAGATGAACCCAAAGAGGTCCACACCAAGACACCTCATAATTAAAATGTCAGTTTAAAGATAAAGAGAAAATCTTAAAAGCAGCAAGAGAAAAGCTGTACCTACAAGGGAGCTCCAATAAGATAGCTAATATCTCAATAGACTCTTTACAGGCCAGAAGGGATTGGCACAAAGTATTCAAAATGGTATAAAGCATGAACCTTCTACCAAGATCACTCTACCCAGCAAAGCTGTCATTTAGAATTGAAAGACAGATAAAGAGCTTCCCAGATAAGAAAAAACGAAAGGAGTTCCTCCCCACCAAACCAGTATTCCGAGAAATGTTAAAGAAACTTCTTTAAAAGGAAAAAGAAAAAAAAATATGAGCAATAGGATGGTAATAACTACATGCTTATCAATAATTACTTTAAATGTGAATAGATTAAATGCTCCAATCAGAAGATATAGGTAGCTGAATAAATAAGAAAACAAGCCCCTTCTACATGGTTTTTATAAGAGACTTACTTCAGACAAAATACACACAAACAGACTAAAACTAAAGGAATAAAAAAAGATACTTCATAAAAATGAAAAACAAAACAAAACAAAACTGGGGAAGCGATACTTACACCAGACAAAACAGACTATAAAACACAGGCTATAACAAGAGACAAAGAAGGACCCAATAAGTCCACCTCTGGGTATTTAACTGAAGAAACTCAGAACACTAATTCAAAAAGATATATGTATATATTCACTATTTATAATAGCCCATTATGAAAGCAACCTAAGTCCATCAGCAGACGAATGGGTAAGTAAGAAATGGTAGATATATACAATGGAATATTACTCACTTTATATAAAAAAGGAAGAATAAAATCTTGCCATTTGCAACAACATGGATGAACCTAGAGGGTATTATGCTAAGTGAAATAAGTGAGACAGAACAAAGAAAAATCCCATATGGTTTTACTTATATATGGAATTTAAAAAGTAAAATAAACAAAACAGAAACAGAGTCATAGATATAGAAAACATGTTGATGGTTGCCAAATGGGAGGGCAACAGTTGGGGGATGGGTGAAAATGGGGAAGGGATTAGAAAGTGCAAATTGGTAATTACAAAACAGTCATGGAGATGTAAAGTATCAGATAAGGAATATATTCAATAATACTGTAACAACTATGTATGTTGTCAGATGGGTGCTAGATTTATCGGTGTGATCACTTCCTAAGTTATGTAAATGTCTAATATCTGTGTAGTGCACCTGAAACTAATATGTCAACTGTAGTTGTAAAAGGAAAAAAAAGCAAAAAGAATGAACAAAAACTTTTAACAGCTTGACAGAGCAATTTTCTATCTCTTGAATCTAATAAAACATTGGGGCTTGTAAAATAAAAAAGGACAAACTGGTCCCCCAAAGCACTGTACTGTGACTTCAGAAATTGAGAGCTTGCATTAAACTCTTAGTAACTCATGGACATTCTAACCACCAAGCACTATACATACACATTTCAGTATTCATTCTCTCTCTTTGATATTGAACACTGAACTTGAGCATTGTGCTAATTTTGGAGAATGGTGCTTAGCAAAGCAACGGAAACCAACCAGAGAAAACATGGCTTCGAGTTATCCGTGTCCCAGGGATCAAGGTTGTAACTGAAGTTAACAAACAATCTCTGCCTTGAAACATTTACTAAAATCATTTGCTTGTTTTCAAAATGTTTCTAAGCCTGAATTATAACTAGGGCTATCCTTTCCATTGTGTGGGCCCTTCTACCAATAATTTAGGTATTTCAGGGTGACTTTTCTGCCAGTGTTACAAGTGTAGCTAATTCTACTAAAGGGAATATTTGTGTTAAACCTTTTTATTAAATCAAGTTTCTGTGCCTGCAACATCCTTCTCAGGTATAGTAAACCATCATCCCAGGGAGAAGGCAGGCTGAGATAGAAAGAAAAAGAAAGATCTGAGCAGATGGTTCCTACTTTGCAGACACCCTGATCCCTCCGGCCTGGCTGCTTCTGGCTGTGCACTTCATTTTAAGCCCCTGGAGAAGCCAGAAGGACGCAAGCATTTACCTCAATATAAAACCCAGCCTTCTCAGTACATGAAAAGATCTGTAAATAGTAAACATGAAAAGCTTTGTAAATAGTAAAGATAATGAAAGAAAGAAGCAGAAAGACAGCAAGTTCTGAATTTCAGAAAAAGTGAAGATTTGCCTCTAGTAGATCAAGGATAGAATCACACCTTTTATAACTGGAATAACCATTGTTTGTGAGGTACATCTATAGGAGTCCTGGTTATGGAAGGGGGGAGGGAAGGAGGGAGGGAAGGGGGTAGGGAGGAAGGGTCTTAAAATTAGTAAAAAAAATGCAAATGGTTAACATACAGAATATTCTTTTTCAAAGGGTTTTAAGACACTTCCAATGGAAAATTTCAATCTGGCCATAATAACACCAAAATACATTTTATCTTATGTTTAATATGTAATTGAATATCAGTTTCTGCAAAAACTATGTTCAAATGAGTCCAAATTGTTCTAATTATTTCATAGAAAAAAGTATTATTTATATAACATTTTGTGTCATTCATGATGTCATATATAGAGTAATACCCTTTGTGTTCCTTTTCTACATAGACTTACCAGTATTTTAATGAAGAAGAAAAATGTAGTTCAGTAATTAAAATTACTAGCTTGTAAGAATGAAGAGCATCCGTTTGATACCCAAATCATCTATTTCTAGCTATGGGATCCCAAGAAGACAATTTGGTCTCAGTCCACTTCATATTTGTTTTTTATATTTTCTTGTTAAATATGATCTCTTCTTAAGTATCTGTAGTGATTGACAAAGGAGACAAAATTCCCTAAATTCCCTGGGAACTATGAAGACATTTCTGCCATATGATCCATTCATATATATTAGGAAGATGTCACCTGAGACATTTAAGGAGAAATTGGGATAAAATGGAAAGTTTTCACTTTAAATTTGCATATATGTTGAATCATATAATACTAGTCAGTGATTCTGTGAAAACAGATATCCTGTCAAAATGAATCAACTGCATAGTTTGGGAAAAAAGAAGGCAATTAGACGTTTTTATGTCTTAGTTTTCTCATCTGTAAAATGATAATAGTATCTATCTAAAAAAGTGTTCAGTGCTAAGTGAGATAATGTAGATATTTTCTGAAATGAACATGTCCAATGTTACTTGTAATTATTATGATTATGGTGTTGATAGAATTTTTATTGTTACTGAAAATTATTTACATACCCCCACCAACTTAATTCTGCTCCTTGGGGTTAGTAGTATATTGCACTAAAAGAAAATAGAGACATTTTTAGCTTCAGGCTCTCGCACTAAAACTACCTTAATATTTTTCCCTTATATCTTAGTTAGAAAACAGAATATTCACACTGGGGCAAGGGATTTCTGTACTATGGCTGCTTTTCCTCCTCTGCATCAGAGAACTTTCAATTATCTCTTGCAGTGAAATGGAAGAATAAAATAAGGAATATACGAAGCAAATTCATCAGGGACAGAATTAGTGAAAAACACACAGACAGTGATACAGACCACAAATATGTGGGTGGCAACTATCTTCCTGAGATAGGGAGCATCACGAGGAAAACAAAGGTTCCTTTTCTAAAAAGTGCTGGAGATCTTGGTAGGCAGTCTCATTACAAACTTAGTGCATTACTGCTAGTACTCTAAGGACTATTACATTCATAATGCAAAGGCACCATAAAAATCAACAGTGCTCAAACTGGAGAAGGTCTTTGTCCAACCTTGAAAGGACATTCAGAATAAATCAATGCTTGTTCTTGCAATTTTATTTAAATTTCAACTTCAAATCTCCTCACTATTGGGTTTTTCTTCTACTTGTTAATGTTATCCTGGCCCTAGAAGGAAAATTTATGAGTCAAAACACTCGACCTGACAGGTAGACAGACCTCCCCAGTGGTTACTTGCAACAATCAGTGTAGCATAAATCTGGAAGCAATCCACTTGTGGAAAAGATTTGGAGAAACATCTAAAGATTTAGTGTTTGCATGTTCAAGTTCAGATCATTTTTGTTTCACGGCTTTTTTGATTGGCAGTGGTGCTACCTCTAAACATTTTCATCTCGAGAAAGGTTAAGTCAGCACAAGGAATCCATCAGGGCAGCAGTTACTATTAATGCCACAAAACTGGAGACCTGAATTGGGTTCAAGCAGTAAATCCTAAGTGTTGTTGTGAAAGAGGACCATATACTACTCTTTAGTTCAGCCAGTTAAGTCCACATTGCAGAAGGAAAAGAATCTATAGCCCATCACAGACCCTGAGCACTTTAATTTCTCACCAATCTCATTTGATAGATTAGGTAACAGCAGAGAGAAGTGAACCACAAAGGACGTCTTAATGATATACAGCAAGAGTAATTGAAATTCAGTCCTTCCTCCAACCATCTGACATTTATTGAAGACATACAACATATAAGGCACCCATAGAGTTTATAATCTACTAAATAACAGACTTGTAAACATCTAATTTTAATGTAAGAAAGATTTTTGAATGTGTGGTTATTAATTGACTGCTGCCTAGGGCTATGGTTATGGCTTCTACTATGAAGGGAAAAAATCATTTTCACATTAACACCAAAAGCAATAAAAATAAGGGACCCAGAAATAAACCCAACAAAAAATGCTCAAACGTTTATAGAGAAAATTGCAAAATACTAAATTTACCGGTGCTTTTCCTAATTACATTACTGTGTTAAAACAGTGTAAATTATATTAAAATCCAAATAGTGTATGTCATGAAACTTGAATCTATCATCTATCTATCTGGCTATCTATCTCTTTTTCTATCTGACTAACTCACTAGTCCAGGGATAAAAAAGACAATTTTGATGAATAAGGGGGAAGGGAGAAAACTTACTCTAATATATATAAAAATTTATAACATCATTGTAATTAAAACAGATAAGTTTTAGCACAAACACAGCCAAACTGACCAGTAACCAGACTAGCAGTCACAGGAAAAAAAAACTCATGAATATTTTAAAATTTGGTATTATTTAATAAATAATGTTAGGTTATTTATTACTTAGAATGGGTATATTTAATAAATAATGATGACACAATTAGTTATTGAAATAAATCTGTACTTTAAATGGTACACAAAATAATTTCTAAGAATATTATAATCTAAAAAACAAACTTTAAAAAAAAGTTTTTAAAAGAAAATGTAGAAATATTTAATGACCAGGAACATTGAGAATAAATTAGAAAGACAGAAAAAGTATGAAGTATAAGAGCAAAGACTGATGCATTAAAAATGATTTTGTAAAGGTAAAACTTTTATATAATAGGTAGGTAAATACATAGAAGGCTGAAGACAATGTTGAAAGAAACAATTTAACAATGCACAAAATTGACAGCTTTGTGTTCAGAATATACAAATCTCTCTCTCTCCTTCGTGTCTTATAAATCAATAAGAAAGAAATAAAATAAAGACACAAAGTGTTTGAAAAGACAACTTACAGAAAACACAAATAGTCAATGAAAAATGAACAAATGCTCAATTTCACTAGAAGTCTGAGAAATGAAAATATAAACACTAATATATTGCATCATGACCATAAGTCTTCCATTTCTTTTTAAGTCTAAAATTGTCAAGTGTTGGCAAAAATACACGGGAACTAGAACTCTCATATAGTATTGGGGGGGGAGTGTAAATCGGGACAACTATTACTAAAATGTATTCTGAAAACACTGATAGAGCGGAAGATGGACATCTGTCTTCCACCAAGTAATTCCTGTCTTAAGTGTGCACTTCTGAAAAACTCCAAGGAATATTCGGGGAGACACATAAAAAAAAATTCTCTCACATCATTGTTTGCAGGAGTGAAAAATTAGAAACAATTCCAGTACTTACCTGGCCGGGGAGATACCATGGTCATGAAGGTGCTTTTCCCAGGGCGAGGCTTATCCGTTGCACTCCGGATGTGCTGACCCCTGCGATTTCCCCAAATGTGGGAAACTCCACTGCATCATTTGTGGTAGTGGGGGACTGCGTTCATGCTCTCCCCTGAAAATAAAAAAAAAAAGAAACAACTCCAATATCATCCATCACAGGAGAATGGATGAATATATTACGGTAAACCCATACAATGGATTAGCATAAGCATCAATCCAAATGACCTAGAGTTATACCTATATCCATGCCTATTTTACCACCTATTGGCTTAGACAAATCTCAAAAAAGTGATGTTAAGTAAATAAAAAAAGTTACAGATTAAAAATATATTGTGATACTGCTCATATAAAATGTAACAATGTGGAGAATATATTACTGTACCATATATTTTGTATAATGAACATTTAAGTATGTATACATATATATTTTGTTTTCAGTTATATGTATATATTATTGATTAATGATAAAAGTATTTATGAGGACAATAAACAACAAATCCAAATAGTGTTTACTTTTGGAGTAGAACAGAAAATGATTTTGGGAAACACACAAAGGCAGAAGCAGCTATAGGTGTAAAGGAAGAACAGGATTAAGACCAAAAGAGCAAGTTAAATTTAAAATAGAAAAATGTAAAATTTGTTAAAATTAGGTGGTAGATACAGGTGTTAGTAAGATTCTCTATACTGTTCCTTATATTTGAAATAATTCACTAAATTATTTAAACAGTTAACTGAAAATTATTTAGAAATTTTAGGCTATAATATTTGAACTTGAACAGCTTAATGGGAAGTCCTTGCATCATGGAGTTGTAAAAATCATAGAGGAGTCAAATAAAGTCCTTACTTTTCTCAGCTTGGCAGCGAAAAGATCTCACTTTCTGCAAGTAAATATGATCAGCCCTGACCTCGTTTTTGAACTCACACCATAGGACTGTCGTCTTTACATCTGCACGTGAATTAACGACTCTAAATGTCCCAAATAGGGCTCCTGAACTTCCATCTAAAGCATGCTGCTCATAGTCCTTCCACTTTCAGATAATGGTAACTGCATCTTTTGAATTGCTTAATAAACCGTGGCGTCATTCACGACACTTGGTTCACTTGCCCTATCTTCAAATGCCACTGGCTCTATATTTAAACATATCCAGGTTCCTACCATTTCTTCCCACTTCTATTACTAGTGTGTTCATCCAAACCACCGTCTCCCTTGCCTTGATTCCTGAAATGACCTCTCCAGGGGTCCCCTTATTTCTATCCTGATACCCTATATAATAATATAGGTCCAGAATGATGTTTATGACACAATAAGATCATAATCCCCACTACCTCTCTCAAGTGAATGCTGTGGGTTTTAGCTCAGACATCCACTGTGGTAAAAGGACATGCATTTCCCCAGCTGCTGGGAGTGCAGGCTGCTAGTCACTTATGGCTGAGTCCCTTCCCAGCAATTGCTTTTGGATAAAGGAAGTAGCTTCACCCAAGGATGGAAGCCCTTCCCGAGGCAGCTCTCACACAATGACTGGTTAACGCACAAGTGGGAAGGTCCAGGCTCCGTGCCTCCCTGTGAAGCAGTTCCTGCCAGCATTATAGCTCTAGAGCTGCTCTTGGGATTTTCTGTGATTCTGCTGCAATTACATCACCCAAAGGTCATCTTCTCCCTTTTCTCAATCCCACTTCCCTCACCTTCTTCCGGGGTTTGTTCCTGAGAGCACTGCCCGGCCGTCACCCTCCTGCAAATCTCTGCCTGCAACTCCCCAGCAACATTGCTTTCTTTCTAGGATCTTCTTCTGTGCCATTACTCTCCCCCCATACATCCTCTGCCCCAGCCCACTTGTCTCCTGACCCATTCTGGAAGAGGCCACCTCCCCCGCGTTCGAGCACATGCGCTCACTTGGACCTGTACCAGAAATACTTCAGAGATACACTACTAAATCATCATGTCCTTCTACCCTTTTCAATCACCTGACTTAAACCTGTAACCCTCCCTCCACTGCACCCCTCCCACAACGTAGCCTCTTCATGGCTTGATTTTTTGCATTTGGTACCACCCTATATCAATAACGTTTAAATTATTATTTAATGTCCATATTCTCCAACTAGAACATGAGCTCAAGAGGCATGAGACTGGGTCACTGCTGGGTCCCTTAAGGACCTAGAACATGACCCAGCACATGCTGGATGAATCAATGAATGAAGGTGGATTACAGACAGAATTAGAGAGGATAATTTGCATTTCAAAGAAGCATCCACACAGTTCTATTTCCTAGTCCAAATGTCTCCACTCTCCCTCAGATAAGCTGCTCTCTGAAGTAATATCCTCACCACCAGTTGAAACACTGATACTCCTGAGACGATGGGACCTGGCACCCACCTGGGCAAATACAAGTAAATTTTTAGAAATTACACATGCCTAAATAAAATTTTTTTATGTAGGTAAGCTGAATTTTTATAAGAATAAAGCATATTGATGCCCCTTTCCTCCCCAGATGTGGGGATGGGGGGTGGGGAGTAGAGTCCATTGATTCTGTAAAGGGTCCCAGATTACGGCCTTGGGGACAAGGATTGAAGCAAAGGATGAAAGAAATCTCGAGATTATAAAAATGTGATGAAAGCAAAGACCTAATCATAGAACAGCACATCAGTACTAATATGTGGCTCATAAGGTACAAGGTCGTCAAAACTTACAATGCTTGCTTAACATTGAATACTATAGTCCTTACAAGGAAAAGAAAAAGAACCCCCTTAGAGTCTCTTTAAATACATTAATGCATGTTTAAATGCATTATATCCATTATCTCATGTGATCTACACACAGAGATCCTAGTAAGATCAGTAGGGCCAGGCTGATTCCCATGAGGCATAAAAGGACAGTTGAACATCAAAGCTTTGCTACATGCCTAAGGTCACCCTAAATTTATCAAGGGCTTTGAATCATCTTTCTGCTAAATACATCGCTTTTTACTATTTCTTCTAGGAAACTGCAGTGCTAGATGGAGACGGAGAGGCTTCCATGGATAATTCTACATCTTGTGATCGAAAGGTATTCTCAAGTTTGTGTCAGAAAAGATTAGTTAAGGAAATGCAAACTGTAAAGACAATACCACATAGGAAAAAATCACAAGCTCATAGTCAGAAAGAAAAAACAAAACAAAACAACACAGCCTTTCTTGAAAGGAGATCATTTAAGACAAGTAAAATTGCAGCTTATTGCACACTGAAATAGCATGTTCTCTTTGTTTCCCTTCTAAATTACAGGGAACATCAATCACTCAAGAGAAAAGAAGCAGGGCAGAACATCGTAAACCCCGTACGTTCAATAAAATCCCTAATTGGTATAACTCAGAGGAACCTCCCCTTAGATTTCTTATAATCTTGCTTTATTATAATTGAAATTTAATCAATATGCAGGTCTGATTACTTATACCCAGGAACAAGTTATTAAGACTTGTGCATCAAGGAACTACGGTGTGATTAGTTAAAGGGAAAGGGCAAACTCACTACTACTGCATTGGAGGAGAAATAGCAGTGGACTGACTCAGAATTTCATTTTTACTGATTGTGTAGTGGAGTTTGAGTCACTTCTCAGTTATGTTCACTCAGTTGGAGTCACTCAGTTATGTGTCTTTGCCACAAATGCCCTCCATCAAGTGAATTTAAATTTGCAAAACACTCAGAGTGAGCCAGGTCAATGGTAAAAGATACTCAGTGCTACCTCTCCAGAAGTCCATGGTAATGATCATCATCATTAAGCCTATATAATTTTACTAACCAATGTCACCCCAATAAATTTAATAAAAAATTTAAGAAGAGAAACACTGTAAAGCAAGAAGATAAACTTACGATGGATAAGGAAAGTCTAGATTTTATATGTTGTTGTGGCTTTTAAACAAACCACTTCATTCTTGGTCAATTAGAAAATTGGTATGTTAATGGGTCCCTCATTTCTATCTCTAGTCTAGACCAGAATTTCTCAGACCATTTATGGTAAAGAAAAAAATGTTCTCCTTTTCCCCCTTTCAAATTCACCAATGATAGATACATTTTTAAAATACAGTGAATATGGATTATTAGAAAAATGAAATAAAAACTGAAGAACATGTATAACACAGTCCCATTTTACTATAGATTCAATAGACATAACATTTCTCTGTAAAATTGCTTTAAAATTACTTAAATGCTTATTTTCAAAATCAGTATTTATCCCATCACAGTAACAGTTTGCAGACCGACAACCACCTGAGAAACACCATGCAGCATTTATATGTTGCCTATAGGCCATGTTGAGGATGCTGTGGATGGTCAATCGCTATGAAATGTCTCCTACAGGTGAGGTAGTGTTCTAAATTACTTACATACAGCACCTTCTTTAATCCTCACAACATTCCTGCAGTCCTTATCAATGTTAGCTCCCTTTTACAAATGAAGACACAGACCCACTCTTAGCAAGAACTCCGCTAAGCCAGGTTAGCAAGAATACTCCCACCCTCGGCATCGTAGTGCCCTTAATGTGTGATCAAGCTCCTCATCTCCCTCTTTCATGTCTCAGTTCGTGGCCTACTTTGAGCAAGAATCCTGCTAGGTCAGTTTAGCAAGAACCCCCATTGCCTGACGTGTCCCCTTCGCGGTGCTCCATCCACAGACCCTCTCACCCCGCTTCTCCACTGTAAAATCCCAGCTTCCTCACTGCACTCCAAGTCGAGCTTCATCTCTCTCCCCTGTTGCAATAGTTTTAAACAAAGTCTTTCTTACTGTTGTGACAAGTGCCAGATTAATTGTTTTTTTAAATCAAGGCAAGCACTCCTTAAACACCAAACTCAACAAATAGACTTTCTAGGAAGAAGTAGGAAATACATATTTTCAGTACACCACAGAAGAGACCATTTAACTAATTCACGTAATTGTGTTTCACTGATAATCAGGGAGGATTGATTTTTTTTTCTAATTCTGTTACAAGCAGTATATACCGTAATGGTTAAGTATATAAGCATTGGAGACAAATTCTTTGTTTAAATCCTGGCCCTGACACTTAACAAGCTGTAGGACTTTAGGCAATTATAAATCACCTCTGGTCTTCATTCCTTACACCTCTTGGGAGTGTAACACTTACCTCGTAAGACTGTTGTATGTAAATGTAAAGCTGGTACAAAAGTACCTGTCAGAGATGAAATACTTCAGTGTTATGTTTATTCTTGTCATATCCTATTTCCTTAAAGGTTTTAGATACTGGATAGAAAATTTGGTACTCTGGAAATATTTGCATCCCATCTTGTTTAATCCCAGGTGGACTGAGTTAAGAATTGGGTTAACCCAATTGAATGAGATACAATAGAAACTGTTTTTTGGGACAAGTGTTCAGCACCATATGCATGGCAGTGCAAGGAAGGATTGTTTTAGATTCTCATGATTACAAAATGATGTGGTTATCACCATTAACATCTCTAATGTAGCTCAAAATATATTTTCTCTATTTCTTATCATCTATGAATTTTATTGATGAATTTTCAGGTTCTCTGAAGATCATTGATGGTGTTTTATCCTCCTGTTGGATCATTTACTTTAGGGATTGGCTAAGGAAATAGTATTTTTAACCAATTCTTGACTTTTACTTGGGATCACAGACATTTAACCTTTTGCAGTGGGTACTCCCATAACAAAAACCAAGTTTCAGGAAAAAAAGCTTAGTTCGAAACATTGCATTTAATATGATGGTCCTTTAAACCTTTCATAGTGCACTGTAGCTTTGAGTAACCCTATTAATTTCCTAACTAGAGCGGTAATTTGCAAACTTCAAAGTCCCAGTCAACTACGGGTGAGAGGAAAACATACTACATAATTACCACTGATCATAAAACAACTTAATTCACATAATGAGCCATCTTTTAGGTTTTTCCTCCTTGTCATTACACAGGCACATGAGTAATAAAAGTTGTAAAGGTCAAGAAGAAAAATGTCTCTACCCACAAATCTCCCAGGGTATCATTTGAGGGTCTACAATAGCTTCTAGTCACCCTGTTACGGGAAAGAGAGGGGTCAGGAAGACAGTCAAGACCTTGTGGCCACCAAACCACATGGATATATGATGCATTCTAGCCTCTCGGTGGCCAGATATCCCATGATGTCCAGATGCAAAGACAGGCTATTTCACCACACTTTGTACCTTCTCTGAACAGAAAATAAAGCCCTCTTTTCAATGAGATCTGTTCCTACTTTTAAGAGATTTTTGGCAAAGGGAAGAAATTGGTTTCTCTTTTTTAAATTCTTTATGCAACCAGTTCCATAAGTTCACATAGGTAATATTATGCTTTCTGACTCATATTCTAATATACAGATGACTTTTTTTTTTTGGAACTCTAGAAAAGAACTAATCAGGGCAGGCCTTATTTCAGAATTAATTATGTCATTGCTATTTTCTACCCTGATTCGAATCCCCTGGATGGCAGAAACCACCTTTCTTTTATCACTTAAATTATCAAAGTCTGCTGCTTTGTACCCAAGGGCACTCACTATTTCTTTTTAATTTAGTTGATTATTGTTCATCTCAAGACCAAGAAATGGTGTGTTTATCAAGGGAAAAAGGGATTTTAATGACTTAACATCTTTAGATAAAATGTAAGTTATTTCACCATTGTAATCATCATGGATCTGAGAACAGTTACATAGAAATGACTTTAATAAAATTAAGGATGAGAAAAGAATTGTTTCCTCAGTTCAAACTGCCAACATTTTGCAAATTATGTCACAAAACTCACCATGGAAACATGGTTTTTTCCAATATCAATTTCAAGGCGTAAGAATACTGTTCAGTTTCAATAATGAAAGTTAGTACAATTTGTCCTTAAAAGTCATGCTGAAATTAGTTTTAAGGTTTGCATAAGTGTAATTACCCTGGGGCTGAATGGTGTAAATGCAGTCTATAAAACAAAAAGGGAAATAAAATTAGCCTCACTTTTTAAACGATTGTGCATTCTGACTATGGAGGGGGGGAAGACAATATTTTTAAAAATTACATTCCTCTTTAGATTGTTGAACAGAATACTCAATGGGAGGACCTCTGATGGCTTTCTAGTTAAATAAAATAATCGTAAAAAGTTCAGTGGATTTTTAAAATGATAATCAGAGGAGAAGAATTGAAATATCCAGTTCCTAGCGTGTTTTCTGTGATATTTAAGATTTAATCCACATCCAAATGATTTCTTTTGTCTAAGGTTTATGCAACTATACATATTACCATAAATCATCAGCAATAAAGCTTGTCTTTGTGTTATAGTCGGAATCTATGATAGAAACCTCAGACCTTCTGGGCTAGCCAAAGTGCCTACCAGTTCTCAATCTCTACTTTCTAAGACCCTCATCATGCATCCAAGTAACTGACCTACTCAGAACTGGTCTTGTTTCTGGTTGTAGCACACAAGTAGGCTAAGTCACAGATACCTATGGAAATAATGAGGCCCCTGTCCTCTTTAATACAAAGATGAGAAACCAGCATCTATAATACCAGCAGTGGATTAAAGGAAACCAGCCTTTTATCACCCAAAGATCTTGGAAATACCAGCATATGTTGATGAGAGTTAGGGCAGAATTATTGGCACAGAAATGATAAAGGAAATGGAGTTCTGTTTTTTTATTATATTTATCTGTATATGCAGCTAATAAGGTGATATTTTTCTTTATTACAAGTCTTGACTTCCTCAGCGATAAACTTGTTCCTTGAGCTAACCTTCAAAAAGTCAGTAGTATATGAAGAGTAAAATATGTCAGGCCAGTACCAAAGGTTCTAAAAACTAACAGCTAAAACCTGAAGTTCTCCTACCCATCCATTCCTGTAGAATAACGTCCAAATTACCTCTATTATAGTCAATCATCATTTTGTAGATATTTGTTGAGCACCTACTCAATAGCAGACACTCTGTGAACCAGAAAATGAAATGATCTTTACTTTCTAGTTGCTCAGAGTCTCATGGTAACACACATGAGGGAAATAAATAATTGCAACAATAGAAAACTGTTATAATAGAGGTACACATAAGAGAGTCGTCAATTCTTGGTTGGAAATCCATGGAAGACTTCAATAACAGGAAGATTCTATGGGATTACAAAAAAAAACAAAAAAACAAAAAAAAAACAAATGAAAGAAAGAAATACAGTATTTACAAGTTGGAGAAGAAGCTAAGAAAAGGTCATGAGTCTTCCTATTTTAACTCTCCAGTTTGAAGCTCTTCATGGCTCCCTATTGCTCTTAAAGTAACGTTAAAGTCTTTATTAATAAGGTATTTGTGGTCCACATGATTTATCTTTTGATGAATTGTGCAGCATCATCACCGTATTTTAGCCAATACATTTTTAAAACATGCATTTCACAAGTATTTATTAAGTTTCTACTATGGGCCAGGCACTGTATTAGGCCCTGGGAGCACAATTACGAGTCAAAGAGACAGACTCGCTGTCTTCATGGCATTTCAAGTCTAATAGGGGAAAAAGATAATAAGCAAGTA
The DNA here is from genome assembly GCA_004026885.1 of Lyroderma lyra. NCBI lineage: Eukaryota > Metazoa > Chordata > Mammalia > Chiroptera > Megadermatidae > Lyroderma > Lyroderma lyra. Next base: position 148,909 of record PVJL010000478.1, on the reverse strand, counting down.
AATGAATAACCAAATAAAATTATAGCATGTAAACAGTGTGATGAAATAAAGATAGTGTGGTATCAGAATAATGAAATGGGAGTTAGTCTAAGGATGGGGATAGGGTTCACTGAGGGAGCAATATTTCAGCAGATCTCTGAAGTTGCCTTGTTAAGAGCCTGGGGGGAAAATACACACATACACATACATAAACACACACACACACACACACACACACACACACACACACACACGTAGGGACCTGTTAATGTAAAGGGCATGAGATGGAAATTCATTTATTGCATCCAGGAAAACAATACCAGTTAGTAGAGAGGTGGGGCTCAATGGCACAGAGCGTTGCAGGCCCCAACTAAGAGCATGGATTTTGCAGTCACAAATCATGTATACTGCAGTCTCTCTCTCACCAAGCTTTGACACTTGTGTTTCTCTCTGCCTGACCTGCTCTCCCTCTCCCTTTTTTTATCGCTAAATTTATTGGGGTGACATTGGCCAGTAAAAATTACATAGGTCCCAGGTGTACAATTCTATATTACATCCTCCATGCGTTACATTATGTGTTCATCACCCAGAGTCAGTTCCCTTTCCATCACCATATATTTGTGTCCCTAGCCCCTCTCCTCCACACCCCTCTCCCCATACCCTCAGAGAACTACTAAATTATTGACTTCCATGAGTTTTATTTCTTTGTTGTTTTCAATTTTATGTTCTACATAAGAGTGGAATCATGTAGTTCTTGGTTTTTTCTGTCTGGTTTATTTCACCTAGCATGATGATCTGCCCTTTTTTTAATTGAGAGTTTTGTTTTTGTTTATGTTTTTATTCTATTTTGATTGATCCTTTATTCTATTCTTTAGATTCCACATATAAGTGAGATCATTTGGTATTTGTCTTTCTCAGTCTGACTAATCTCACTTAGCATGATACTTTCTAGTTCCATCCATGTTGTTGCAAGAGGTAACATTTTATTCTTCTTTGTGACTGAGTAATACTCCATTGTGTAAATGTACCAAAGCTTCTTTATCCAATTATTTATTGATGGACATTTAGGCTGTTTCCATATCTTGCCTATTGTGAATAATGCTGCAATAAACATACGGGTGCGTATATTTTTTTGAATTAATGTTCTGGATTTCTTTGGATAAATACCCAGGCGTGAAATTGCTAGATCATAAGTAGTTCCATTTTTAATTTTTTGAGGAACCTCCATACTGTTTTTCATAGTGGTTGGACGAATTTGCAGTCCCACCAGCAATGTAAAAGGTTCCCTTTTCTCCACATCCTCACCAAAATTTATTGGTGGTTGATTTATTGACGAGAGCCATTCTGACAGGAGTGAGGTGGAATCTCACTGCGGTTTTGATTGGCATTTCTCTGATGATTAGTGATGTTGAACATCTTTTCATGTGTCTATTGGCCATCCGTGTGTCCTCTTTGAAGAAGTGTCTATTCAGGTCTTCTGCCTGTTTTTTAATCAGGTTGTTGGGTTTTTTAGTGTTGAATTATATGAGTTTCTTATAAATTTTGGATACTAACCCTTTGTCAATTGCCTCATTGGTGAATATTTTCTCCTGTTCTGTGGGATGTCTTTTTGCTTTTTTGATGGTTTCTCTTGCTATAAAAAAACCTTTTTAGTCTGATTGAGTCCCATTTGTTTATTTTTTCCTTTGTTTCCCTTGCCTGAGGAGACATATCTTTGCAAATATTGCTAAGGGTAATAACTGAGAGGTTATTTCCTACATTTTCTTCTAAGAGTTTTATGGTTTCAGGTCTTATATTTAGATCTTTAATTCATTTTGAGTTTATTTTTGTATATGGTGTAAGAAGGTGGTCCAATTCCATTCTCCTTCTCCCTTTCACCGGGCTAATTTTTAGTCGTTGATATCAGACACCAGGTCTGAACTCACTTTTGCTTCCTCAGGGCTAGCTTGTATTATTAGGTATTTAATGATTGAAGAAAAGAATGAAAATATGAACAGTACCCTTTTGCTTAATAAGACTTTTGATACATTGTAAAATAATCTCTTGTTAATGTCGATGAAAACCGAGCAAATTAAGATCTGATGTAATAGGAGGGAATTACTTCAAGTTTGAGGAAGGAATCTACCTGCTTCCTTTGAAAAATACATGCATATATTCATACAGAGTATGTAGTTTTACCTTCAAAATTAGACCTCAATACACACACACACACACACACACACACACACACACACACACCACACACCCATTTAGCTTCACAATGTTAAAAAACAACAACAACAATTTTTCATTAGGTCACCAAGGATACTGAAGGAGAACTCAGACCTTCTCTCCTTAATGAAGACAACTGTTCTTTAATTATTAATGATGTCACTGATATGTAGAGTGCAGGCTATAGGATGCGTGTTACCATCTAATGGTGCAATTCTAATAATGCTGTTACGGTATTTACTAGCAATGTGAGCGTGGCATCGCTGCTGTCATTGTCAAGGGTATGCTTAACACGTTCCACGAGGAATTTCTCAGCTGCAACAGGAGGCTTCATAAACCCTATTTTCAGTAGCAACTGGTGAGCAGAAGCATTGTTCTCTCTAAATGGAGATAACTCCAGTTGTGCAAAGGAAAAACGAGCCAGTTGCCATGAGTGATGACTTATCAGGAGAATCTTGACAAGGATATAATTTCGATTGGTGATTCTTGGCACTGAGATAATTTCATGCCTTGTGAAAACAATATGGTAAAAATTTAATTCACATCTAAACTTTATTTTTGTAGAAATTTGGTAAAATTTATTTGACATTGGTTTATGGTTTCATAACAAGCAATCTAGATGAGAGGCTGTTAAGGAAAATTTTTAAAGTCCTCTTTTTTTGCTATGTAGTACATAGGTAGCACCAGAAAGATGTTAGCAGCTGTCTATATACAGAGAAAATACATAATTCAATCTTGGCCAGATAGAGATAGAAAAAAGAAGCCTGTACATTTATTTATTTAACCATGTTCACTGGTCCACTGGCAGAACAACTGCATACATTCATTTGACTTAATTTATGTATTTGAACATATCAAATTTGCCACATTTAAGACAGTCTTTGGAATTCTTAAATATGAGACAGATGGACTTCTTACAGAGTTTGGCATTCAAAAGTAACATCAAATTCTATATATTTTCCACTCTAGAGACCTTTGAGGGGAATTGTATTTTTAAAAGTTGATCTGGGAAATATAATTCTTCCTTTGTAGTAACTATTTCTCAGTGGTAAACACATCTTTTTAAATCCTTTAATGCAATGAGGATTTTGATGGACAATTAAATAAACTCAATTCCACAATGTGATTCATTTTCTATGTTGTAAAATATCCAGTAAAGCATGTTCTAATCAATTAAGTAAACAAATATTTTAAGATTGGTTCAGGTACAATTAGAGCAGGAATCAACAAACATTTTCAGTAAAGGGTCAGCTAGTAAACATTTTAGACTCTGTAGGCCACACAGTCTCTTAGGACAACTATTCAAAGTTGCTGTTACAGTTCAAAAGCAGCTGTAGACAGTACAAGGGTATGTCTGTGTTCTAATAAAACTTTATTTATAAAACAGGTCAGGAGCTAAATTTGGTCCATGGGCCATAGTTTGCTAACCTCTACTATATAGAAGTAAGAGTTAGCTCACCTTAAATATGTTTTAAAGATATTTTTTATCATCATGTGGAAACCAACAGCTTTTATTCAGAAAGGACCAGATACTAAGTGGTATTTCATGGTAATAATTCTTAAATATGAAAGCAGGTGTCGAAGTTCTTAGTAATACTTTGCAACCATTTGTACTAACAGTAAAAATACTGCTTTTAAATTACTGCAGATTGGAGAAATTTAATAATTGATGTTGTTCCTTACCCATAATAACCCAAATGGACAGCCCAGTCCCACACATTCTACTTCCTCAATCTTTGAAGTCGGCTCGCTTCTCTGTATTCCCACACGTGACCATTGTCCCACCATCATCACCTTGGGCCACAGCAATATCTTCCTAAATTATGTCCCTGAAGTCAATTCTTCACCTTGTCCCACAGTCCCTGTCTGTCTAAATCTACATTCAGTTGCCAGAATGATCTGTGATAAATGAAAATCTACTAATCTTTCTCTCTTCTGTTTAAAGCATCTAAGTCTTCTGACTATGTTTAGGACAAAAGAGAAAGGTAATGTGGTCTGCAAAGTCTCGGCTTGATTTTGCCTGTCCAATTCAGTACCACTAATCTTCTTCCTTTCCAGCCATCAAGTTCCTTTTGCTTGAGGACATTTGCACACACTGTTACCTTTGCCTGTAACTCTTTGCTTAATAATTGTCTCTTTACCATGAGGGCAGAAGAGGTCATATGTAATTCAGCACTTGACCCAGGGTTGACATATGGTAAATAAATGACATGATGGGTGCTCTAATACACATGTGTAAGGCATACATGATTTAATGAATGAATAAATGATATCCTAGAATGTATATTTAGATATTTGTTGAAAATACAATATGGTCCAGTGATGGAAATGGGACAAAACCACTTACATTGCTCTTATCAAAGGTTAATCATATGCATACTGTTGCTTCCTAGGCCTTAATTTTTTCTATAAAACATTGTAAGAGTCTTTGTCTCTCCAGCTTATGTTGTATTTCAACCAACTTTCGTAAAATCCAATTGATTGGATAACAGTTCTTTTTCCAGATCACTAATACTAATTATTAATAAAAGCCTTCATTCTCCTTAACGCATTCCTAATCTGAGGTCCTAGCAGGGACTTCAGAATAATGGAGAGCTGGAAATAGTCCCAAGTCTTATATCCCACCTGCTGACAGCTTATGGATATAAACTATTCAGAGGCACAAAGCTGTTAGATCAATTTTTTCTTGTTGAAGTTCTAAGACAGTTTGTTCACGCACACTTTCTGATAAGTTCAGCAGTCTACAGCTCTTTTGCTGAGCTGACAAGAGACATGACTTCCCAGATGTTCAAACAGCTGTCATGTTCACCCCGAGGGATCACAGCACTTGCTAAAGTTTGTTTTTTTCCTTCTGGATAAAATTTGCAAAATGCTTGAAACTTTGCCCAGTGAGAGCTGACCTTCAGCATTTAATGTTGCTACAAATCTTCCCTCATGTTTGTGAGCTGTGTTGGTGTGGGGGCAGCTGTGGAGCAAGGGTAGAAAGGTCACAAATAAACTTGGGATAGGATTTGTAAATGAGCAAGTTATTTCTTGATTTAGTGGACTGAAGAGTATTTTCATCCCAAAACTTAGTTAAGAGGCCCTGTATTTAAAGAAGTCCCCCCTGGAAAGAAACATGAAATACCAGAAAGACACTAACATGTACCAGTGGCTGAATGTGTCCCCAAATCCCTATGACAGTCTGAATATATACAATCATATTGTAAGTTAAATAAGTAGACTCCCTGTTAACTAGAATTCAAGTAACCACCATTCTCAAGTAATCAGCATTCTCAAGCAACCAGCAAAAAATATTGAAGAAATAGTAAATACTGCATTTACTTGGCATGGGTGCCAGTTAACTGAGAGTGTACTTACATTTACCTGGCATCTAACAATCCCCATGGGTGCTGGTTAACTGAGAGCCTACTGTATTCTTGATTAGGAATCTAAGTACATTCAATAATTTAAATAGTTTCTAACAGCATTTTTGTGATGGTAAGAGAGGAAAAGCAAAGATATATAATGTATATATACACAACATATATAAAATACAGGTGTTCCCAAATCTTTGAGAGGGTAGAAATTTATTATAAATACCTTATTTTTCAGATGTGGAAACTTAAAACAGAAAATGTTAAATAATTTGCCCACTATCACAAAAATAGTGACACAGTTTGAACCAACACCCAGATATTATAATTCATATTCAAAGATACTTTCCATTATATCACACAGATAGTTGTATTTTTTAAAAAAGTACTCAATTCTATCTGTCATTCTACAAATAAATTTCCTAGTTTAATTAAGATGTATGATGATTTAATTTTTTAACTGTGGTTTAAAATTTGCAACTCTAAATCTCAAGCAAATAAGACTTTTCCCATCTTGTCTAAAGAAACTGAGTAAGATTCACACATCACCTTATACTAATTAGGTGCATTTTATATCCAAAGGAATAGAAGCTTTCAAGGAATTGTTTTAAAAAGTCATGAAAAATAATTCTACATACTCTTTTCAGAAGGAAAGATTTTTGTGCTAAACCAGAGTAAATGAATTGCAATACAAAAGCCCTGGGACTATTTGCCCCAACTAATAGTTTATCTTCAAATGCAGTGTTAACCATCCCTGCCTTCTACTCTCTAGAATTTAGGACAGGTTCCTTATGGTAAACCACCAGGGTATCTCCTAAAGCCCTAACCTCTTTATTTACACGTGTGAAGCAAGCATAAATCCCCACTTTGGATGTTGAACAAAGAATACTATTTTCTTGCAAAGATAGAGACATAAATGTACATCAGCAAGTTTTACCTTTTAATATAACAAGAGATGATTGATATAATCCCTAATGATAGCAATTTCAGTTTAAAATAACACCAGTACTGCCAGTAACAGAAGCTACAATTTTTCCATTTTTCTCTAAACAGAAGCTTTGAGTTACCTTCTATGTGATATGGCTCCTGGACAATGAAGAAGCTTCTTTGAGCTAAAGGATAAGCGTAGTATACTTCGTCGCACCATTATGCCGTCACCTACCGATTCAAACCCTGAGCCGGAAGAAGCTATCTATAGATAGAACATTGGTTGAGGAGATCTCCTGGGATATGAACTCAGCCCAGAAGAGCACTCAACATTGCACACTGAGCAGTTAACTCAAATGCATCAGAAAATCTTAGGGTATTTGAAGGCAAGATTGCAGATCTGCACACAAAGTGCGTGACACACGGTAACTGACCCCACATGAGTACTAATAAATAAAACCAGTGTTAGGAGTTCCTGTCGAAGCAGTCTAGGTAGTGTTACCATGCCAACTTTCTGCTCCTTAACCCTGGTCAGTGAACATGTTAATCACCAATAGAACAGGAGCAAATGGATTGCTTTTCGTAAATTTCTAATATTCAGTAGCATGCCTTCTTTAAGAAAGCACTATAATTTCTTGTATCTGCCACGCTTACCATAAATATGTCTGAATCACCAAGGCATATTTTGAAAGAAAACTCAAGACTTAAGAAAGACTTAGGGAAATGCAAAACTTAAGAGACGTACTTTGAAATGACCACTACATCGCTTCTCTTTTCTTTTACTACGTGAGGACCAAGATGAAAGAACAGTTAGTCGATACATTCAACCTTACTTTTCAGAGAAGGAAACTTAAATCAAAACAGGAAATGTTAAATAATTCGCTGAATATCACAGAGACAGTGGCACCGTTTGAACCGGCCAATAATTCCTGTAATTGGCGATACTGGATTGTAAAACGTCTGCAGACCGCAGACTGTCCCAACGGCATCAGATAGGAGCACCACGTGGTAATTCTTTCCTCTGATTATAGCGATGGAGACAATTGCATACCTGATTGCTTTTTACCTTCGAAAGAGTGAGAGTTGAACTAGAAGAAATCCGGGAAATTAAAGCAATCCATAAATCTGGATAAACACAATGAAGAGTTTTCAGCTAGAAATTGTAAGGGGAGAGAAGGGATTGAACCTTGTGAAGAGTGTATACTAAAACGGTCTTTGTGCACTCACTCCTCCCTCTCTCTCTCCAAGATTCCACAAAAACATGAATGAAAAATTACTTTCTAAAAGTAAAGGCCTAACATTCAGAGAAGTTGAAATGAAGAGTTTCTGCAAGCAACATGTATTTCCGAGTTGGTTGCAATAGGTGGCCTTGGGGATATTGGAGACACTCAGGGAGTATTTCCTGATTCGTAATGCTTAATTTCAGAAACTGGAGTGACTTTCAATAACTGTCATTTATAGGATGAGTCAGGCATTTTATTTTGATGATTTCATTGTATCATCACATTAACCCCAGGTAGGGACTATTTTAAGGATAAGATAAATGAGGATTGGTGAGGTCAAGTGACTTACTCGAAGTCTCATCTGTAAAATAAAACTAAATGTTGTCATTGCCTTAGTGGGTAGAAGGATAAATGAGATGTCTGACAAATTCTGAAGAACCGGCAAGATTAAGCACTCACCAGTGGTAAAAGATGATGACGATGGTGATGATGATGGTGATATTGGGATCAGTCCCATAATTACAAGGCTTATAAGTTTGTTTCTGTAAAGTACAACATAAATTTGTTCCCAGTATGGACGTAATCTTCTATTATGATGTTCTACAAGGACTTAAACAGAAAAATTATATATGTATACTCACAGATGAAAATGAATGATTATCGTTATAATTAAGGCTGCTATAGCCAGAAACCACGTGATTGGCTTCTCTCTCTCCTCCATGCCAAATCCCTCCCTGCCTTTTCCCCTCTCTCTTTACATGCCCACTCTTTTCTCCCTCACTCCTTTCCTTTTCCCCTCTCTTAATAAATCTGATTTAAATGGATGGCTTCCCTAAGAAAACAATAATAATGGATTTATAAGAATAGGAGGCATATAATAATATATAGAGAGTATGATGTCAAATTGTTAGAAAATATGTAATATATAAAAATTATACGTATATTTATGTGTATATATGTTTGTGTACATGTGTGTATAAAAATTTTTGCAAATGTGAGTGTATCTGGATTGTGAATTATTGATGACTTTATTTTTTTTAAGTTTCTGCTTTTCACAAGTAAGTATGCATGACATCTAGTTTAAGAGGCAGACGTTTTAAGTCAATACAAGTCAAAGCAAATAGACTGTAAGACATATAGATTGCCAATAGACATATGAAAAGATGTTCAACATCACAAATTGTCAGGGAAGTATAAATTAAAACCACAATAAGAAATCACCACATACCTATCAGAATGGCCATCATCAATAAACCAAAAACCAAGAGCTGGCGAGGATGGGGAGAAAAGGAAACCCTCGTGCACTGTTGGTGGGATTGCAAATTAGTATAGCCACTATGGAAAACAGCATGGACAGTCCTCAAAAATTTAAAAATAGAACTACCTGATGACCCAGCCATTCTGCTTCTGAGTATTTATCAAAAAAAAAATCTAAAACACCAATTTAAAAATATATATGCACTCCTATGTTTGTTGCAGAATTATTTACAATAGATGATTGGATAAAGAAGATGTGGTACATAAATACAATGAAATATTTCCCAGCCATTAAAAAGAAATGAAATCTTGCCTCTTGTGACAATATGGATAGACTTAGAGGGTATTATGCTAAGTGAAATAAGTCAGAGAGAGAAAGACAAATACCACATGATTTCACTTACACCTGTATGTTGACTCTAAAATAAATAAGAAAACAAACAAACAAACAAAACAGGAACAAACTCAGATACAGAGAGCTGTATCTTGATGCCAGATAGAAAGGAGGTTGGGGTGAGGAGATGCAAAAGGTGACAGAATTAAATACTATATATTGCCAGTTATAAAAATAACTGGAATATTACAGTCACAGGAATATTACAGCATAGGAAATACAGTCAATAAAATTGCAATAATTATGTATGGTGTCAGGTGGATACTATACTTACCTGGGTGATCATTTTGCAAGCTATATAAATATCTAATCATTGTGTTGTACACCTGAAACGAATATTGCATGCCAACTGTAATTGAAAACAACATCTTTTAAAAAGAGAGAGAAAAAAAAGACTGTAAGGAATCATAGTCCTTTGGAATCATAACAATGGTTATTTCTAGGTAGTAGGATTAAAGGTGGTATTCATCTTACTCTTTATCAGTTGCTGTTTAAATACTCTAAAATAATACAGTGAGAGATTTCTACGCATGCTTCGACAATTTGATTTATAGGCTTAAACAGCATCCCCAAGAGATAGCTCCATCCTCACGCTTTAAAGGGCCTCAAATGTTTGATATCAACCAAATTATTTAACTTAGGCCTCAACTTTCCCTTTCTGGATATGTAAGATAAATACTTCCTTTGAAGGACTATCATGAGGATTAAATGGGGAAAAAAAATGCACATGGAATGCCTATATCAATTCTTGCTTCAATCCAACATAGCCTTTTATCTCTGCTAATGTCTGCAGAAAAAAGATGGGGGCCTCCTGGACACAAACTACTGCTGAATCCAACCTCCGCTCAGGTCTGCAGTCCATCTCAGTGCTCCCATTGCATCGTAATCTGTTAGGAGTTCTGGAAACGATCATAGCCATTAGGGTGACACCACATAATCGAAGAATTACTGCCTAATTTAACAAAGTCAGTATGAATGTCTTCCGAAAGAACAAACAGTGAGTTGAATTATGAACCTGAAGCAAACAACTGTTCGCCAGAGTGCTTGTTTGCAGGCTGAAGTGCGGTACAGTTTGTCTACACGGGCAGTGGCGAGCACACAGTTGTTCCCACCAGTACTGGTGCCCTCCCCCACTGGCGTGGCTTGGAATGGAATTATTTTTGGAAAAAAAAAATTCGCTTCAATTCCCTGTGTGTTTGAGTTTCACGCTGTTCCCTCACAGTCTCTGCCATGTGAACTCCACAGACCCTTGTTAAATGACAAAACAAAAGAGCAGGATAAACCTGGAGGAAACACTTAGACGCTCCTCCTCAGTGTAAGAAAATCCCTGGACTTGGTGATTCTTTATTGTCTCATCCTATGTGCAAGAGCTACTGAATCAGGAACTGCAGGAGCTATTTTGCTCAGCCAAAGGCACAGTAGACATTTTTCATGGCTGATTATCAGTGACCACATCAGAGGTTCTGACACATCAGGCATTTGATAAATGCTTATTTGGATAAATGAGTAAATAAATAATGAATATTAACATCTCATCTGGATTTTACTTTCTTGAACAGTGTAAATAAGTACCCCTAACAGTCTGCTTTCTTAAATGTGTGCGCTTGATATTTTTAAATCCATGGTTTCTACTTGGCTGGGTGTGTGGCTGCTACAGAGAAAGGGTAAAAGGCATGGAGAACCCAGTCACAATGAAAGAAATATTAGAATTAAAGAATCGTTTTCAGGTGCTTTGTATTATTATAATAGCTATTATGGGTTGCTTATTACAGACTGGGTATTTTAGCTTTTCATTTACTGTTTCATTTCGTCTTCCCCACAGAGTTGCACCACGTTTACTACTATTGCTGTCAGTGTGCAGGTGATGGAACAGTTTTATTATTGTTGGTGCTCAATAAGCCACCCCCAAGTTTAGTGGCGTAAAACTACAGCCATTTTATTATTCATTTTAGGTTTTAATTTTATGAGTATGGTTTTTCTCGGCTCCATAGTGTCTGGGATCAAGTCTGAGAAGGCCGGAAAGCTGGGATGACTGAAGAATAGGGAGATGGAATGGAGATCTGGGGTCTCCATTCCCATGCCAGACTCCACAGTGAAAACCCAGGCTACTGAGTGGTGTGGCTTCCTCCTGGCACGTTGATATCAGTGCCAGCGGACTTCTTACCTGGTGGCTCAGAGCTCCAGGTGTGAGCATTCCTAACACCAAGGCAGACGTCGCGTCTCACGCCCAGCCTCCTCTTTCGGTGGAAGAGTCATAGGCCACCCAGACTCAAAGGGAAGGTGCACAGCCCCCTCACGTAAAGGGTGGAGGGTCCGAGAATGTGGGGGCTATGAGGTTAACAGGGATTAAGGAACACAATTAAGTTTCAGACCTGAAATTGGGCCCTAGGTCTTTCGAATTCAAAGCACAGGACATTAACTCGCTCACTAAAAGGGGAAACTAAGGTTTTCAAGGAGGACATTCTTTAGAATCTGTTTCAACAAAAAACAGAGAAAGTGGGGGTAACATTGCAATCAATAACTTAATTTGTAATTGAGAAGGGTTCATTGAGTAAGGTAAAATACGTCCCTAAAAACTTTCAGTATGTGCATATTCAATAAATCCTTAATGAAAAGACACAGCAGTAATGGTATGTTGTAGCCAGTCCGCCTGAATCATAACAAATATCAAGTTAATAAAGTCTGAATTAATCTAGGCTGATGCAGCAAGAATTGTGCCATCCCCGTGAAGGAAAGGAGAATGGTCACTTAGACTTTTAAGGTACTTGCTAACTGACTGTACTTGTGTACCCGCACACCTCTCAATCCCGTGTTTGTCAGGAATGCAAATGTGTCGTATTCTGGGAGCTTCTCCCTGAAGAATGCAGGGCACGTTGTTAATTAACACCGGAATCTACTCCTGGACTGTGGGTTGCTCTAACTGACTTGAGACGTCCAGACCAGTAGTAAGCGACTTCGTTCAATAAGGGAAAGATGGTAGAATGTCCAGCTTTGGGGAACATTGAGCCTCTGGTATGACTGCATAACTCTGCTATCGTCACCCCAAACCTGCCATGTAAACAAATAGGCATGCCTGTATCTGTAACATTTTATTGATAAACACTTGCCATCACATTTGGCCCTCGGGCTAGAAGTTTCTGATCTGCCCTCTGACCTGTCCTTTTACAGGTGAGCACACTGAGGCCCAGAGAGAATACTACTACAGTTTACTTTTCCGTGTGAGCCTAAAAACAATGAATGTAACTGCTGAAATCTAGAAAAAAAGTCCAATAATAAAAACACATGGGATCGATTTCATAAATTTAAAACCATCCTCTCATCCTCCTCACTGCTGGGGACTATTCATTGAGTATCTCCTTGAATGCAAAGTTCTATACATTGCATTCAGCTTGCACAGTGTCCCCTCAGCTAGGTTTCAGCCATGGTGCTGTTGTCTCTATTTTCTGGCCAGAGCTACTCAGAATGCCTCTAGTTGCATCTGCTTTCAGTATGAACATTTGAATGTGTTTTTCTTTTATTGAAACTTCTCATATTCTTTGCATTTCCCCAGCCATGCTTCTTTCTTGGGGGTCCCAGACAACCAATGATAGAGGCCTATTGATGATGTCATTATTTCCTAACTAATGGGAGTTCATGTTTCTCTTCTCAGAGAATGCAGCAAGTATCTCTGAGCCTCAAGCGGGTAGAGACGAGTGCGTGGCTCATGGAGCCACCACCTTTTCCTGTGCTCTGGCCCAGGCTCTCCTCCTAAGAATCAAGACCTGCAAACTCCACGATCCCTCAGCTGCAGGAGATGTTCCTCTCAGATAAACCTGACAGAACAGAGGGCGAAGTGTGATCTTGCTCTTCAGTCATGTGTTGTATCACATCATAAGGAAACATTTCTATTTCATCTTGTATGTGAAGAAAAATGAATATATAAAAGAATGTGGCAATGTAGAATAATTCATCTTTTTCATCTTTGGGGGGTATATTGTGTCTCTCACACTCAGTTTCACGTACATACAAGAAAATGTGAATTGTGTTTAAGATGTAATTGAATAAATAGCTAAACTTCATCATGCAGTCTCAGGGGCATGAGGATTTTACACATCAGCAGATTAATTGCTGATACTTTGGATAAACTATGTCTCAGGTGGACAGAGGAAATGACCGGCACTCTTTAGCTTGGCATTCAAGGAACACAACACATTTACCTCAGTCTACCTTTTCGGCTCTAGTGTCTGGAATTTTCCTTCAGCATCACTATATTTATCATAAACTTTCCCCAAACAATTTTTTATGCTTCACTTCAAAGTACCATTTCTCTTGCCTGTAGTTCTCTTCCTCTTAAACTTCTACCCCCTCCTCAAAGACCATCCCAATGCCGATTTCCTTGTGGAGACTTTCTTAATCAGACCAGCTAATTGGATGCATCCACTTAATTGCTCCCGCATTTAACTAGGAAATCATGTTATTGTTACCTTTGTTATGACACTTAACATAGACTGCTTTGTATTGTAGTTCTTTATACATACCCTTCTTTCTCTTTAAGTTTTTTTTTTACACACCTCTGCATCTTACTCGAATACAAACAGGTTCTTCACCCCATCATGTGGAACCAATTGTTTAAAGAGGAATAATTGGATAAATACACTTTAAATTTTGCCTCAATGATTCAAATTTTGTGTTATTATACTTCATAATGACATTGAAAACATCTTGATATAGCCTATAAGATTTTGTATATGTTGGAAAGAGATGTGAAATGTAATACACACACACACACACACACACACACACACACACACACACACACAATTACATTTATACATAAGTATATAATACCCGCACATGCTCTATTATTTGAGAACATCACAGGACCACCCCTCTCAGAGAATAAACCATGTCCGGAAGCACCTACAGAGTGAAAGAGTTCATACAGATTCTGAGATCACCTAACTTTGTCCTGAGATACATGTTATATTCTATAAAAACATCATCAGTCATGCCTAATGAGTAAAAAAAAAATCACTAAAATTACATTTTGGTGAATATTATCTCCCTTGTTTCACACAACATATTCTTTTCTTACATACAAGGTTCACTTTATAACTACTCAAGTTCCTTGAGAAATTGGGTAATTTATAATAATAATACTGCTTCTCTCACTATTTTGGAACAAAGTTCTAAACTAGAGAATGTGTTAATCTTTGATCTAATAGAACAAATGCATTTTTTACTAAAGCCAACTAAATATTATATTGTCCAAACTAATGGGTTCAAGTAGATTTCAATGACCATATCACCACATGGTATTTCCTCCTTGCCCTTGATTGAGGTTAAGCACTTATTCTTATCAGGTTAGGAAAATGCCACCATAGAGACTAAAAAGTCTTTTTTTTCTTCTAGCTTTGGAGCAAATCATAATTTCTTTCAGTGAGTACCAAATGAAGTGACTGTCTTGCTTTTGCAGGAAATTTTGTATGGAAAAATGTGCTTGTTGAAATACTATAATATTCCCAAGTTTTTACATGATGTCTTGCTATGAGAAAGAATGACTAAGGAATTTTAATTTTGATACTCATAACTTATAAATTACTCTGGTTCTATTGGTCCCAAGGAAGTTTAGAATAAGAGTTTTGTTGTTGTTTATGTAGTTATTATTAATCAACACAGAGTTAAGTGAAAATGTCAGAGTATAAAAATCATGGGTCTTTTCTGTTGAGGACAATTGGGAAATTTCAAAAACAGAAAGAGAAGACAAATGCTTGCCCCCTTGGATACAGAATTCTCATTCAAGAAGCTTCAGTTTCAGCTAAGTAATATCTGAATGATGTACTGGCTATTAGATGGCTGTTGGCCAGTGAAGTGGAGAACACTTTTTTTTTTTTTTACTAAATAACTGTTAATGGGCTACTAGAACAATACCCCAAAACAGTAAATGTCCAGATTGATCAGTTGAGGTGTTATAGCATAAAAAATAATGGGCTGGGTCAAATAGAGTCTCAGGAATTCCAGCTAAAAACAAAATTAAAAAGAAAAAGAAAAAATCAGGCCATTAGCAGAAGGAAGAATAATCAAAGGATGCCTTGAAACAGAAGGTGATCTATGTCAAGTCTTGAAATGTCAAAACTATGAGTAAAGCAAAGTTCTAAGAGAGAAAAAGTATAAACAGGAAAGAAAGTTGAACAGCATGGAAAAGGAGAGATAGCAAAAAAGGAAAGAACTAAAGCATTTCAAAGGCACTGGCCGTGGCTTGTCAGTTGCATCCCATGTTACTCCGAGTTTGGATTCTGTAGTGAGTACACGTGATAAACACTGAAGACAGTCATCATTTCCTTTGAAAATCCTGTGGGAAAAGGCCACCATAGTGATGAAAGTATCATTTCCTCCTAGCTTTGGAGCAAATCACGATTTCTTTCATTGGGCACCCAATCAAGTGACTGTCTTGCTTTTGCAAGAAATCTTGTGTGAAAAATGTGCTTGTTTAAACACTGTACCCTGCACACACACACAGTTTATGATGTTTTCACTGTGGAATGACCAAGAAAAGAGAAAAATTCCATCTTCCAACTCATGCTCACTCCTAGGCATATATTTATTAAATAGAATAGTTACAGGAATGTATCCTACATATTAAATATTCCATTCCTCTCCCCTCTCATAAAGTGCAGTACCCTGGAATTTGCATGAATTAACAATGCCTATCTCAATATGTGCCCTGGGTTACTGTACATGTGTAGCCTTCCAAATAATCAGATTCTTTAGGTAAAACAAAAAAGCATCCATCCCTTGCAACCAAAAGTATCTAATAGAATGGTAAAACCATCTATGTTACCACTTTATCTTCTTATGGAGAAATAGACAATCAAAAATATCTAAAATTATGTCTTCAAAAAATTATCAAGGCGGATGTAACCTACAAAAACGTTACACTTCCAAGCTGAAAAATCAATACGCTAACCTATGGTTTTATTAAAAATAACCCTCTTGCCGAGACGAATGTGCCCTCTATTGGACAGTCATTTCTCTTTTGTTTTAATCAGCATTCTCTATTGAATGCACATGTCCTTCCTCCTCACCAGCCTTGCAGCCCAACTTGTAGTCCAACCGTTGCTGCAGCAACCAACTTCACACAGGTGTAGCCACAGAGCGTCGTCTCACGACGTACATTTTCGCTCTGGCTTTCTGCCCTTTTGCCCCTCTGGCTTTACAATTGCAGAGGAATTGAGATGGCCTCATGCTGGGAGGGGTTTCTCAAACCTCCCAGTCACCCAAATAAATCTGTGTGTGCTACTGCCACCTAGTGGCCATATCGTTTTTGGTCCGTGTCCAAACCCTTTGAGCCCGCTACACTCCTGCTCTAGCTTGATGACTTTTTAGTTGGTTTGCCTGGCTGGTATGATGAAAGTTCCTCTTAAAAATGAAGAGTGAAGAGTGAAATTGTGGACTAAAGAAAGCAAGACTTGTTTGAGAGAACAAGGAATACATTTATAAGACGAATTACCACAAGAAGTGACTCAAGTTGAAAATATAAACTGAGGCCAAGACAATTCAGATAAATTCAGAGATGACAAAGCCGTTCTGACCTGTTATGACTGTGATTGGCATATACCCTTCATCTTTGAGATGAGTGTCAAGGGACTTTAAAACTTAAAAGGACTTTAAAACTTACTACATAGGTATCCTCCGTATCTACGCACCTGAATTCCTAATAACAACAAGAATCTTAATGGATGCTTGTTAATAGGAAAGCAATGACCTTCCATAGCCCATCCTTCAATGTCACTATCAGAGAGAGATTCTGAGGCTGAGAGGCACGTGAGGCAAAACCAGAGGGACAAATTTAAGATTTGGTTTGTTTTGGGCCAAATGGAAAGTATTTGGGTCTATTCTATGTAATGTATTTAATTTTCATAAAGGTCATATGCTATCCAAGATAAAATCCATTTGATTGAAGGCATGAGCTGGGCAAATGTAAGCTCTGTATTGACTGATCTTCACCAAGTTTATTGCCATCAATTAAAATGTCCAAAATATTTTGAAGTATTTCAAAAGTTTACAACATGATTTGAGTTACAATAATTCTCAAATTATTATGATAAGTTAGAATGATTAATGTATGGATTTAGAAAAAGGGGGCACTGAAGAAATTTGAAGTATGTGCTACATTATCACAATGAACGGGGATTAGGACTGGAACCCAGGCATGGTAAATACCCTGCAATGCATGACAGTTCCATCCAATAATTTTTCCACATCTGCATGAGTTCTGGCTATATCTCATTTGTAAAGACTTTCTGCTTTCTCATTTCTCCATTTTTGGATTTTATAATTTATCTGTCATGCTTTCCCTATTTCACATAAACAATATTGTTCCTCCTTGTACTATATTCAGATAAGTCTAGTTAATGAATACTTAATATGACATTAGATTTTATTTGAATGTCTACTCATATAAATTCCCTTTTAATTTCCTGTCTTATATGGAAAAATTTTTGATAGTTTACATATAGATTAATTAATTATAAGTGGATGTCACTATTGGTACTAGTATTATAATTTAATATCATTATGCACAAGTATTTACATATATACACATATAATATTTTTATTTCTCTTTCCTCTTATCTTTCCTTCATAGTTTGGGATTTATATTAATTGTTTTGTTATATGTTTAAGTAGATTATATTATTTATGGATATCATTTTGTAATAGTAAATGGAGTATAAAAATATTTGTAACAAAATAGATGTTAGGTCCAATAGATTTATAAAACACTTTTAGATTCCTTTAGGAAAAGGTCGTCTTACCTCTAAACATTAGGTTTGATCTCTTACCATTATATTTTTCATGTGTTAAAAAAGGTGTCATATAATACCTACCTCAGAGGAAGAGATTTAGGCTGAAATGAAATAATGCATGCCAGAGGTCCTTGACCTCATAGATCATCCTTCCTACCTCACAGTTTGGAATTATACATTAAAACAGATGTTCACTCCAAAATAAGAACACAAAAGCCCAATTTTTAATATGAGCAAGTGCTGTAAAGTAAGTCTCATCAAAGAAGATGCACAATGGGAAGTAAGAATATGAGAAGATACTCAACATCACTTGTCATTAGGGAAATAAAAATTAAAAGAACAATGAGATATCACTGTTCTCCTATCAGAATGGCTCAGATCCAAACTAATGACAGCACCAACTGCTGATGAGGATGCAGTGCTCCAGGAACTCTCATTCATTGCTGGTGGTAGTGCAAAATGGCACGTCCACTTTGGAGGACAGTTTGACAGTTTCTTACGAAGCTAAACTGAGCCTTACCATCTGATCCAACAATTTTACTTCAAGTTATTTATTTAACTAATTTGAAAACTTGTGTCCACACAAAAATCTGCACATAAATGTTTACAGTGGCTTTATTCAAAATCACCAAGAACTTGAAGCAACCAAGATGTCATTCAAAAGGTGAATGAATAAACAAATTGTGGTATACCCACCCAATGGAGCAACTCAAGCTACCAAACACGTGGATGGATTTCAAATGCATACTGCAAAGAAGCCAGTAGAAGAAGTCAGTCTGTAAGTGCTAGATACTGTTTGATCTCACTCAGGTGACACTGTGTAAGGCAAAGCTACAGAGATGGTGTACAGATCAGATCGGTGGTTGGTGGAGGTTGAGCGGGAGAAATGTAAACAGGTTCTATTTTGCACGGGTTCTATTTTGGGGCAGTGAAACTATTCTAGATAATACAGAAATGTGACTACAAGGCATTGTGCATTCAACAAGACTTATACAACTTTACAGAACAAAAACAAATGGACCTTATTATATACAAATTTAAAAAATCATTTAAGAGGTCAAGGGAATCTGAGCATTAAATGCAGAATATGGAAATAGTCTAATGATTAAAAAATATGAAGTAACCTCTTTGAAGAGGATGGAGAAAAATGTATTGATCTTATTAAGAAAACAAGTGGTATCTATAAGACTAAAGTCAAAAGAAACTGTACACAAGAAGTGTACTCCAGTCGTACAAGTTGTTTCACATGAAGATATGGGTTACCAATTCTGAAACCACAACACATGTTGTTATGGGTTGAATTGTGTCCTTCCAAATAATTTAGTTGAAGTCCTAACCCCAGGTACTTGTGAATGTGTCTTTATTTACAATTTTTTTTTCAGATATAATGAGGTAAAAAGGAGGCCATTAGGGCAGGCCCTAATCCAATACTACTGGTGTCCTTATACGAAGAAGAGATACAGAAATAGAGATAAACAGAGGGAAGACAGTCACGTGGAGCCAGAAATCAAGAAATACCTGGGATTATTAGAAGCTGATGAAGCAAGGAAGGGTTCCCCTCTAGCGGCTTTGAAGGGAGCACGGCCATGTCAACACCTGGATTTTGGACTTGTGGCAACAAAGTAAAGAAAGTAGTATTGGATTATAACCAGTAAAATGGCATTAATGATCAATATTTCTCACACAGAACTTTTTATAAACTGTCTATATATAAAAATTTCAGTATAGTAGACCAGGCTTTCCTGTTTAAACCAGTCAGCCATTTTTATAGCTGGTCAGACAACCTTCAATTAATTCTCTTAGAAATCTTGTTCTTACATACCATCATCCCGACCTACCCGCACGAATAATTATAACAGTATTAGTTCCATTTGAAGGAATTATGCAATATGAAAGAAGAAAAGCCAAAAAGCCATTATGAGTCTGTGTACTTTTATTTCCAATACCAGCTGGCCAACCTCTAACATCTAAGATTTTCCATTTGGAATCTCCAAATATATTCCAGCAATGCCTTTAAATACACAGCAGTAATTCTGCAACCAAACGAAAGCTAGTAATGTGTGAGCAATACAAGCTATCTCTGCCCCTTTGCCCATCCTGAATTTTGGATTGGCTCTCTCAGTATCCTCCTTCCTCCCCTCATCTCTTACCTTTCAAGAACGAGGTCAGGAAGACAACAGAGACTCCTTGGAGGGGCTTTAGGAGAGTACTGTTACTGTGTCCACATTCCCCTTTATGGTGTTCCGAAATTCAAGGAAAGAACGGGAGTCATATTCACGCTATCCTGGGTTTCCAGATTGTTTTATTTTGAAATGCACTGTCTCACTGAGAAGGGGTGAAGTAGTGAACATGAGGGCCGTACCGGGTGGCAGAATCAGGTCTCGGTTTCACTTCTCCCGGTTACAAAGCCCGCCCTGCTTTGTATGGCAGTATGCGTGGCTGGCTCTCCTAATACACCTGCTGGATGCACTACCTGGATTCTGAGCCCTACTGCTTCATCTCTCATTATCTCCCATTCCTCATCTGTACAATGGAGAAAATAATAGCATACAACTGACAGAATTAGTAGTAGTGCAAAAACTGTATAACCTGTGTAGGAACAACAGAGTAGAGACTGGCATAGAGTAAATACCCAATAAATGTTACCCAAGATTACATTTTCCTTTGTATCATTTCTCGGGAAGTAAGTGAATTGTAGTGCTTTGTTAAACCTCACCTTTAAGGAAATAAGATTTTTATTACATAAATATACATTTTCTTTTGATTAATTCCCATTCACATTTGGGGCAGTAAGTCTTAAAAATGTAGTTAAGGTGTTTAACACAGCAATTTTTGTGATTATGCTCATTCCTGCTCCTGACTAGCTACATAGATGATGCAGTTCGTATTCAATGAATGTGAAATCTGGAAGAACTGGTTTTCTGATGTCACTGTTTTAAGGGGCACATCTTAATTTAAGTAAAGTGATTTCCAATTTTCCTTGCGGTAATGAAATGATACAGATCAAGCTGAACTTCTGTCTGTGATGCTTAGTCCTTTCCGTGTGGGTTGGCCATTGACACGCGTGCACACACACACACACACACACACGCACACACACACGCGCATATGCACACACACATGCACACACACACATGCGCGCATGCACACACACATATGCATGCACACATGCACACACATGCACGCGCACACACACGCACGGGCATATGCACACGCACACACGCGCACACGCACACACACGCGCATGCACACACGCATATGCATGCACACATGCACACACACGCACACACACACACACGCACGGGCATATGCACACGCACACACACACACGCACATGCACACACACGCACGCGCACACACACGCACGCGCATATGCACACGCACACACACGCACACACACGCTCATGCACACACGCATATGCATGCACACATGCACACACACGCACGCGCACACACATGCACGGGCATATGCACACACACACGCGCGCATGCACACACACATATGCACGCACACATGCACACACACGCACGCACACACACACACATGCGCATATGCACAGGCACGCACACGCGCACACACACACCCCGGCCAAAATGGAGCTATCCCAGATGGTTCTCCCAGACAGTAAGAATACTTTAGGGCTGAAAAATCAGCCAGTAGGGAAACACACCACAAAAGGCCTCTCCTAATTCAGAAGTTCTTTTTAAAATTGTTATTATTAACTTTACAGGAGCAATTGAACCACATTTTGCACCCAGCTGCTGACTTTTTTCCTAATCATATTGAGAATTCTTTCTATCCATTATCTGCTTTTGCATCTTAATGCTTTTGGGAACCAGTGGACTAAAAGCAACATTATTTATGTTAATTGTGCTGTGAATTGCATTAATAAAAGAGTTTTTAAAACATTTCTGATATTATGCATTTAAATTCTATTATCTTCACCCTTCGGTGACAACGACATTTGCACAAATAGTAAAAAACTGAAAATAAATTCACTTTTTGTGACAAGCTTGCAAATGTGAAGACCAATATTCTTGGCAACGGAAGGGCAAATGGAAAGCACTAAATTTTTACAAGAGGGAATTTCAAGTAGCACTGCATCGAAAAGCAGAGTTTAAGGGCAAACAGGTAACTCATCCACATGCATTCTCATAACTTAGACCTGGAATAATATACCTGCTCCTGCTAAGTGAAGGGCCATACTGTGAGTGCTACTAAAGACATTAAAACCAATCTCTTCTTAAATAAAACGAAGAGGGAAAATCAAGAACTGTAAGTAAAGAATCTGTCCAAGTTGGACATATATATAATTAATGTTAGGTGACAGAGAATAGAGGAGAACTCATTAAAACTATGTTAATACTTACACCTAAGGAGCTAACATTTTACAGTTATTGTTGGCTTTCAAGTATCATGTGAAAGTATTGTACAAATACAAACCTAATAATTATTTAATTAAAATTATCTCAATTTAATCTTACAATAATCCCTCATGTAAAGGGGGCATTATCCTTCTAGAGATGAGAAAACTAAGATCAAGGAAGTTGTGACTTGCCCAAGTTAGCAGGTGACTATTGGCATTTTGAGAGTAAACTCTGAGAAATTCATAGATACTCCTAAACCAGTTCTCACAGGTTAAAGTCAGTTTTCCATGCATCTGTTGACCAGTAACATTTTATCTGTTAAGTGATGAGACTTTCTGCCATGTATAGTACAGTTTTGCATCATAATTGTATTGATTGTCTATTATTACATAACACTATTATAATAAACTTAGGAGTTTGAAACAACATATATTCACTGACCCACGTGTCTGTGGGTCAACAATTTAAACATGGCTACCTAAGATCCTCTGCTTAGGGTCTCACAAGGCTGCAATATGGCTAATTTGTATGGAGTTGCAGCTTCATCTGAAGCTCAGGTGAGGAAGTTTCAGCTTTCCAAGCTCACTAATATTGTTAGAAAAATTCAGTCTCTAGCAGTTGTAGAATTGAGGGCTTCAGATCCCTGCTGACTATTGACTGAAGCCATGCTCAGCTGGTGGAGGCCATCCACGGTTCCTTGCAAAATGGGGTTCCCCAACATGGCCACTTCCTTCCTCAAAGTGAGAGGGAGTGACTCCAGCAAGACAAGCACCACAATCTTATACAACTTAATAACATAATCATATGTAAATAATCATGTACATCCTATCACTTTTGCCACATGCTTTAGCTAGAAGGAAAACAGGTGTTGTCCACTGTCAGGAGTAGGGAGTCACATGACAGCATGAATACCAGGAATCATGTGGAAACAGGGCTACCTCAGGAGTCGATTTCCCATTATCATTATCAATTTATACAATGATATAAAAATCCATTGCATTTTGACCTGCTTATGAAAAGGTTAAAATTAACACTTTGCAGATATTATTGATGACAACTATTAGGTTTTATCAATTCAATACAAAGCTAGAAATTGTTATATAAAATCTAGTCTCTGTAATATGCTATTAAAATTTAAGTTGAAATAAAAAAGGAAAGTAATGTACAAAATTCTAAATATATATTGACAAAGACAGTATCTAAAAGAAAATTGAGAAATTTGTAATTTTTTGTAGCTCCCTTAGAATTCTTCTTATTAAACACGAGGGCACAGTTCAATTTTTGCACACACAAATTTCATGCAATGACCCACATATTCACTGGGTATGAAAGTGAGCCTGGCCTCTAGCTAATATCTGGCCAATAACTTTAAAGCAGATTTCTATTGGAATGTTCACCTCAAAGTTTAATTGCAGAACTTAGATCCAATTATGGCAAAAACTACTTAAAATCTTCCAAAGCCTTTCCATTGCAGATAAAATAAAAAAAAAAAAAATCCTTAACATGGCATACAAAGCAATGTAATCTGATATCCACTCACCCTTCCAATATTCTCTCTGCATTCTCATCTTAATTGCTATTATTTTCTCATACAACCTATACTACTTTGCATATACTACTCTGGCAGCAAGCAATGCTCCTTCATCACTCTCTTCCTAATTTATTTATCACTTACTGATATTTCAAGTGTCCTCTTTTCAGGAAAGCCAACATCTTTTGTAAGTACTTTGTTAAAAACTGGTGTTCCTTTCCTTCATAGGATTTATATAACTATTTAGTCTCTGCAAGATGACATCATAATTTAAGTTGAAATGAAGAAAAAATAACACAAGAGTCTAAATATATATTGACAAAGACAGTAGCTAAAAGAAAATTAAGAAATTTGTAAGTTTTTGTAGTTCTCTTAGAATTGTATATTAATGAATATCTTTCTAATAGACAAGAAGTTGACAAAGGCAGGGACTGGCCAAGTCTAATAATGTGTACTAGTGTATCCTTAGTGCTTGGGTCATAGATGATCAATAAATATGTTCACAGATGAATCAATCAACCAATTGACTAATCAACCAATGATTATCAATGTTTTTACTCAGGAAACTCCACCTCCCACCTTCTAATTCAACATCTACTTTCTGTCCTCTTTAACTCAGTGAATGTTTAAGTATTCTTAGAAGGAAAGCATAATCTATTTTTAATAGGAAGAGTTAAATTGGATATTTTTTTAAATTTGGAAGGTAAAGGGACATAATTTGAAACTTTGAGAATACCTATGTGTACTTTAGAAAATTTGGGGATGTTTTTCTATATTTTCAATGAAGATAACGGCATTAGACTTCTGCAAAGAGTGAAGACAATTAGGATCAATTTCACCTTAGGCAAGTGGGACTCAATTGTCTCTTCTGCAGTTTGCAAACAATAAAACTTTTTGAATCATGGGGTGGATATTGTTAAATTATTTATATTCTTTTGAGGTTCTTGAATTGCAATGAATTAGTTTTATTTATTTATTCCTTTTAAAGGAATAAAACAAATTTCTTGAAAACTAAATGTAAGAAGCAGTCCTCATAGAAGTTAGATAACTAAAGAGAATTTATTCTCACATTAAAAGAAAATTGAAAAACTAAAAGAAAACTAAATATTGTGTGTCAGGGTCTCAAATGTAATCAACAAGTATGTTCAAAATTGGAGAGAAGAAAAAAATTCACAGTGATTCTGAGATGGGTTGGCATGATTTATCCATTGTTATTTCATGCCGGTGTCTACATAAAGTTAGTCTTCTGGAATTCTATTAGAATTAATAAATACTAATTTGTAAATAGATGTTGTGTGGCTCTCCCTTCCTCCTATATCCTATAACTAGTTCAGCTAAGAAGTTTTCCATTTGTTGGATGTATAAGTAAACTCCATGGGCTCTGCCACTGCTCATTGCTTTGTTGATCAGACTTAAACAACTATGTATTAATAGCCAATGAAGATATCACATGCATCTTTTTGGATATCACCTTCAACTCTAAGGAATTTCTGTAGAAAACCCTTGGTTAAACTATCTCCATTAACCCCAGGGTAGATGTTGCAATCTATATCACAGAGTAAACACATATGCTATGAAAAAGGAGGTAGTGGTGTGTAGAGTCAGCCATTCTACTTCTGCACAGAAAATGAGAACAAAAGACACACTTACCCTGCAAAGCATTAATGGTACACTTAATCCAAAGGGAAAAAGTCTCTTTAGACTTCAAGTCAAATGGATTGTAACAGTGTTTCGTCTATACGTAGCATCTCTGCTAATTTTTCCCTATTGTGACAAGGCAGTTGAGTCTCCAAACCTGTGTAATTGCTCAAATCTTAGATTATTTGTATTATTTGAAGTGAATGCCCAGATTTCAATGGAAAATGTAGCAGTTATGGCCGAGGTTTACAATCTCTTTGTAAGGTTAAGACTGAAAGCAAACTGGACACTTCATGAAAAGACAGGTTTTATTTCCAGAGATACCAATACGGCAGTGATTTCAGCTGAAGGCCATTTATCCAGAGCATTCACTCCATGCTGAGTCAAGCAAGCCCCAAACACCCTTTTTTTTTTCATTAGCACACAGTTCCTGATTATTGTCTCAATTCCTTCTTTTACCTTGCCTGTGGGGACAGTCTGCCAACATTCAGGGCTTGAACCAAAAGTGATAAGAACCCACAGGAGACTCCATTTTGCTCCTGCCATCCAAGGAAAGAACTGGAGCATAAATACAAGCTACTCATTAGACTTTCCCAGTTGATTTCAGCCTTTATCTGTCCTTCTAAAAGTACCTGTAAGTATTTTCCACACGTACATTATAGATCAAATCACATCGTTCACTTCAACTGCCCTCCAAGGCTGCTGTTATTAATGGCACCGCAATTCCCAAGCACATTAGGATTTACTGAATCGAAATCCTCAAGTCTATCAATAAAATGCTGTCAGTTTTAGGATGGAAAGAATCACTTGCACCTTAACGAGATATGCATCACTGATTCGTTTTGCTAGATTCCAAAAAATGTGAGTTGATTATCTTTTTGAGAAATGTGTGGTCTAAAAGCTATACAATTTAACCAGATCACTCTCATTTATACAGGCAAGTAGCTAGGGAGCGTCCACTCTATCTTAGCCATAGAATGAGGCACTGTTAGATTTGAGGCCAGGTTATAAAAACATATATAATTTTTCTCCTCTGCCCCTGCCCCTCCCATCACATTAGGAAATACAGCTTAAGAAGAAAGGAAAGACTCAGGTACAATTACTAAGTAAAAGACTCTATTTTATAAAACTTTAACTGGAGATCAAAGAAAGGAGTTTCATATTATAGGAGGAAGAGGAAGTATTTCTTCCAGTGTCAAGGAGCAAAGTCAGAAATCAGGAAGATGTCAGGGGAATAAGTATGCACTTGAAGAATAGATTAGAAAGGAAGGGAAGTAAGACAAGTCATGAGCCAGGTCTTCAAAAACTCTGCAGTGTTTTTTAACATGATCATCTTTGTGCAATTATAGTAAGTCAAATAAGTAATTAAAAAAATACTCAAATGATACAGGAAAATTTGCATTCCTCAAGGACATTATTTAAGCCAACACAAGGGTCTATACACAAGGATAGATGATCACTAGACCATAAAAGCTGTGGGAAAGACTAGGTATAAGAATGACAAGGCAAGAAAAAACAAATGCCCAAACTCTGAAGAACTGCTGTACTAATTTCCTTATGCTGTATAACAAGTTATCATCACAAACCTAGTAGCTTCAAACAACACATGCTTATTTTCTCATAGTTTTAGGAGTCTTGATTCAATATAAATGAGTTATCTGCTCAGGGTCTTATAAGGATACAGTCAAGGTGTCAGCTAGTCTGGGGTCCTTTTTGGAGTGAAAAGTTATCTTCCAAGATCTTGTGGTTTATGGCAAAATTTAGTTCCTTACGGTTGTAGGACTGAGTGTCTTCTAAGGGCTTACCTAGTTTCTTGCCATGTGGCCCCCTCCATAGGTAGTTCACATCATAGCAATTTGCTTTTTCAAGACTAGCAGGGGAGTCTCTCCAGCTTCTCAAGACTGACTCTTATATAAGCATTCCATACCTTCACCTATAACATAACCAGTGACACCTTTGTAATGTTCTATTGGTTAGAAGTAATCCCATCCATACTCAAGGAGAGGGGATTATACAAAAGTGGAGATCATTGGGGGTCACCTTAGGTTTACCCTCCACAAATAGAAATTATGTAACTGGAATTATGAGGTTAGTATAATACTGATCAAACTGGATACTTGTCTTTTTCCAAGTTTGAATAATCATAATTCATTTTCCCTTTCCTTGTGTTTATGAAAGAATACAATTCATACACAGTAACAACCTTAGGCTTAGGCAACTGGTCTGCTATCCTGGGTCATATGCTGCAGGTTGTTGCTATGGCACTCTTTGAGCTGTGTCTCTCCATATAGGAAGAAGGCTAGGTGGGGCCCAAGCAATATGCCCCAGTGGAGCCCACATAGCCCTGCTTTTATGTTGCCCTCTGATGACTCACATCAGCAGCACTCCCTGCCCAAATAGTCCTAAGCCATCTTCCATAGTGTGCAGCCCTCTTCTTCAGTCTGTCCTCTAAGGGCAGAGCATACCACTGATGTGCAGAATTTTACATCCTAGGAGTGGTTCCAGGTGATCTGTTTTCAAGAAGGCACTGGTTGACAGAGCTGGGACTAATAGTCTGAGGTGTTCACATACATGCTCCTGGATTCCTACCGTGCAGAGGGGAACCAGCCAAGGGAACTGAAGAGGTGCACATCAGATGGAGGACTCTCCATTTGCCCTTTGTCCCCAGGCTCTGCAATGTGAGAGGTGAACCTGTTTATACATAGAAAATACAAATCCCACTTCGACTAGATCATTTCACTCATGTCCGTGGTGTCAAGTGACAACCCACTCGACTATTTTTTCTCTGCTGAGACAGAAACCATTTCTAGAGAAGTTAGAATACAAAGTGACTACTTCATCAATAAAAGGAAATACATGATAAAAGTTTTACTACTGTTCAAGAAAAAAAGAAGTCCCCTTTAGGGTAACTGTGACATAAGATACCTGAGACACTTAGTTGTTTTAAATTATACACTTTTTAAGGGAGTGAAAAGGTGTGTGAGAATTGGTTTGGAGTTTCATCACATAAGGAATGAGAGAAAAAAGTAAACAAGGACTGCAAAACTCAAAAGAGACAGTGGCAAAACAGAAGAATTTTTTCACAAAAACATGTTAGTTGGAAATATTGCTCAGAGATAAAAAAATAAAGACAGCTCTGGCTTGAGGTTTTAGTGCTGAGCACAAGCACTTCTGTGCATCCTCTATTACAAGAAGATGGCAAAAGAATCAGGTATTAATGCTACCCCTTGGAGGCCATCCTGCCTGTTTACAATATGGCATTGGAGAGGTTTTGGGATTCAATTGCTTTCTTCCAAGTTTTCATTTTCCAACGTTTTGGCCATTGCAGATAAACATCTGTGCTTCATATCGTGTGCTGGGCACATTGCTACTGATCCGATATCAAATGGCTTTTCCTCCATCTGTTGCCTGCTGAGGTAACACTTGATTAAATTATTTAAAGCAGTTCCATCAAATCTCAACTTCCACCATGTTTGACCCCACAAAAGAGAAAACCTGGGCAATAACCCATTCAACATTAGCAGCAGAAATGAATGTGTGGCATAATAGAACACTTAACATAAGATCTACCACTTTAGCATATTTTAAGTATGCAAGGCAATTTTGTTGGCTATAGGCATGATGGTGTATAGATCTCCAGAACTTATTTATGTTGCAGAACTAAAATTTTGTACCATTTGACCATCACTTCTCTTTTTCCTCCTGCCCACAGCCTAACAACCAGCATTCTACTTTCTGCTTCTATGAGTTTGACTATTTTAGATGCCACATGTAAGTGAAACCATACAGTGTTTGTCATTCTACGTCTGGTTTATTTCACTTGACATATCCTCCAGGTTCATCCATGTTGTTACAAATGACAGGATTTCTTTTCTTTCTTTTCTTCTTTCTTTTAAGGCTTAACAATATTCCATTATACATATATACCACATTTTTTTATTCATTCATCTGTCCATAGACATGGAAGTTATTTCCATATCTTGGCTATTGTGCAAACTTCTGCAATGAACATGGAAATACAAGTATCTCTTTGAGATCCTGATTTTAATTCCTTCAAATAAAAACTCAGAGGTGGAATTGCTGAATTGTATGTTAGATTTTTAATATTTTGAGGAACCACCATACTTGTTTTCCATAATGGGTATACCAATTTATAGTCCCATCAACACGGTACCAGTGTTCCCTTTTCTCCACATTCTCACCAACACTTTGCATCTCATGTGTTATCAATAATAGCTATTCTAACAGGTGTGAGATAATATTGGGGTTTTGATTTGCATTTGTTTGTTGATTAGTGATGTTAAGCAACTTTTCATATACCTATTGGCCATTTGTATATGTTCTTTGGAGAAATGTCTCTTCAGATTTTTCATCCATTTTTTAACCAGGTAATTTGTATCTTTGCTATTGAGTTGTATGAGTTCTTTTTATTCTATATTTTGAATATTAATCCCTTGATGCATATATGGTTTACAAATATTTTCTACCATTCTATAGATTACATTTTCATTTTGTTGATTGTTTCTTTGGCTATGCTGAAAGTTTTTAGTTTGATGTGATCCCACTTGTTTATTTTTTATTCTGTTGACTGTGCTTTTGGTGTCATATCCAAAAAGTCCTTGCCAAGAGCAATGTCAACATTTTTTCCCTAGGTTTTCTTTTAGTATTTTTATAAATTCAGGTTTTAAGCAAGGAGCTTGGATGTCTTGTGGTCTATTGTGTAACCATACAGTATGTATTTTTCAATAGAGATCATGCAATACCACACTCAAAAAATATGTAGTCTTGCATGATTGCAAAGGCTTCGTGTATTGAATACTAACTGGCGGTGGGAATGAGACACAGACTGAGAAAGGTGCTTCCCTAGACTCATGCAGACTGAGAAAGGGCATTCCCTGTGCTGGAGAACTGGTGGTAAGTCCAAGTAGTTGTTAAACAGGAGTAGCTGTAATTACTTCCCTGAGTAAAAAGAACTAAACCTACAATAAATGACAGTCATTAAGTAATTAGGGGTACATAATTTATGCACTCAATTACACTCTAGTATCCCTTTATTCTTAAAAATTTTATATACTTTGGGACTTTAGTTAATGTTTCAAAGACCAAAAAAGAGAGCTCATTTTGCACTAGTGACATTGAGGTATGTCTGATCTACCTTTATCAAATTCCAGAGAGATCTTTAAAGCTGTGCTATTGATAATGAAGCCAATAAACTGCATATTGTAATATGATAGAATAAATTTTTCCTCTTGAGTGAAACTGGTTATTTTACAGCTTCTGTATCCAGGTTTTCAGCAAGGATCAGGGCACTACTGGCACCCACTGCATTGCCAGTACGTGAGGTAATACTCACGTTGTTGGCAGAATTCAATTCCTTGGAGCTTTAAGAAAGAGGACTGCAGTTTCTTGCTGGCTGTTAGCTGGAGCCACTCTCAGAACTTCCCAAATTTAGGGGCTACCCACAATATCTTGCCATGTGCCATGTAAGATTCCCCAAAATGGCCACCTGTTTTCTTGCAGTCAGTGTGAGAGATTCCAGCAAGATAAGTACTACTATTTTATGAAATATAACCCCATTATCACATATGCAGTCACATACTACGTAATACATTCATGACCTTTGCCATATTCTATTGGTTGGAAGCAAATCAAAAGTTCTGCTCACATTCAAGCAAAGGCAACCACATAATGGCTTGAACCATTGAACCAGTAGGTGAAGATCACAGAGGCTACCAAACGTATGTCTGTCACATGAGGCAGAATAAACATTTGTTGAATTAAGTGAATCAGGTATCCCCAAAGAACTCTGGTGTTACCAATTAATTCTCAAATGCAAATGTAAAATCCAAATAGGATAAGAAGTTCTAGTTGTTACATGCAAAGTTAAGGGAGAAGGAGGAAAATAGAGGCATTAAACAAAACATGTAATTAGAACTCAGGTTTGATTGATTTAAAAAGTTGCATTTCCTCATGTATTTATCTGCATAATTTAACATTGTTTAAATCCCAAGGGAAAAATGAAAAGTGAAAAATTGAATAACTGAGGTATTTTATGAGAATTTCTACAGCTCTGCTTCCAGTTCCCATTATCTCTGAGGACATGTATCAGTGCTCCCAATTTCTTTTTTTTAGATGAGATAGAAAGACCTCTGACATTTCCAAACACCTTAATCAAATTCCCATTCTGCAGAATGAGTTCAGAGAATGTGTTACAGGCCTGTGGAAAGACCCGAATGCCTTTCAGGCACAAGGGCCAACTTGGAAAAAGAGGCGGAGAGGACAACAGGAGGCCAGGAGTTTTAGATCAGGCACTCCTCACTATGGCGGCAGCAAAGTGTTCATAGACGCTTTCGAGCAAATGGAAGCGCCTATCTACACGGGCGTGTAACGCCAACTCTTTGAGTGACACATTTTTTTATTTGTAGTGCCAAGCCCAAAATTGTCTTGAGCAAAAGAGAAACTTTGTGCATGAAACTTTCTGAGGCCAGAAACTATGTGCCGCAGGTCTTACTAGACTGAACTGTCATGTCCCAGAGATTGAGCTGCAGATGTTTAGGCTGAGGACTTCTGGTCGATTAAATGTGACTTTGGGAAGATATCTTAACTCTTTTAGACCCCGATTTAACTCTGTGAAATGAGGCCACATGTCTTGTATTTTCACAGCCAGTTCACTTACCTTGAAAGCTACCTTGAAAGACATTGTTTGGGGAGCTTGTTTTAAAATACAGAATCCCTGATCTCTCCCCCTGGCTATTCTGAGGATATACATTTTAATTTCTTCCCCAGGAGATTATAATGCAGGTTTGGAATTGCTGATTATTAAGTGTACTCTGTATCCAATATTCCATGATTGTCCTATCAGCAGAGTTTTAGATCTTACAGGTCTTAGGGCAATATAATAATCAAGAGAGCTTGAGCCCGAGGTTAACTTGATTTGGAAAAGTAAATGACTGGCTTTTGCTGCAAGAAGGAGATTTTGAGAGGATTTTTGGCTAAGGCAGACTTTTAAATTCCTGTTACTTATAGTGTGCTGTGATTGCTCTAGTTCTGTTACCCATATTAAAGACTGAATGTTTGTGTTGCCCTCCCCACCCCAAATTTGTATGTTGAAACCTAATCCCCAGTATGATGTTATTTGGAGGGGTGGCCTTTGGGAAGTGCTGAGCTCATGAGGGTGGAGCCCTTATGAATGGGATTAAATTAGCTCATTTATAAAAGAAATCCCAGGGAGCTCCCTTACCTCTTCCTGCATGCAGGACACAGCATTAAAGATGGCTGTCTGTGAACTGGGAAGTGCGCTCTCGACAGACACCCAATCTGCTGGCTGGATCTTGGACTGTGAGAAATAAACTTACGTTGCTCAATAAGCCACCCTGTCTATGGTATTCTCTTACAGCTGCCCCAACACACTGACACACTCATTTCACCTCCTAACCTTTGGTCAGTAATCATCTTTTTTTTAATGGAGGAATGTTTCATTTGATCTTCTACTTACCTCATGGTTATACGTTCTTTATGACTTAGATCTAATCCTTCTGTTTAAGGTCTGCTCCTGAGTATTCCAGCACTGGTTTATTTGCCTTTCACCTTGATTCATAGCACATAAACAAGAAGGATGCCAAAACTCCCAATACTATTTGGCACTTGTTCGGTCCCAGTTGCATTGTAACTGGCAGCATAGGTGCTAAATGGTAGTCACAGATGCTAGAGGATCAAGTAGAGGACACAGAAATATTAAACAAAAGGAAAAAACAGAAATAAACGTGAAGCCTACTGAAGTGATGGAAACACTTTACTGTATGTGATGATGATCTTTATGAAACATGATCCCCTTCAATGGTCCCTTCTTCTCAAGAGACAGAGAAATGCCCTTTGAGCAATTATTCAAGGCTTTCTGCATGTAACCCACGTATCTGTGGTGGTAAAATAATGTGTCCTCATCATAATCCTAGAACCTGTAAATATGCTACTTAATATGGCAGAAGGAACTTTGTAGATATTATTAATTTAAGGACCTCAGGATAGAAAGATATTCCTAGAGTATCTGAGTGTCTACAATCTAATCATATGGGTCATTAAAATTGCAGATTTTTCCTGGACACAGAGAACCAGAGAGAAAGAGTAGCATAAAAAGGACTTCACCTGCCACGTCTGCCTTTGAAAATAAGGAAGGGTGGCACAAAGCAAGGAATGAAACTGGCTTCTAGAAGCTGGAAAAGACAAGGAAACAGTCTCCTGTAGAGCCCCTATGACAAAAGCAGATGTGCGGATGGCTTTATTTAACCAATGAGGATGCGTAACTTACTGAATTATAAGAATGTAAGGTCGTCTCGTTGCCCACCTCTAGGCTTGAGACATCTGATACACCACCCAACAAAATGTTCATCGCTTCCCCCGCAGCGTTTTCTCCAGTATAACTGGTAAATGAACTCGGCACACCTGCCCCAAATATTTTGCTTCCTGGAGTTTTGAGTGTTTGGTCACCGTTTTACCGTTTGTGACTCTCGCACTCTCCCTGCTTCTCCATTTGATCCTCTACCTCCTATCCGGTGTCGAGGCCTACTTTCTTTAGTCACCTTGTTCATGTAACACCAAAGGTTGTGAACATGTCATTCAGACTTTCGTAGCATTATCTACCATTCATTTTACCTTTATTTATAAGCTTACATGTTAGCAATTTTTTCAGCAAATAACTCTTTTAAATCACCCACATTTTTAAAAGTCAAATACTCTTTCTTAACAAAGTCAAATCCAGTGATAACCTGAAGGGGTGGAAAGAGCTCTACATTTAAATAAGATATACATTTGCTATAAAACCCATTCACCCAATGGAAGAAGTCTAATAAAAAAGAGGTATTTGAAGTAAAAGATGAGAGAAAGAAATATTTATGACAGTTATTCGGTCAGAAGGAGAACAGGGACGGTAAATTACTGCGTTACATAACGTGCTAGTCACAGAGGGCAAGGGTGGCCGTTAGAAGACGTGCTTGAAAAACGGTAAAGGGAATGAGAAGACCTTGACTAAAAAATTCATCTCCCAGCAAGCAAAGGAATCTAGTAGGGCAGTTAGCTCTCAACCAGGGTAATGTAACTACTAACAGGGCGTTTGACAATGTCTGGAGACATTATTATTGCTGGGGGAGCTACTGGCATTAGTGGGCAGAAACCAGGGAAGCTGCTCAACACCTGATAAGGCAGAGGACTGCACCTTACAGCAAAGGCTTATTCAGCTAGAAATCTGACAGCATTGAAGTTGAGAAACTTTAATGTGGGGAAACTGGGACTCCAATCTAAAAAAGAATATGGATTGGTGGAATAAAAGTGGTTAGAATTTTTAGTGGACTTTTAAATGACAGTTCATTGTGAATAAAACCAACAATTTTACTTATTTAAGCTGTAGTACCTATGGATATGAAGCCTGGCTGTCAAATGACTGGCATGGATTTTTAGGTAGACACATTTTGTAATATTTAGGTAATAGGAGTGATTCCAGGGCATTTCACTCAGAAGGAAGATGGCTTGGAAAGACTGTGCGGTTCTAAGAAATATAATTCCGACATTACAATTGCAAGGTAGCTCAGTGAGGTAGAAAAGAGAGGCCAAAATCATGGAAACAACCAAAGTGCCCTTTGATAGATGACTGGATAAAGAAGCTGTGGTACATACACAAAATGGAACATTACTCAGCTTTAAGAAAAGATGAAATATTGCCATCTGCAACAAAATGGGTGGACCTGGAGATCATCATGCTAAGTGAGATAAGCCAGAACCATATGACTTCACTCATTTGTGGAATATAGAACTGAAAGGAACAAAGGAACAAAAATAACTCATGGACACAGTCAATAGTTTAGTGGTTACCTGAGGGCAAATGGAGGAGGGGTTGGAAGAAGAGTGAGGTGGCGGGAGAGGAGGAAGGGGGAGTCAAGCACATGGTGATGGAAAGAGAACTGACTCTGGGTGGTGAACACATAATGCAACACATAGACGATGCACTGTAGAACTGTACACCTGGGACTTATGTAATTTTTGCTAACCAATGTCATCCCAACAAGTTTAAAAACAACAAACAAACAAACAAACAAAAACAGAGAGGCCAGGATAGTTGTGTAACAAGATCTTGAGGAGCTCAAGTGAGTGAGATAAAGAAGGATATCGTGATGAACCATGGTGATCATTTTGTCAGCAAAATTAAACGTGCTTTGTAAAAAGTATTAAGGAAATGAGAGTTCCAAAAAGAATCAATTGTTTCAATGCTGGTTGTCCTCAAAGGTAAACTTGAACTATTCAACTCCTACATGTTTTTATTTGTCTTCTCTGATAGAAAATGATATGCAAGTAATTTTGGTAAATGGTTACAGAAGCCTAAAGTGGGTGAAAAGCTTGAAAGAGATTGAAATAATTCCAGGCTAAGCTTTAAAAGGTCTGCATCCTGGATGCTGAGGGAAATAAGTGACTTTGGCTGAGCTGCATTTGGGTACTTGGAAGTATTGGATAAAATGATATGAGCTATTATCTTTGCAAGACTCCAAGTGAAACAGGCAGGTTTTACAAACTTCTGACTGGCAAGCTTTATGTAATTTCCAGGAAACGTTCTAGAATGATGTAATGAGGTAGTTTGTGGGTATTAAGAGGCAGAAATGAGTTGGTTTAAATACATAAGTATTGAAAATGAACAATATCAAACTAATTGTCTTCCTTTTTTGTAGAGTTGAGAGGTATTTAAGTCAGACATTGGTGTACACATAGTATAGCTCGATTGCAATAAAGCAGATAGAAATTCTTTCCTGATATCTATATGTAAAGTATAAAAAATGAGTTTTGGAATTAGTGAAGTTGAGTAGTCATAATTGCCCAAAGCGTGGTCACTAATGAATCAATTCCCTACAGGACTTGATCCCCAGGCTATCTAAATCAATATTTTTGTCAGCAAAATGAGTGTTTTGCTGAAGGTGTTAAGGGCTGTATTTATCAAATTTGCAGTGACATACACCTGAGAGTTTTATGAACACAAATTATAAAAGAATGAGAATTTTAAATTAACTATTAAGTTGGGATTATAGAGAAAACATAACAAATGTTCATAGATTCATAGTGTATTTGAGGTAGAGAAAATTTTAGTCAAAATCTTTATTTTGTAAGCAAGAAAACTAGGGCACAGAAGATTACTTTATGTAGTTCATATAGGTTTAGAGGAAGATAAATATTAATGGCTGATTTGTTAAAAAAAAAAACAGGGATGATTATGTCAAGTAATTATTTAAGTTCAATAAATTACAGCATAACCAAATATCACAGAAAACAAAAACGAAGTATCAAAAATAAAAAAGATCTACTGCCACTCTATTCTGCGTGAATAAAGCTGCAATTATTGATGACAAACAGCTAACCAGTTCCAGATTCCTTCCCCTTACTTTTCGTACATTTAAAAAGTATAATAGAGCTGTTTACATATACTAAAAAGAAAAATCAGTTTCTCTATATGCTGAGGTTTTGTGTCTGAAAAACGAACCATATGAGACTAACTAAACTTATTTTAAAAATGTCTTCATAAGGTAAACAGATTGCTAGGGAAAAAATAAAAGAAAACTTTACTGTTAGCAATGCTTATTAAAGAAGCGATAACATACTGTGTAATTCTGGGCTCCTGGGTAATGTGAATTAATGCATGCACTGGCATAGGTATTTGCTGTTGCTACCAAAGTCAGTCAGATCAGATGAGGATGTTAGTTTATTTGAATCAATAAATTTGTGTCACACAGATTCAAAAACCAGGAAGTCATATATTTTCATAAGGATAAGAGAAAGTATTAGTGACAGCTTCACACTCCGCCCCCCGCAAAAAAAATTACTGATATTTGAATGGCTATCCCAGAGAATCTCAAATCAGAGAAAACTCAGTCTGTGAACTCACCATGGTTGGTAAAGAAAGTTCCTATCACCAGCTCATAGGACTAGGATGGGAAGGGATGGTATGTTAAAAACAAAGGTGATTATCTATGCTGATATAATTAAATATTTATTACAATTGCATGGTATCAAACTTGATGTAATTAATTAATTAATTAAATCACTCATTTATTTCTTCCTGTCCTCATTCAAAAAATTTCAGTGCCTATTTACTACATGTCAGGTACAGTGAGTGCTAAGTGCTGGACATGCAAAGATAAATGAAATTCAGCCCTCTGACTCAGGATCTAGTCTTCTAGGAGACACAAATCTCCAACCAAATTTTGCAATGACTCATAATATATCCTATGAGAATCAAATTTGTTAGGTAAATGGTGATGCAGTGGAGGGAGGGATAAACAGATTACAGCCGTCAGGAGAGGGCTTGCTGAAGGAAAGTCAGCATAAAGCCCATCATTAATATGATCTCAGAAACTTCTGAGTTTTATAGAAATTTCTGCTTAGAACAAAAAAGCTGAGTTGACATGTCTTATGATACCAGGGTATTATTGTTGATATTACCTTAGTTTCTGTTAGGTTGAATAATAGCCAGAAAAATCTGGAAATAGCCAAGTTCTATGCTTAACAATAGCTTAAAGAACTTACAACCTTTTCCCTTCACAAAGGACCATAGACTTGTAATATGCCAAGGCTGAGAGCAGAGGAAATTTCTCTATGAACATCACACTCCACTACTCATAATCATAGTGTCTAGAGGAAGCGTCTTAAGAATGTTTGGAACTGTCATATCCTCATGCATTGAACACAGGAGACCTTAGCACCTCAAACTTTCTTTGACAGAAGAAATTGTTCATTAGAAGTCACTGCTGACATTTAAATTGTGTGTATTTGAAACAGTTCTTGAATTGATAGATTTAACTCCCCTCTTACAAATCTTGTAGATTTCTTCAGACCTTACCTTCCCCAGTCCTGGATGGCTGACAGGCAAAGATGTTGACTTAGTGACTGAGGGAGATCTGTGAGCCTTTAAAGCTCCTTAAAACCATTGTGGTCAGTGGACATACTTTATTTTTGTCAATGTTGAAATACTTTCCACGGCAAAAGAATGATCAATGTCACATTAGCTACAAAATTAGAGTTTTTGCCCAGAAAAATAAACCTCAAAAGATTTTTAAGGTCAGAACAAGGAAGTTTTATGTTATAAGTTTATGACACTGAGAAATCATATTAAGGTTAATTTCTGGGGCGGCGGTGGGGAGAAAGACTTGCTTTAAGAAAGATTTATAGGAAATTGTATAATTCAAAGTGAGGCTCTCCAGGTCCACTGTTTCATGTGAAAGTAGTTGCTGAATTAGTTTTCTAGTCAGAGCATCAGTTAGAATGTCACCTCATCAACCTGATTTTATGTGTAATTAAAACAAGATAGTTTATGACCAACCACTTAACAGAAGGGTCTGGAGACCCTGTGCTGCATGCATTAAAGACCTCTACCAGGAAACAATTGCCTATGCCCATCCAATCCTGATGCCATGGCAAGGCTGGTAGGTTTGCAGAATTCTGTAGCAGAGAAGATCTTATTGCATAAATACTCTCTTAAAAATTATAAGAGTCCCCCTGGAGAAGTCCCTGTCACACAGCATTCTCTTCAGGCTAAGTTCTAAATGCATTTGCTACCGGCAAAAGGGACTAACTGGATGTTAGCCACTGAGCACCACATCATGGCACGAGTTATGCACACCGACTTGGTGAAAAAGGAGTCAACTAAGTCCCATGTGAATTGAAAACCTGAAATTACTGTACATCATTTGAAATTAAATAAGACTTTCTGAGTTATACATTATAATCTAATTCTTCATGTGCTATGTGTGTGTGTTAATGAGTCATCTTTCCTTATAATAGACGTTCTATATCCTTGGCCATATTTTTAAAATACAGGTGAGTTCTGAAATCTATTAAGGTCTAAATATGTATAACACATGACTTAAAATTGTTATCCTAGTTCTTCATTAATGTGGCACCTTTTGTCTCCCTCAAAAATCATATTTATTACTTTGTTTAGTCTTCAAGAGTCATTAACAATCAATCATTTACCCCACACCTCGTACTCAAATCACTGACTTGTCCCCACCCACTAAACAGAAAATTCTTTGGACCTTCTGACCCAGCAATGAAGAGATCATACTTCTCTTCTGCAAATAAGATCTTCTCAAGCAGGTGCAGTGCCTGCTACAATCACTGCTGCTCCTTTCCCATGCATTTTGTTCTGCCTGATAGAGTGAGCCATTATCCATGCGTCATCCCATCCATCCTATCTTAGAGACATCAGCGTAGTCTTTTTTGAGTCCCTGATATAGGCTATATAATATGTTACCTGAAGGAGTAAAAAACAACATCAGTTATGCCCAGAAACATCTAGACAAGTAGCTAACTGCAGGAAAAGTGGAAAATGGGAACTATGTTTTAGTTAAGATCCCAAACATGAAGTGACTCTTCCCTTGAAGGTTCCCAAATAGAAACTCACCACTGGTAAGTTTCGACATCACCGGGAGGCCACATTGCAGCCCAGCTCCAAATTCTCTCCATTCAGTACTGGGACAAACACCTAGATGCAATGGAATCCATTTGCAGTAAAAGAAGAATGACACAAAAGAATATAAACTGTCTGATTCTAGGTATACAAAGTTAAAAAACAAATAAACTAATCTGTGGTGCCAGGAATCAGGATGGTGGTTGTCTCTGGGGAAAGCTAGAAAGTGGTGATTGGAAGAGGATTCTAGAATGCACCAACCATGTTCTGTCTCGTGGCCTGCACGGAGGTTACGTAGGTGTGTTCATTTTGTGATAATTTATTGAGTCTTACAGTTATAATTTGTGAACTTCTTTCCCTGCAGGTTAATTTTTGTTTAAAAACTGTACAAAATGTACAAGCACCTAAGTCTACTTTCCACTAATTAAATAGGAAACTCTAGAGATGTGGCCCAAGCATTGGTAATTTTTTAAAGTTTTTGAGAAGAACAGACCCAAAAGATGGAGAGAAGCATTGCTGCGACGGTAATATGTAAACTCTATCTGTATCTTCTGACTCCCCAGGAATGGGAGCCAATAAAAATCTTTTTTGGTTTAAACTAATTTGAGTTGAATTTCTGATATGTGCGAACAGCACAGTCCCCCCCCCCCACACACACACACACACACACCCAGCATGACATAAATAGGTCTAGATTTAAGGGCACTGGTTCTCAAATTTTAGTGAGTATCAGAATCCTCTGGAAGCCTCAATCTAACAGTAGATTTAGGGTGCATCTTAAGAATTTGATTTCTACCAAGTTCACAGGTGATGCGAAAGCACCCAAGGCGGATGCTCTGGGAACTACACCTTGAGAACCATTCTCGTGGTGAGGTCGTGTAAGTGCCAGTTCGGTGGGTGAAATAATTCTCCATAGCAGAACTAAAAATTGTATCACTTTTACTGTTATTGTCAGTTTTAAATTACAACTGATTCAATGAAAATGTTATATGGTATCTGGCATCTGAGAGATTTCTCTTTCTTGACGATGTCTGAAACAAAACCAGGTCCTAAGGTCCTAAGCTCCAGAGCTTCATCTAATTTCAATGCAAATGAGTAAATCTGTTTTTTTCTCAATATCAGAGATCATTGGCATACATCTCTCTGAGCAGCACTTCCCTGCTACTGGACTGATAAAATTTTCCATGGCTGAACTCAAGATGCCACAAATCCCTTGAGGCTAAAGAAATTTATTATTACTTAGCATCAATAATCACCAAAGAAACCAAACCCAAACCAAACCAACCAAACAAAGAAAAACAAAAAACAAAAGCAAAGTGACCACATCCTGCTTGTTCATGTATGATGGGTTAATTTTGACACCAGGCACTCACCTATGACCTCTCTAATATAAAATCAGGCCTACAGAGCTATTCATCTTGACAGGTCCTCTCATGGACCTCGGTAAGTTCCAGGGTTTGGTCACTAAGTGAATGCATTTCGGGATTCAAAGTGTACTGGCTGTCAGCGAAGCCAGAGGAGAGGATGAACACGGCAAAGCCTCCCCATTCGCACAGCCTCAGCCCTCAGCGGCGTAGTGTAAAGGGTCCAAGACTGGGGCCTAATACTGGCCTAGGCGTTTAGAGCCTGCGGTTTCAGTAACGGTTTGGGCAACACTAAGGTGAGTTACCTTGGAAAGCTATTTAAATTCTCTGAGCTAATCTGAAAAGACAGTAAGGTGACCTGCTGGAGTTGGACGTTTTCTTGTATCTCTGGCTTTTGCTGCTGTCTGGTTTTGATTCCAGCTGCACAGGTGACAGACATTCTGAGTCGGACTTACATCAGGTAAGAGGAAAGCGAGGTCAGAGAACACTAAACCAGCCTTAGACTTGGATGCTCCAGGCTCTGAATCCTTCCCTAACTGGGTAACCCCAGAGAGATTTACTAAATCACTCTGAGCTATAAATTCCTCATCAGCAAAAGTACTTACCTTAAGGGTTCTTATGAGGATTACAGATAATGTATGCAAAGCACCAAGCATCAGTTCTCAATCAAGGGTGGTGTAAATCACTTGGGGTCTTACAGAATCTCTGGAAGTAGAAGCTTACATGTAGAACAAATGAAAAGAAGAATGAAAAATAAAACCCGAGCCCAGCAGAGTTCTATCTCCGTGCTGGTTCTTTGTTCCTGAGAAACATCTGGTGCTGGACATCCCACACTGCTTTTCCAGCTTTTGCTTCTGCATTGCCCTGAGTTACTTTTCCTTTTCAGCCCTTGGCTTTATTTAAACTATTTCCGTGTTAGGGATATCACCTGCCTCTACTCTAGTCTCTCTAGATTTGGACTTTGAATGAATACAGGCACACCTTGTTCTCTTGTGCTTCCTTTTATTGCACTTCACAGATATTACATTTCTCACAAAATAAAGACAAGACCTACCAACAAAAAATTTGACTCACTTAATTGTGACACTCAGTTTGTCACAGCGCTCTGTAAGGGAACCTGCAGTATCTCCGACGTCTGCCTGTATTTTAATGCCTGCTTCCGGCACATGATGTGGTTGCTGTATGCCTGGGTTCTGCCTCTGCCTTAATTCTGCCTCTGCCTTAATATCCAGATAAACATACTAAGTATGTTTAGGTAACTAGTATTCCTAGTAAAAATGAACTAAATGAAACACTGTTTTCAGCTTACTGATTCCTCTATGGACATAAAAGAGCCCAGCAGCAGATAATGGAAAGAACCAGAAAAGTCAAAGCAAGACTGAACTGGATTTCAAAGGCAAAAACACTGGTACCAACACAGGACAGCACTGGGGGCAATGGTCCATTTTAAATTTAATGGTGAGAGAAAGAGACATAGATCTCAGCGGGAAAATGATCTCCTATAATAAAGAATAAGAGACTGGCATTCCCCATCCTGGTGACCAAGACAAGGACAAATTCTACAAAACAACACTAAAGCTGGGAAGACTGTGAACATCTGAATGTAAGCGGTCACTCTGGAATCACCAAATCTAATGTTGCACTCATGATAGCTATAAACAAATTTGATTTATTCATCAGGGCAGTTACATTTCTGATCGCTATAAACAAATTCAATTTATCCAGCAGGGCAGTCCAAATGTCTGCGCCACTTTTAAGTCAGCCTAGAGGTAGGAGGGTGATCTTAATGACATATGACAAGAATTACATCACAAAATAATTTCAATTAGGAGACACGTTATAAAGCTGCTTGGCAGTTAGAAACATTTATGAATAGATTTTAAATACATCCAATGTAAGACAGGCTTTACCCTTCCTGTTCCAATTCTAACTTTACTCTTACCTGTGGAAACAAGCTAGAGAACAGAACCAGGGGTGAGGGCAAGATGTTCCCAGGCAAACTGGGAAGAAAAGAAAGCCTTATTCCAACTTAAAGATACTTCCTTATCAGAGTGGCATCATAGACCTAAATGGAAATGACTTATTACTTAAGTTATTTCTAATGGCACCAACATAAAAACCTGATCCAACATAAAAACCTCACCCTATGGGGAACTAGAAAAAAATTTTAAAACC
Source organism: Lyroderma lyra (assembly GCA_004026885.1). NCBI lineage: Eukaryota > Metazoa > Chordata > Mammalia > Chiroptera > Megadermatidae > Lyroderma > Lyroderma lyra. The sequence continues at coordinate 105,263 of PVJL010000478.1, read as the reverse complement.
CTTCCAGAGAATTCTGACTGGTATTGGAGGCTCCCTATGAACTGGGTGCACACTGCCAGTGCAACCTTCTAAGGCACAAGCTCTGCAGTAAGACACATGGTTCCTTTTACTTATCACTCTACCACCTACATGCTGGCTCAATGGGAGAGTTGCACCGTGCACAAAACCTTTGCTTTCTGGACTATCAACTGGAAATTTGCCCTACTAGTGTAGGTTTCTATTGAGGTTTGACAAAACCACATTCTTCCAATGACTAGCTGACACTATAATAAGAATAGTTCATGTGATTAAGGCACATCCTCTGTTTTAATCACGTGGGGTTCATTGTTCCTCAGGGGTACTAGAATTTAGCTACTTGTCCCTCATTGAAAATAGGCTCTTGAAGCTTGTCTGACCCCACATAGCCTACCTAACCTTTAAGATGTAATGGAAGTCTCCATTCCTCCATGAATCTGTCTCTGGACACCCCAACTTGTATTCATCCATCCCTTTTCCAAACCATCAGATCCAATGGTACCTCTCATTTTACAAACATATGAAACTGTTTCCCCCACTAAACTGCCTCACACAACCAATCCTATCTTCCCAACCAGAAATGAAAGTTTGGGATAACAAGACCTATTTGTTTGCTTGTTTTTTCTTTTAATTAAATGTACTGAGGTAACACAGGTTAATAACATTACATAAATTTCAGGTGTGTGATGTTGGGATTCCACATCAGTATACTCTATCATGCGCTTGCCACCAGAAGTCTAGTTTCCTTCCATTACCAGATACTCAACCCCCTCTATCCAATTCATCTTGCTCCACCCTCCTTTCCCTCTAGTAACCACTATTCTGTTGTCGTATCTATGACCTTGTCTTTTGTTTGTTTTGTGAGTTTTTCGGTTACTTTCTTGTTTTGTATTCTACATATGAGTGAAATACATGGTAATTGTTTTTTCCTGTCTGTCTCATTTCAGTTAGCATACCCTCAAGATCCATTCATGTTGTAACAAATGATTTCATCTTTTTTATGACTTAGTAGTATTCCATTACGTATATATACCACATATTCATTCATTCAAGACCTAGTTTTCAAAGCTTTTTGTTATATCTTTTAAGACCAAATGTCATGATATCCACAAAGTAGCATAAAAAGATAAGTCTCAATAATGTATCCATATATAATAAGTATTTTCTCTAAACCCAGTGCGCTCCAAACTATAGTCTGACATAGCCACTCTACCACAAACACAACTTGGAAATCAATACAAGTTAACATATATTGTGGCATCAAAATGATCAGGACATTAAATATTTTTCCTTGAATCCAATTTGTAAGGGAAGGCAGAGAAGATGACCACAAAAATATAGGGGGACAAGAAATTTAGCCCTAAATTGAGTATCTCAGGAGAAGCTATTTCAACAGTAGATAACAGAAAATATGGTTCAAAATGGAAACTTACCAGTTCTCATAATGAAGAGGGCCAGGAATGGGCCAGCTGGAGGTCATGACCTGATTTCGCTCTGTCCACTGGTCCTGTTCGGCTGCATGCTCACTCGCATTAGGTAGTAATATGGCATAGCAGATCCAGGCCTCCACTCTGCCATGATAAAGATGAGGAACACAGAAAAGTGTTTTTCTCTCAGCAATCTCACTAAAAACCCCATTTCACTTTATTGACTCTGATTATCTGCCTATCACTGAACCAATTACTACAGTCAAGGGTGTGTGATATTCTGATTAGCCAGGCTAAGAAACATACCAACTCCTTGAGCTGGCAACTTAGCCAACTCCACAGAAAACCTGTAACCTGAAGTGGGACAACCGGTGGTTCCTCAGGGGAGAGCTGAAAAGTTATCAGAAGGAAATTGAACAGCTTCTGGGCAACACGAACAACATATCTCTTTCCTACAGGTGGAGAAATGACTAGGTGGTTGATATTTAAATCAATAGCTAAGGATAGGGTCAAATTATTCCACCTCATACACATTTTTTTTCTGATTCCTAAAGGAGCTAGTCACGAGCACATTGTGTTGAATTAAAACCAATTCTTTGGGTACTAGAGTTCACAGTCTGAGTTGCCCCATTATGTGGCCTGCTGACTTGCCCAGATCATGCAGCATTATGACTGGAATTCCCAAAGTCCATCTTCCTAGGCTTCCAATAGGGACAGGCATGAGATAAAAGGACAAAAGTAGCAGTCTGCCTTCACCCTTCCCACACAGCTTTGGAGAATCATGGAGAGTAAAAAATATAGACAAACTTCCAGTGTAATCTTTCATTTTCTTTTCAGTAAGATGTAAAAACAGAATCCTAAGAACTATAACCATTTGAATCCTCATCCCTCTTCCATTTTCTCAAAACCAGATTTATCCCACTTTGGTTAATTACATGCTGCTTCCAGAAATATTCAATTCAGGGTTCAGATTTCTATTTGCTTAATTTTCAGTTGTCTTCTGCACTGCATCTTTATTTATAACCATAATTCAAATCAAATTACACGTCATTCTTTATTTAAAAAACCACATCCATGCCCTATAAAATATGAATAGCATTGTGCAAAAATAGCACCAACAGCATGTACCATAAAACAAGTACTGTTTTAGTGTCAAAAGATAAGAGCTCTGAAAGTGATGAAAACAGGGGCTGGATGGCCAAAGGATACTGTTTTAGAAGGCAATAGTAACATTCATTCTGAATGACAAGAAAGGCAGCCAAGCAGGAATAAAGGGAGGAGCATTGCAAAGCCACCTAGTGCAAAGACCCTGCTGTGGGCTGAGTGTTTGTGTCCTTCCAACAGTCCCATGTCGGAGCCTCAGTCCCCAATGTGATGGTATTTGGAGGTGGAACCTTGGGGAGATAATTAGATCATGGGAAAGGGGCTCTCATGAATGGAATTAGTGACCTGGTAAGAGACCAGAAAGCTAGTTAGTTAGTTCTTTCCACCACCTGAGGATGGAACAGTAAGTGAGCTGTCTGCAAACCAGGAAGCAGGCTCTCATCAGACAACATATCTGTTGTCACCTTGATCCTGGACCCTTCAGCCTCCAGAACTGAAAGAAATAATTATTGTTTAAGCTACAGAGTCTCCGGTATTTTGTTATAGTAGCTGGACTAAGATCCTGAAATATGAACAAGATTGGTGTGTTAAGAACAGAAAGAAAATGTGTGTGTGTATGTGTGTGTAGTTCTGTTTTTCTTGATTACAATAAATTTGGGGAAGACTGGTGTGAAATGAATTCAGAGAGTGAGCCAGAGGCCTGGTCATGTAGAATTTTGTAAATCAGAGTAAGGGATTAGATTAAAATTCAAATTTTTACTGGAAGGTTTTATTTTAGCAGAGGAAATCAAGTTGTCTATAAGTTTTTAAAAAAGACTTAACCTGGAAGGTATACAAACAAAAGAGTATATTGAAAAATAAATGAAAGCAAAGTACTTATTAAAGAAGTCCAGGCAAATGGGATGGTGATCTGGATGAGAGCTGTGGCAATGCAGAGGCAGAAAAGTGGATGCATCCCTGATATGTTTTGAAAGTAGAGTAAAAAAAAGTGGGGAGTGAATCTAGGAGTAAACTATAAGGCTAAAGATTGCTCTTAGGTTGTTGGTATAAGAACCTAAGTGGGTGGTTTTAATATTTACTTGAGTAGGAAAGAATACAGGATGAGAAGAGTGTGGGTGAGCTGCAATCTAGAGTTCTAATTCATGTATCTTAAGTGTGAAATGTCTATTAGAAATCCAAGTAGTATGATAAGTAAATGCTTACATATCCTGGTGTAGAATTGTAGGAAGAGGTCATTCTGTGAGTATTGAATATGAAGATGAAGGACATACAGAGGGTATTAATAGGCAGGAGGCTGAGTGAGTTCACCTAGGAAGGGTGAGTAGTTAGGGAAGAGAAGATGGTCCAGGACTGAACCATGGGACAATGCAACATTGAAAAGATGAGCAGAAGAGGAGCAGTTAACAATGCAAGCCAAGAACAAGTGGCCACCAAATAGGAGGAAAGCCAGGAGAGTATTCTGTCACGGAAGCAAAGAGAAGAACGTTTGGGAGGCATGGAATAATCATCCATGGTTAGTGCCAACTAGGGTTTAAGAAAAAGACAGAGAAGTAATCATTGGGTTGACAACATGGGTGTCATTGATAATTGACACACCTATAGTGTGTTGATAAAAGAACACACGATGATAAAGGAGAAACAGCAACCATACACTACACTTTTAAGAATCTCATCAAAAAGGAATACAGAAAAGTAGGATATTGTCAAGAAGTCTGGAAGAGTCAACAATGCCTTTTAAGATAGAACATATTTGGACATGCTTTTACTGTGATAGGGAAATTACCTAATGAAAAGGCAGAAACTGCTGCTGATGCCGGAGAGAGTGTGTACGAAGCAGGCACGAGGCTCTTGAATAGGAGAGCACAGGTTCAGGAGGCCAAATGGAAGGGTCAGCCTTGCCTAGGAACAAGAATCCATCCAGCTATTGTAAGATAAGGGCAGTCAGAAAGACAGGAAATGCAGGCAGATTGCTAACTCTAATGTGGGAAAGATGATCAAGTTAATCTTAGGAGGTGACATTGTAAAAAAGAGCAAGTAACAATTTCAGAAGATATAAATGAAGTGTGGGGGTGAGCCATGTGAAGACGCAGTGCTCCAGGCAGGAGGAGAGTGTGCTGCTAAAGAGGAAACAGGCTTGTTGGGCTCAAGAAACTAGGAGATGGTCAGTGTGGCTGAGGCAACAGGAATGGGAGGAGGGTGGGAGATGTGGTCCAGGAGGCAACCGGTGACCAATTAGCAAGTCTGGCTATGCAAAGGTCCCAGAGGTCTGCAGCGGCTACTGGCAGAGGCAGAGATATGTTATGAGGTGGATGGATCTTCGTGGTATAGCATTAGATGAATGGATTTCAGAATCAAATAATCCTGAACTGAAATACCAGACACTTAATCTCTCTGAGCTCCTCACTGCCCATGTGCCAAAATTGAAATAATAATTTGTTTCTTTCAGGGCTATTATTCAGATTAAGAAAGAAAATTTATGCTAACTCAGAGAGTATTACGTGTGTATTACTGGACTCATCCCTTGAAAATCTGCATGTATTTATATTCCAAGCTCCCAGTCCTGCATCTGTGGAAAAGGCTAAATTCACGTTAAAGGAACAGCAAGCACAACCTACACAACCTACACAATAGCTGCTTCACTGGCCTGGGAAATCAGCAAAACAGTCTGTGGATTGTGTCTTTACTCTGGATAGAATAGAGAGTTAAGAAAGGTAAGAAAGTTCACTGCTTTAACTCTGAAAGTACAGCCCCCTAATTCAGATAATCTGCCTTGTACCCATACTGCTGGATGCTCCCTAAGGAGATCACAAGAGCCCCAGAGTAGTCAGCCCATTTTAGGCTGAAGCATTTTCCAGGCAGTAGATAAACACGCTTGGCATGTTAGCCCACTCACATTGCCTATGCTAAGTTGCTTTTCCAGGGAAAATTAAATGGGACTCTCCCGGTAGCACTGTTGTAAACGAGGATGTCTCCTGAGCCATGATGATACTTAGAGGAATCCACGGTATGGCTACTGACTGATGTCATCCCACCATGAAAACGAATAATTTTTTCAAGGAACCTAGAGTAGAAAGACTGTGTATGTGTGACTGTGTGTGTGTGTGTGTGTGTGTGTGTGTGTGTGTGTGAACTGATACAAACCAAAAGAATGAGAAGAATAGCCATGAAATGTTCAACTGCCTTTACAAATTGGTGGCACCTCAGATGTGTCAACAAAACAAAGGGTAATAGGGGTGCTCACTGTGTATAGACAAATAAACAATGAATCGGGACTATAATTAACATAAGGAATGAGACTTGTAACACATCACATATAAGGGCAGTCTGGAAAGTATCCATCCATGTAACATGACAAATAGAGGCATTTATGGCTAGATTTTTTCAGAACAGCCCTCGTTCGTATATTGGGAGAGGAGCTATGCACAGAAGAGACAACACACAAGGCCCAGCAAGAGCAGACCAGGTGAAGGCCAATATTTTTAGCAAGGACTTAGTAATTTAGGTCATGAGAGGCAGACACACCTGGGTTTGAGCCCAGCTCTTTCATTCACTAGCTGAGTAACCTTGGGCAAGCAATTTCTACTCTAAACTTCAGTTTGCTCATCTATAAAGGGGAACGGTAATAGTACCTGGTTTATGGGGCTGTTAAAAAGTTTATAGTAGGAATGCAAACACAATGCCTGACGTTTATGAAAAACCCGATAAATATGGGTGGAAGTGGTGGTAGTAGTCAGTGCTCAATAAATACTACTTGTTATTCTGGTCTAGAAACTGGGATAAATGCATTTAATTCTCCCAACAACCTTATGAAGTGAGTGCAATTATTTTTCTCCCCTAACGAATGAAAAGACCGGGCACAGAAGACTAAATAAATTGACTGTGAATATACAGTTGCTATGTGGTAGAGTTAGAACTGAAACCAAGGCAAGTTGGCTTTCATGTCTGGGCTCTTTACAGCTGGGGTGGCAGGGGTGCTGGTGGTCATAGCAGAATTGCAGAAATGTAACCATTTATTAAAAGGCATTAATATCCTCCTCCTTTAATAAAGCATTTGATGATTTGTTTATTCATAAAACATGAAATGAGCACATGCTTCCTGGCAAATACTCTGGGACAGTTAGAAAAAAGTGACTAGTTTCATGGGAACAAGAGACAATGTATGCAACACGCACACTCTGGAGGTTGGATTCAAGCCCTGCTTGTGCTGTGTGGCATGGGGAAATGCCCCCCTCCCCAGCTTCCATTCCCCTTCCATGAAACTTCACAGGATGGGTATGAAGATTAAATTAAAAAGAACATTCATACGATGCACTCATAGGGCATGTGATAAATGTTCATTAAACCTGTTGTTGTCTCTCCTTTAAACTCATTGGGTAGATTTTATTTACACATGAAAAGTTACACCAAAAAAACTTCAGTGACACCTTAACACAATGCAATATCAAATTCCTTTTCCTGCGTCTTTCCTTCTGTCCATCTTCCTTCCTTGCCTTTCTTCCATCATGCATCCTATACTGTCCATCGTATGCCAAGCTATATGCATAGATAGCACTGAGGTTGTAACAAAAAATCAGACAACAAAGATAGGATTAGGTGTCATACTGAGTGGTCCAGAGGGAGAGATTCCTCTGTGCTGGAGTCATTAGCAACAGTCTCCTACATAAGATGAAACTTGAGTTAACTTTTGAGAATGGAGAGAATACTAATATAGGAGTGCGAGGGGGAAGGGCAGAAGTAACATGTAAGCCAGAATGTGTGAGATGTTTGCTCCTCAGTAAGGGTTAAAGTTCATAGAGAACAGCCATTAGGATTAATTTCCCCAACATCCTTATGGCAAGTTTTCTTAACAATAATCTTGCAATGAAATCCAATGCATAAACCAGACGACACAGAGATATCCTGATTGATGTTGAGGAATGAAGCCCAGAGATCTTTCCAAGAGCTTGTCTTTTGCTCCGGGGCATTGGCAGAGATCTCCAACCCTTAGCAATTTTTGAAATAAAGTGTAAAGCAGAGAAAAACAAAAGTTCTCTTAAGAGGTTTAAGCCTTCAGCTGGGAATAACCTAAGAAGAATTTTGAATACAAACCTGAGTAAGCTTGTACAACAGACAGTGAATAAACTATAAGAATAAGAAAATAATATAATGAAAGTCATGTTGAGAAAAAAAAATCACCTGGCTTAGATAAAGAGTTTGATTTTGGAGATGGAAATACTGCCTATGAAGTGACTAAGTAGATGTTAGTACAGTCTTATTTTAACACACTCTGAAGATTCTTATAGAGAAATCCTGATGGTCTAAGTAGCAATAAGGATCTGACCACAAATTTGCATAGAGCTCTGAGTTCTCCTTCAAAAATGAAGGCAATGGATTGTTACTGTTTTCTATCAATGTTTGAAGTGTGAACACATCAAATGCATGCAACTATCCTTCCACAGTGATTTCCTCAGATCTGTGACAATGTGCATCGATATTAGGACTTTATACTTGTATCTTCACCTGTAATCCAGAATCCCAAACACAACCAGAATTACACTCAGTAAATTAACATTTGATTTTACCCAAAACAAGTCTCAATGAACAATTTAAATATTATGAATTAACTGTGCTGATTTACCCCTTGAAGAATGTCAAAGCCTCGGAGATGTTTCCCCAACTTCGTTCTGTTCTCTATGTGGACAGTGTAGTAGGTAGGATAACGACTTTCCAAAGATGTCCATGTTTTAATCCTTGGAACTTGTAACTATGTGACATTGCATAGCAAAAGGGAATTTTCAGTTGTAAATAAGCATAGAATCTTGAGATAGGAGATAATTCTGGATTATCTAAATTGGACCAATGTAAGGACAAGAGTCCTAAGTGAAAGAGGGAGAGAGTCAAAGAAAGATCATGAACATGAGAGTTAGAGTCAAAATGATGCAATGAGAAAGACTCTATGGGCTATTGCTGTTTTTGAAGATGGAAGGGAGATCAGAAGCCAGGTCTGTGGTGGCCTACAGAAGCTTGGAAAGATAAAACAAGGGACTCTCTTCTGCAGTCTGCAGAAAGAACACAGTCTGGTCAACACTCTCATTTTAGCCTAGTGAAACTCACTGTGCTTTTCTGACTTTCAGAACTGTGAGATAATGAGTGTGTGTGGTTTAAAGCCTGTGGTAATTTGTTACAGCAGCAACAGGAATCTAATACAGAACAATTTAAGTAACTTGAAAGATAGAGAACTATAGAAAGCATCTTTTTTTATTGTTTGTTGTTTATTGGGGTGACATTGGTTAGTAACAATTACATAGGTTCCAGGTGTACAATTCTATAACACATCGTCTGTGTAGTGTATTATGTGCTCATCACTCAGAGTCAGTTCTCTTTTCATCATCATATATTTCATTCCGCATCCTTTCTCCCCCACCCGTTTTCCCACTTACCCTCAGGCAACTACTAAACTATTGACTGTGCCCATGAGTTTTTGTTCTTTTGCTGCTTTCGATTTTATGTTCCACATATGAATGGAATCATGCAGTTCTTGTTTTTCTTTCTGTCTGGCTTATTTTGCTTAGCATGATGATCTCAAGGTTCATCCATTAGAGAACATCTTAAAGGTCAAAGAGGCTCACTGACTCATTCCTAGAGCTAATTCTCAGAACGTTGCTTTTCTAGCAACTTTACTTAAAATTTCCCAAATGACTATGCACTCAAGTTTTCAAATCATCTTGAAAACAATACTCGAAGACATTAATCAGGTGTCAATTCACGGAAAGTTAATTATCCTCTTTAGGTCTCAATTTCTTTAAAACAAGATCAATAAAAACACCTATTTCATAGATTTTTTGTAGTGAGGAGGTGAATGGAAACTTAAGAATTATATAGCTTAATATGTTTATTCATTAAATAATAAAAACTGTTTGCGGGAAACATATCTACTTTGTACTAGGAATTTGGTTATATTCTCAAAATAAACAATATAGAAATGGCCCCTATCTTAGTCTTACATACTGCAGGTGCTCTGTAAATATTGATCCTATACTGTTGGCATATATACTACGTGCTCACAATGACATTTAGTTCTTAGGCTAGTGACAAACAGTAAATGTCATTTAGCAGCATTGTGGTAAATACAGCTAATAAAGACACAGTGGGCCACCCAATACGTCTAAACAGTGTTAAGTATCTTATATACATGTAAGGATGATATGAAAATATGTTCTCTGTTGCTATACATACCTCATCTGATTGACTACTGGACATTTGCTACAATATGGCCTGTGCTGTGTTGATAGTACACCCTACCGTAATATTCTCTGCTTACATCTCTTTGGAAGAATTCCTTTGTAGGTCCATGATGTTATGGAGAGGTATGAATGTATAATCAATGCACCAATGCTCATACTAATGAGTTTTAACAGTTTGCGCTATATGTCAAATTGACATGGGACATTTAGCAAATGCAAGGACGCTTCCAAGCAAGGGCAGATTTCTTCCTTTACTCATTGCACTGAATTTTTCCTATGCTCCTGTTTCCCCAGCAACAGCAACATACATTCCTTCAAAGCTGCCAAATGAAAACAGGAATACAAACAGAGTGGTACACTGTCACTTAAGTAAATCACACCAGCCTTGAAGCCTGAGAACAGTGGTGGGGCAAGTTGGACTTTTTTAAAGATAAGATTAAAATGCAGTTCAGGGAGAAGTCACTGAAATGAATACTTCATATTCAAAGGCAACATATATTTACAGAAAATGAAATCTTAGTTAAAACATGTTTGAATCATGTCTAAGTGTTCACTATGAAGTAGAAAGATTTTGCTTGATTTACTTGGTTCAATTTCTAGACTTCTCCCCGCCCCCTACCCCATGCTAATGGCGCGTGATCAATCATCAAAGCCGTAATCAGATTTTTGCAGAAGGCCACCGGCATCATTTTCAATCATTTAAACTTTGCCAGCCTGCCTCTTTTCTTTGTGAATCACAGAGATGAATGGGAAAGAGTGTTTAAATGCATTTCAGAAAAATTAGCAAATGATGATTGTTCCTTAACTCAGTACTCACCATCTCACCAGGCATGATGCACAGCCCGTATCGTGGCCTCAAACAGCTTTATTGCTCAGAAAAAGAAAAATAGTGAAGGCCTCCTCTACCTAACATGGGCGTGCTCTTTAGATGGGAAATGCCTATATTCAAAATAGAGAGCTTTAGATAAAAGTACTTTGGTGGTATTTTTACTCCAAGTTATTTTTCTGAATATATACCCCCTCAAAGCAGTCTATGGTTCAAACAGCAATATAAAAATAAATCAGATGGATGCTGTCTTCAGGCTGGTCACAATTTTTCATAGCCTCTTCAGGTGCAAGATTTTTGTTTCAATTTGGATGTGAACATATTTAGGTTTTTAACCATAAATTCTTCTTTTAAAAAATCTTTCCAATCCACTGAAATCAGATTTATTGTGTCTTCCTGTTTATGTAAACATCACAAGCTCATTTTAAAATAGCCAATATTTGGCAAATAAAAGAAGGATAGTGAATAAGTGAAAAATGGCCTAAAAGCCCATCAGCCTGAGATAAGCATTAATTTTAACACAATTCTTATATATATGTAGATTTATTTTAACTCCTTCATTCTCCTTCATGCCGTATCTTTCTCTAGCTCTTCTTTGGCTTATGTCTTCTCCCTTCTCTCCTCACTCTCCAAATATACAAAAGAGTGTCTGGAAAGTATCCAGCCATGAACATGCACAGTAGAGGTATCTATGGCTGGACTTTTCTGTTCATCCCTTGGACCTGTAATCTTGCTGTTCTTTCTCTTCAGAACCACAGACCTAAATGTAAAAAACTAACCTATAAATCCTAGGAGACAGCACAGGAGCAAACCTAGATGACGCTGGGTGGGGTGATGACTTTTTGGATATAACACCAGGCACAATCCACAAAAGAAATAATTTATGAATTGGATTTCATTAACATGGAAAACTTATATTCTGTGAATCACAATGTCTTCCTTATTCTGTTGAATAACATGAGCCACAAAATAGGAAAAAAAATTTGCTAATGACATATCTGATAAAGAACTCCTACCTAAAATATACAGAAAAATTCTAAAAACTCAACAATAAGAAAACAAACAAGATTTTAAAATGGGCCAAAGAGCTTAACAGACTTTGCCAAATATATACAAATGACAAATAAGCATAATTAAAAGATGTTCCACATCATATATTAAGAAAAGGCAAATTAAAATAACAATGAGATTCTGCTATATACCTGTAAATTCTAATGGCTAAAATATATAACACTGACAACCCCAAATGCTGGTGAGAATTTTGAGCAATAAGAACTGTTGTTCATTGCTAGGTGGGAATTCAAAATGGTAAAGCCACACTGAAAGGCAATTTGGCCGATTCTTACAAAATTAAACATATTTTTACTGTATCATCCAGCCATCATGCATCTTGATATTTACCCAAAGAAGTTAATAACTTATGTCCACACAAAAATAATAACTTACACCCTGCATACTGATGTATAATTGTCAAAACTTGATAGCAACCAAGATATCCTTCAGTAGGTGAATTGGCTAAACTCTAGTACATTCATACAATAAAATATTATTCAGTACTAAAAATAAATGAGCTGTCAAACCATGGAAAAACATGGAAGAATCTTAAATGCATATAATTAAGTGGGAAAAGCTAATCAGAAAATGCTACATACTGTATGATTTCAACCATTAATATATGACATTCTGGAAGAGGCAAAACTACAGAGACAGTAAAACGATCAGTAGTTGCAGGGATTGGAAGAGTGAAAGAGGGATGATTAGAAAACAGAGGAATTTTAGGGTCTATGTATATGCCATTCCACATCTGTCCACACCCATAAAATACACAATGTCAAGGTTGAAAAATATATAAATGATGAACTTTGGATGATTATGGATCAATGTAGATGCATCACTTGTAACGAATTTGCTGTGTATGATGTTGATAATGGGGAAGGCTATGCATGTGTAAGGGCAGGTGGATAGGAGTATTCTCTCCATGTTCCTCTTAATTTTTCTGTGCTGCTATAAATTTTTCTAAAGCTGCTATAAAAATAGAGTCTTTTAAAAATTGTTTGAAGGATAATTTCAAGTCTCTGGATGAGAGAATTTAATTTGCTTCATGACATGTAGCGAAGCAAGAGGCTCACTGTCTTAATTCAATCAGGGTTTGCAATTATTCAAAGCTTTGCTCGGGTCCTTGAGAGGGACATTCAATTTCCACTTCACTTTTCTTCTTAGGATGTAGCACACCAGGGTTCTGAGACTAGGTTGCTTATTAGGGTCCTTCCTCCTTGGTGGGCCATTAGTTCCAACGTTTTGTTCTCCTAGATAATGCAAGATTATTTAAAGCTCTGGCTCATTTTCTCAGTCATGGCATCCACTTTCAGGAATGGCCGAGATAATCAATATTTAGAAATTTTCAGAGGAGAAAACATAACACCCAATATCAACCTCATTTTTAAAAATTCCTTTGCCTTCTAGATATTAGCCCAACAAATTATTAATGCCATTAGTAACTCTCTCATTCAAAAAGATTCATTTTAAATATTTTATCTAGCTTTTATACTTGTTCTTACTGTGAGAGTTTGTCCAAAAGAAAATAATCAGCTGAAAGCACCATGCTTTTTGTGAAAGTCCTATTCATTTCCTTGCCCATTTTTCTATTGGATCATTTGCCTTTTAAAATAACTTATAAGAGCTATTTACAGATTATAATTTTAATAGATTAGTAACAATAACTACCTTTTGCTCACAAATCAAGGAGTGGTGATTTCCTCATTTAATTTTCTTTAACAAAAATATTTCATGATTTCCTGTTTGTGAAAAACTACACCAAGTGTAGGGATGCAATGAAGAAGATAGTCACAGTGTGTGAGCTTATGAACTTAACTGTACAGGTCTCCCTCAATATTAAAAGACATGCAATACTATGAAGAAAACATGTGTGGTACATAAGGAAGGAATCTTGCTTAGTTCTGAAGAAGTTACTTTGAAGAGAAACAACAAGTAGTTACCTAGGGAACTAAAAACACATATATGCAAAGGCTTAGTGTCAGCAGGGAGCCTGGTGTCTTCTAGGGGCTGAACAAGGAGCAGCATGGCTGATGGCTTGTGTGTCGTGAGGAGTGTTATGCAAGGTGAACCAAAAGAAGGAGGTATAAAAGAGATGATTTGGGCTGTTATAAGACATGCATGTTATTTATATACTACAGAATAACAAATTATCACAGAACTTATCAGCTTAAAACAATAGGCACTTATGATCAAATCCATTAACGTGGTACAAATAGCTAGGAGTTAGTTAGCATGGTGGTTCTGGCTCAAGGTTGTTCACAAGTTTGCAATCTCTGATCCAGCCTGTCGGCATCTGAAAGACTGACTGAGGGTAGAGGATCCACTAACACGGGGCCCGTGACATACTTGGAAAGTAAGTTCTGCTTGTTGGCAGGAGTCTTTTGCTCCTCCTTACAGGAACTTCTCCATATAAGCTGCTTAAATGTTCTCAAGGCATGATAGTCAGCTTCCTCCAGAGTCAGGGGTCCAAGAGGGAATAAAGTAAAACCCATAATGTATTTCATGACCTAGCCTTAGAAGTCACACCTTGTCATAGGAAATAAGTAAATAAATCAAAAGCAAGCCCTATTAGTTACACAGATCAACCACAGTCATATGTGAGGAACAAAACATGGTGTGACCATCAGGAGGTAATCTTGAGGACTAGAGACCTCACCATTATGGAGTTTTGTCTTTGCTTTAGGAGTGATTTGAAATTATTTAAACAATTTTACTAGAGGGCTGCTATAATGAAACTTAAGTTGTAAGATGGTTTGGACTGCCATGTGAATACAAGGATTGGAAGGGAGCAGGAGTGGAAAACAGGATAGTTATTGGAAAGCATCGCCATGGTCCCAATCAGAGACAATGGTGCCAGGATCAGTCTAAGAGCAGGAGAGATGGAAGGAAACAGAGAAGGTGATTTGGGATACAGTTGTTTCCAAGTTGTTGTTCCTAAAAGCCCCGATGGGTTCAACTAGACGACCACAAAATTCTCATTCCCAGCTCCTCTCTTTTCACTTTTTTGGAGCTTTGATCCATAGCCCCATTCACACAACCCTGCCTCACAAGGAAGATGCCACCCTCTCCTCCATCCCAAAGGACCGATGCTTGAAAACAAAGCAGTATTATTTTATAGAGGTACAGATACCAACCTGAAGTATAAATGTGTTCTCTCAGTGGCTAGGGTCATTTTTAATTACAGAGAGTTGCATAAAGAAGAAGGAAAATGTGGGCCCACCCAGTAAAACGTCAGTAGATGGAGGCTGTCAGCACAGGTGCCCTGCAGCCGAATCCCGGTAGAATTCCAGCCTCCATGCCCAGGTTGTTAGTTCCATGCAGCCTGCAGTTGCCAGTTTTGATCGTTGCCTGAATCTTGCCCACTAGAACCTTGTTGGTGCTTTTGAAGGAACAAATTCTTAGTAAGTATTTATGGACACAGCTGGGGACTTGAAGTTATTAGGTGGTAAATATTCGTTAAGCACATATTTCTATATTCATCCATTCACATCTAAAATGTCTATGAAGCATCTCCTACATGACAAAACTTGGTTAAACCGTGGGACGTAATGCTGAAGTAAGGGCACCCCGTGAGACCCTACATGTGTGGCGCTTACCCTGTCCTTGTCAGAGTGACAAGGACATTGCTACGCTTACTGGCCACCCCTCATTCCCTTGGAATCCCAGTAAAATCATCCCTGGAACATTTTTACATGCTCTAACTGGCGTTGGTTTTAGGCTGATTTTCTTTTATTTTTATGGAGTGGTTGATTTGCACAAAGAAGAAAAAAAAACAGTAACATAATAGCTAATTTGGTGAAACTTTACCAACCAGCTCTCATGTAAAACAGACTTAAAAATTGTGTCCATCTGTGCCACTTAATCTTGAAGGTCACCTTTCATCAGCATCAGGGATCAGGATTCTATTCCTCTAATCCCACTCCTAGAAAGTGTGTGTGTGTGTGTGCGTGTGTGTGTGTGTGTGTGTGTGTGTGCGTGTGTGTGTGTGTGTGCGTGTGCATGTGCGTGTGTGTGTGTGTGCGCACGTGTGTGTGTGCATGTGTGTGTGTGCCCACGTGTGTGTGTGCGTGTGTGTGTGTGTGTGTGTGCGTGTGTGTGCGTGTGCATATGTGTGTGTGTGTGTGTGTGTGTGTGTGTGGTAGTTATTCATTTAGTCAAATCCAGTGACCATTCTCCACGTAGTAACGGTGGCATCAGTGAAGAAATAGTAAACCATTTAATTTTTTTGAGGATCTTCATTTCAAAAGTAAAGAGAAGGCTTAATCTTATAAAATAAAAGCAAAAACATTTGCCATAAGTCCCACAGCTTATCTTAACTCTATGTCTTCATCTATGCTGTAACCTTACTTGACTGCCTTTCTAGACGTACCCTGTCCTTCCAAGCTCAGTTCACATCACACTACTTCAAACAGTATTTTTGTATCACATATACGCCCCCCCCCCCACTCAGTGATCATTTTATTCAGCACCATGCATTCAATTTCATTTCATTTCACTAGTTGCCCTTGTCTTCCAATCAGGTTTTCTGTTCCCAAGGTTGGGAGTCATGTAGCATAGTTGCCATAGGAAAATTAGGATGCTGAGCAAATAGCAAGAGACAGAGATCCTAAGCAAATTTTTGTTCATTCATTCAGGAAATAGTCACTGAGCATCTATTATATCATAGATGTTACACTAGGCACATAGCTGTCAACGAGATTTCCATAATGTGGTAGAAAAGGCAAATATTAAGCAAACATATTTGAAAAATTATATTTATATGTTATGCATGAGGGAGTGAAACTATATGGATGGTTATAGCTGGAGAAATCACCCTAGTCTTCTGGGCACAAGGATATTGGAGGGTATAAGCAGATTAGGAGATGAGGAGACAGAGTCCTCTGATCTTAGGAAGTTTGGTGAGCGAGGTCATTCTAATTGGCTGTAGGGATTGAATGGTTCCAGAGCATGGAAACTATTTAGTCATCACAGTTCTCTGAAGGCAACAAACAAAACAGGGTCAGTACCTAAGCATATCCTAGTGGCTCCTGGTGTAAGTGGCCTATTGAAGGTCTGAAAAAGTCTAGAGTGAGTTCTCCAGTATTCCTAATTGAATCCTAAATTTAGGTTGTTATCTCCTTTTGAGTGTTTATAATAAGCATTTTTTACCTCCTGTATATTATTATGGCCTGAACTGGGCCCTTCCTCCCAAAGTTAGTATGTTGAAGCCCTAACCCCCAGTAACTCAGAATGTGGCTGTGTTGGGAAACAGGGTCTTTAAAGACATGATTACATTAAAAGGAGACCATTTAGAGGTCCTAACCTAAAATGACTGGTGTCTTTATAAGACTTCAAGTCTAGGTGCTCTTCACATGGAACATGATGAGTCCAGGAAGGAATGGCACTGTAGGCACAGAAAAATTATTCATTACTACCAATGCCCTGCTCTCCCACTTTGTAAGGTATTCTGCCATCCCTAAGTTGCCAGGACACAGCACTCCTTTCCTCAGACAGTATTACCACCTCTAACATTTTTTTAATATAGAGAGAAAAATGCATAACCACTATTCATATTTAGCCAGGTAGTTCCTGGCCCATTCCTGCTTTTTGATGACTTACATCCTCTCTAGATTTGCTGAGCTCTCTTCTGAAATACTATTTTTGAGCATCATGAATTAGGTAGCTGGCAAAATTTCTGCAGAACAGCTAGATAAATTTCATGTACTCAAGGGTCTTTGATTTATTACTTTTCCGGTTTCAAGGGGCTTCTCAACGGGCATTTTAAATTCCATATTAGAATTGGGCGTGCCTTTGTACAAGCAACTTTAATACACAGATGTCTCATTTGTCCTTGTCCTGAAGCAATATTGTATAAGCATACAATCCTCATTCAGTTCTCTTAGATCATATAACATTCTGGACAACTGAAAAAACTCTTTCCTGGAATTAGATGTAGAACACTGCAGAGCATGCCTGGCTCTCTGTGGTTGCCAGGATACATTCTGTGCTCAGGCCAACACTTTTACAGCTCAAGGAAGACTTGATCTGAATCATCTAGAGTTCACAGAGGTGTTTAAACATTTCAGAGAAGAAATGTAGTCAAAGTATGGCATAAAGATTAGTATGCAGGAACTTATCTAATACATTGATAGTCTCCAGTACTTATTTGTTTTAAAGATGAACCTAATATATTACAAATAGAAATCCAATGCTTTTAACAGAGTAGATGAAAACAATCTTTAAAAAAGTGGAATGAACTCACCTCTAATAAATTCATCAGTCAATGATAACTACTTTTTAATTTTATCATAATATTCCCAGAAATACAGTTTGAATTTAATTCATGGAACTTCAGAAATCTGCTATTAGCAAAATGAGAAAAACAAGAACCTGACCTTACAGCGTCCATTATTCACTGTTATAAAATGATGAGTTATTCAATACCCAAACTTGGAATTTCACCTCAAAATAGACACTTGATGAAATTACAAAGAAAAGAATAGCCTTTTTTTCCCATGTATTTACTACTTATAAGACAAAATATTGGCAAATAATTTTAAAATTCTGTTTCAGGTAGATTTTTTAATTGGGGAGTATATGAGGGTTGTCCTGAAATTATCCATCCACATAACTATTCTCATTACATTGACAATGGCTGGATTTTTTCTGGACAGCCCTTGCATTTTAAAGGCTAGGATCCAATTGGTTCAAACTTTGGAGTCAAGCAGAAATTTTACTGTTTCTTCATCTAGAAAAGGTGCCTCAAAAGGAAAGGATTTTAGGTGGAATTAAGAGGCTTTATGTAGTAGAATCAGAAGGCTTTTACTACAATGTCCACTTCTACAGATTGCCATGTTCTCTTACTTTTGTTAAGAATTAGATACTAACCCCAAATATGTTGAGTTCTTTTTTAGTCCTCAACACTTGCTTCTCAAATGAAAGTTAGTTCATCCAAACAACGTAATTTTTTCAAAATATGAGTTAATTAGAGTGTCAGCTCTTTGATAATTAGTCGCATGATAAGCTAGAGTCACACATCGTCCCTCAATATCATTCATTCAACCCCACTGTTTTGCTCAAAAAGAGCCTAAAGCCCGCAGTTAGTGATCCAATTAGAATGGGACACTTGGTTCCCTTGTCCTTAGACCAGAACTCTTTCTACTCCAGCATACATGCCTTCTAGTTTGAGCTAGACCAGATGAAAATTTCCATGCTAAACCTTCCAGTACACCTTGCCCATCCTCAAATTTTAGCTGGTCTTGAGAAGCTATGCTGTTTAGAGATATTTTTATGGACAAACACAGGCAGAAACAGATTAATACATTTGCCTTAATGCCACGTGTAACATTTCTCCTAAAACTTATTATGTATATTTATATCATCATTACACTCAAGTACATTTGAGAAACAATTTTTAGAAATTACTTGTTTAAAGATCCTTTGGGTCCAGTCAATGAACTGGGGTTCTGAGGACTCAGGAGGAATCATTCGTGTTAGATGGCCTCGTCCCTCACAACATCGTTTATTTACATGACTTGTAGCATGAATACATTGAAAACGGGGTAATTATACAATTTTCAATATACCAAAGAAAAGTTAAATACTATGTGGGACTTGTCAGTATATTTTGGGGGATAGTGAAATGGGATCAGATATATTCTGGCATTTAAATGTTCATAGATCTATGTGATATTCTTGTGGAGAGAAATGCACCTTAAAATTCCTATTTATTTTTATGAAATGCTTAATTATACTCCTGGGGGCCAAAGACGCACAATGTGAGAAAAAGGAAGCAGTTCTGCAGTACTCTTCAGAGAATGAAACCCATGGGAGATTTTTAATAATGATGGGATGGAGTAACTAACTATTTCTGCTCTATGAAAGAAAAAGCACTCTTTTCTCTTTGATCTCACACTTATATTTTACCAAAACTTCTGAGCTTAAGGTAAAATTATGTAATTTGTTCTTTCCTTGGTACTTAATAGGAGACTACTGCCTAGATACTGTGTCCAAGGTCAGTTTGAATTACACAGACGTGGCCTTTATTTTAAGGTTATTTCTTATTTAACAGAAATAAATTTAATTCAAAAACAGAGGTGTCCCAAATGACTGCATTTCATTCTTCAATATTAAAGAACAGACATATCTTCACTATTCTACTACAGTTCTTTTGATGGTGGCTGATTAATTCATTAAAATTAACTAATGTGTATTGAGTTCCTGCCATGCCCCAGGCATAGTTCTTCTCATATTCTAGTGGAAAGTGACAAAAAATAATGGAACAAATATATCATATATCAGCTGGTGGTACATGAGAGAAAAAAAATGAAACAAGGAAGGAGACATGGAGATGAGGCATCACATGAGTATTATTTCATATAAAATGGCAGATAACCCTCTAATAAAGTGGTACTTGGGAAGAGATTAGAAGAAAATGAGGAAGGGAATCAAGCATACATCTGGAAGAAGAACATTCTATCAATGGAAAAATCAAGTGCAAAGGTCCTGAGGTGGGAGTATGCTTAGTATGCTACAGAAAAATCAAAAAAGGCTGTGGCAGCTGAAGGATGATTGAAAGAAAAGTGGTAGGGGATGAGGTCGGAGAGCTGGAAGGTGTTAGGTGGTATAAGATGTTGACTTTTACTCTGAGTTAGATAGAAAACCATCTCACTGGTTTGGGAGAGTTTTGAACAAAGGGTTAGCAAATGGTGGCTGCTGTATGGAGAATAGTCTGTAAAGGTGTAAAAGTGGAAACCGGGAAACAAGTTAGGAGTCTACCATAATGATCCACATGATAAATATGGCAACTCAGAAAAATTAATAGTTAATGAACATGTGATCTATTCTTTTTCAGCTCTTGGACCTTCTCAGTGAGCCTTCCCTAACCTAGCAGACACGATCTGCTCAAGAAGTTCTCCCTCTGTTGGACCTCTCATCGAGAACTTCCGGAGCCTCCCAAATTCTCTTAGTGACTGACCTAGGCAATCACACCACAGCTGGCATGCCACACATGATGAGAACTGAGGCAGATCTTCTGTATTCAAACATATGGAAGCCTAGGGAGGTACATGAGCACAAACTCTTAAATCCATTCTCTTCTCACTATGTGACTGACCCCTGTCCTGACTGAGTCTCATATTATTGTGGGGAGGGAAGAACTATGCAAAAGAGTTTCTCCCAAAGTGTGAAACAAAGCACCTACTCGTATGCTGCTGGTTTTCCCTCCCCCCATATCTAGAGAGGTAGACAAGGGTACATGTGTGAGCATCTCTCATCCTACTTCTTTCTTATCCCCTCTTGATCTTATTAAGCCCTTCTGCAATGCAAAGAGTTAATTTTTCAATGGCTTTTGTGCCATATTATACTACTATATAATAGCAAGACTTGGCTAACTGTCATAGGTAAAACAATCCATTTTCACTAAGAAAAAAGAAATAGGAAAATCTAAATCTGTGCTTTGTATTTACAGACTAAAATTTAGAAAAATCTTTGGTTATCTTGCTGAAGACAACAAATTGTTTTGATAAAGAAGTCAAGTACCTGCTTTTTTCTTTTTGGGGGTAAAAGATCTGATAGCTAAGCTTCTGAGATAGAAAGCTACAAGGGAAAATGATTTAAGATTAAAATATGCGGGTTTGTCATTTGCTAAATACTATCCCTGGGAGAATGATGATAAATATCAAATAATGATTTCTTTTGCCATGTAAATAACATATTCACAATTTCAGGGGTGAGTACGTGAACATTCTTTGGGTAGCATTTATTCTGTTTACCACATGATGCTAAAGAAATTGCCTTGCCATTTAAAATATATCAAATTATGTCTCAACTTCACATTATTCACCTTGATAATTATATACAGATTAAAATGTAAATGTTAATCATGAGAGCAGTATTTATAAAATATTTGTTCAAGGAAAGAACCTTACTGTGCATGACCAAAAAGTCAGAGGCAATATAGAAACCCATGAAGGTTAATTTTACGTCAATTTGGTCGGGCCATGGGACCCAGATATGCCATCAAATTTTGTCCCGGAGGTTTCTGTGACAGTATATTTGGATGAGATCAACATTTTAACCAGTGGGCTTTGAATAAAGCAGATTGCCCTCTATAAATTGGGTGAGGCTCATCCAAATAGTTGAAGATCTGAACAGAACAAAAGGCCAACCCACCTAAGCTACTGGGACTTCTGCCAGCAAATGGACTTCCACTTCAACTACAATGTCAGCTCTTCCTGGTGTTCAAGCTGCCAGCCTACCCTGCAGTTGAACTTGTCAGCCTCCATAATAACATGAACCGATTTCTTAAAACAAATCTCTTACTGTATCTATACAAAGCCCATTGGTTCTATTTTTCTGGACAACCTCAAATTAATACACGACTTTAATGGCCAAACTGTACCCTCTACCAATAAACACTAAATACCCTAAATATATAAAAAAATATTGCAAATGAGTAAGAAAAAAAATACCACCCCACAAATACAAACAGGAAAATATTGAAGAAAAAAAGGGAGAAAACAATTTTAAAAACCAGATAAAAAGAAGTTTAGGTACTATAGTATTCAAGTAGATTCTATTTAAAATAGAACAGAAAAATTGGCAAACATTAAAGGCAATGGTAAGATCCAGTATTGTTTGGAATATTGAAATCAATACAGATATTCCTCAGCTTACAATGTGGTTACAACCCAATAAACCCATCAGAAGATGAGAATATGATAAGTTGAAAATACATTTAATATAACTTACCGACCCAATATCTTAGCTTAGCCTAGTCTGCTTTAAACATGCTAAAAACACAATATCCATAAAATGCTAGCAACAGAGAACACTATCGAGTATCCGTTGTTTGCCCTTTTGGTCACGGGGTTGCCAGGAAGCAGTGGCTTGCTGCTATTGTCCAGCATCATGAGAGAGTACGGTACCTATCACATATCATGAGTCCAGGAAAAGACCAAAATTCAAAGTCTGGTTTCTATTGAGTGCATATAGCTTTCACCCCATCTTAAAGTTGAAAAATTGTATGTCAAACCATCATAACTCAGGGACAGCCTGTATTCATAACCTACTGCTTAGAATGCAAATTGCTATATGTATCGAACACCTAATAGAAGGCATTGGATCCATTGACTTGAGCTCTTTGAATTTGTCATTAAAAATACATTTTCAAATATGCAAAGATATATTCAAGCTCATTTATTGTCACAATTTTAATGATAGGGATTAAAAATTAGCCTAATATCCAATAGCTGTGATTCTTAAAATCATAAGAAATTCTAAGTGAATAATAACTATTAAATATGTGAGTATATATCTCATATAAAGAATATTCTTTATATTAAAAACAATAACAAATGATGAGGTATAGTATATTTCAACAAATACATTCTATATACATGTAAATACATGTAACATGTGTATATATTTATGTATTATACATAAGAAAACCTGGAAATACGAGGGCTGTCTGGAAAGAATCCAGCCATATAATGTGAAAAATAGAGGCATTTATGGCTGGATTTTTTTCTGGACAGCCCTTGTATATAACAGATTGTTAGAAGTGGTTATCCTTTGATGGTGAAATCTAAGTTGGTTTTAATTTTTTTCCTTCATGTAGTATTTGTATTTTTTTTCTTTTACTTGTTTATTTTAAAGTTTCAAAAATAAGTTAACCAGCAATCACTTTTTTAAAAAATCTATTCCACATAAGAAATGTAGTGTTGTGTTGTTATATGGTTGGTTGGTTTTGAAATAAATATTTGATAAATACATAACGGAGAGGGACCATAGGAGAAACCTGCTTTAGGAGTAAAGACAGTAAGATCACTGATGTCTCTGAGACAACATGCCCGTCATAGTTAAAACTTTATCTTCTTTAGTGTGTAAATAAAAGTACAGCAATCAAAGTTCTATTCTGAGTTCAACGCTCTCCTAGTTGGTTTATCTCTCTCTGAGTCATCATTTAACCAAATGCTGAGACAAAGACAGTTCAGGGATGTTTCAGTGTTGTCACAAACTAAAAATAAAGAGCTCATAACCATCATTCAACAATTTAATAAAAGCTAACATACATTTACATACCTCTCTTTCCCTCTGTGTCACTCTCTCAAAATTATCACCTCTAAACTGTACTATAATTATTTAATACAATTGTGGAAAAGTCATCTTAAGTTTGTAGAAGCTTATATAAATAAAATTTCATTCAATGATACAGATGCCAGCAAAAAAGGCAGAGAAAGGACCATATTCAAACCAAATGATCTCCTTCACAAAGGAAAAAGAACACTGGCAGAACAGAATCAAAACTTTTTTGGAACCCTGGAAGCTAATTAGAGTTTTGCAGCAATCCGGGGAACGCTCAGTGGAGAAAAGCAGCTGACTCCCAGTAAGAAATCCAAGATTTGTGGCCATTTCACTTTCACTTTTTCCCAGGTGTCCCTCCTCACATCCGCAGTATTCTTGAAAACTGATACTCCACAGTTGCAGTAAAAGCAACCTGGAGAAAGCAGAATAAGGTTAAAACTCCTTCAGAGCTCAATTCCCAGGGAATTTTCATTATTTAACATGTCCGTTGGCTCCTTAAAGACCACATTTGCAAGGCTGACTTTATTTTATCTGACTTAGCACCCACAGTACAAAAACCTTTGCCCCAAGGCACTTATTGAAAACCAGAGGCAACGCTTAATTAAACATCACGGTAGCCTAAAATGCTGTATAGCAGGGCAAACAATTGGCTCACAAAAGGCTTAATAGGAAAATCTGGGAATGACGTTTCCGTAAGTAGATTTGAAAAGTTCAAAAATATTTCTGGGGAAGTAGAAATCATGCATATGTAGAGGGCAGTGCATATGCACAGAGAAGACCTGGGAAGGCTCTAACTTCTCACTTCTCATCAAACTTGAGCCTCTGTATTGCAAGCAGAAATTAAAGGTTAATATAAAATTGCAAACTGGTAGAGGGCAGTGCATACGCACAGAGAAGACCTGGGAAGGCTCTAACTTCTCACTTCTCATCAAACTTGAGCCTCTGTATTGCAAGCAGAAATTAAAGGTTAATATAAAATTGCAAACTGCCTGGCTGAGTGTTGAAAATACTAAATACACATATGGAACCCTCAACAAAGACTGGGAGACTTGGTTCCAGGCATCAAAGGAAATACCTGTCCCAATCTCAACTGTATGCTAAGCCAATTAAGCAGACTTCAGTGACCATATATGAGAAAGATAATTACTTCGTAGTAGTCACTAAACAAACAATAAGAACAATAAATAATGGCAAATGGGAAGAAGTTGATTTCTAGAGTTGTCACATCATATTATTTGAAATGTCCACTTTTCAACAAAAAAATGGCAAGACATGCAAAGGAATAAGAAAATACACCCCATGGAGAGAGAAATAAAGCAATCAATAGAAACTGAACCTGAGCAAGTCCAGAGATTAAATTTTTCTAGGCAAAGACTTTAAATTGCATGTTTCAAAGCCTAGAGTAAACCATGTGTAATGAAATAAAGGAAAACATTAAAATTAAATCTAATCAAACAGAATTTCATAAAGGATATAGAAATTATTTTAAAAGAATCAAATATAAATTATACTGTTTAAAATATATAATAATGGAAATGAAAAAAATTATTACAGGGGTTCAGCAGC
This sequence comes from Lyroderma lyra, assembly GCA_004026885.1. Classification (NCBI taxonomy): domain Eukaryota; kingdom Metazoa; phylum Chordata; class Mammalia; order Chiroptera; family Megadermatidae; genus Lyroderma; species Lyroderma lyra. The sequence goes on along the minus strand of PVJL010000478.1, from coordinate 79,980 downwards.
AATAATTTAATAATATGAAGAGAGAATCAGCAAAAATGAAGACAAGTCAGCTGAGATTATTCTCTCTAAAAATACAAAGAAAAAGTAAATGAGGCAAATTAACAGGGACTAAGAGACCTGTGAGATAACATCAAGTGTACCAACATAAGCCAACACATTTAGGAGGAATCTCAGGACATAAGAGAAAAAAAAAGCATCAGAAAGAACACTTGAAAAAATAAAGGCTAATATATATCACATTTGATGAATAACATTAATCTACAAATCCAAGAAGCTCAACAAATTCCTAGTAGAAAAATTCAAAGATATATACACTTACACATATCATAATCAAATTAGCAAAGGCAAAGACAAAGAAAAAATATATTAAAAACAGTAAAAGAGAGGTATCTTCTCATGTGCAAGGGCTTGTCAGTAAGATTAACAGCTGATTTAATGTCAGAAATCATGGAGACCAGAGGACAGTGAGGTGACATATTCAAACTGCAAAAATAAAGACTGCCTACCAAGTATTCCATACCAAGCATAATTTCCTTTAAATATGAAAGTGAAATTAAGACATTCTCAAACACACAAATCTAAAAGAATTTGTCCATTGCAGATCTACCATAAAGAGATGTCTAACAAAGTTCTTAAAGCTGGAATAAAAGAACACTAGACACTAAAATAAATCCACACCAAGAATTAAAGAGCACCATTAAAGACAATTATGTAGATAAATACAGAAGACAAATGATAAATATGATAACTGTCCAGAAAAAAACCTAGCCATAAATGCCTCTATTTTTCTTATTACATAGCTGGATATTTACAAACAGCCCTTGTATATATTTTAATTGTAACAATTTTTCACTTATTTGACTTAAAAGACAACTGCATAAAGTACTAATCATAAATCTGGACTGATGTCCATTCAATGTTTAAATATGTAATTTGTAAGACAGTAAGAACACAGAAAAGGGAAAAGAGAATGGGGTTATAAAAGAGTCATTTGGACATAGTATGGTAATGATTTGGTATCAATTCAAAGTAGATTGTTATAAATTATGATGTTGATTGTAATCACAAAGCAACTATTAAAATATAATTTTAAAAATAATATAGTAAAAACAATAAAAATAAAATTAAATAGGTACATTAGAACACATCTATTTAATACAAAATACGGTAGTAATGGAGAAATAGACTAATAAAATATGTGAGACAAATAGAAAACAACTAATAGCAGATACAAAGTTTACTGTATAGGTAATTACACTAACTTTAAGTGGAGTGAATATTACCTTTAAAATGAAGAGATTAGTAGAAAGAATTTTTTTAAATAATCTATTTGTATACCAATTCAAAAACACAAATAGGTTGAAGGTGAAAAAATGAAAAATACACATAGCATAAAACAAAGAAAAACCTGAAGCAGGTATGCTAATATTAGAAAATAGACTTTAACACAAAATTGTTTACTAGAGACAAATGGCATTTTATAATGATAAATCTAGCAACCTGTTAAGAAAATACAACTTATATAAACATATAAGTCTCTAACAGAAGAGTCCCAAAAAGTATGAAGCAAAAACTGACAGAAATGAAGAGAGAAATTAACAATTAATAATAGAGATTTCTGTATTAGAATTCAATAATGTATTGACCAATAAGGCAGAAGATGAGCAGGAAATAGATTTTAACAATAATATGAACTAAGTAGACCTAACAGAAGTCTATAGAATAGTCCACTCGGCAGCAGCAGATCACACATGTTTCCCAAGTGTACATGTAGCATTCTCCAGGATAGAGGAGCTGCTTGTCCACAAAATAAGTCTCTATGTATTAAAAATTTGAAATTATACAAAGTATATTCATTGACCACAATGGAACGAAAGAGAAATAAATAACAAAAGGAAATTTGGGATATTTACAAACAGGTAAAAATTAAACAGCACACTCATAAATAACCAATGCTTCAAAGAAGAAATCACAACAAATTAGAAAGTTCTTTGAGATGACTGAAAACAACAACAAAAAAAAACACACAAAAACATCCAAAACTTAACTGATGCAGCAAAATCAGTCCTTAAGGGAAAATCACAATTGGAATACCACATGGAAAGAAAGAAGGATCTCAAATTGATACCTATTCTTCCAGCTTAGAAAAAGAGGAAAAGAAGAGCAGAGCAACTTTAAAGCAAGCAGACAGAGGTAGCAATTGAAAATACTTGATCACTTCTCGGCCTTTTGGGTAAGAACCAGTGTGAAAATATTAGGAGATAAATATAATTGAAAATAGAGAAAAATCAGCAAAACAAAATGTATTTTTTAACATATCAACAGAATTGACAAACCTTAGCTATACTGACCGAGAGAAGGCTCAACAAATCACTAAAATCAAGTATAAAAGAGTTCTTACTGCTTTAGAGAAATGAAAAGGATTTTATGGCATTACCATAAACAATTGTATGTCAATAATTAACTTAGATTAAAAAGTAACACATCAAATGAACACATTTCTAGAAATATATACATTATTAAGTATGAGTCATAAAAAATGAAATTCTGACTGGATATATAAAAAGCAATTGAGTTAGTAATTTAAAAATATTCCCACAAGGAAAAGTACCAGATAGCTTCACTAGAAAGTTCCATCAAAAATTTAAAGAAGAATTAGCACCAATCCTTCACAAACTCTGCCAAAATTTAGACAATGAGAAAATACTTCACAACTCAAGGTATGACGCCAGTTTATCCAATATAGCAACCCTAGTCAAGGATTTTGAAAGGAAATCCAAAACAAAACCTAAAGACCAACATTCTTCATAAATATTGCCACAAAAATTCTCAACAAAATAATCACCAGCACAATCCAGAAATCTATGAAAAACATTATACGCCATGACCATTTAGGAATCCCAGACTGATTCAATACATAAATATCAGTATAATACACCATATTAATAGAATAGAAAAAAATTACATAATTAATAAAGTAAAAGACAAAACTCAATCTCAATAGGCACATAAAAATCATTAGACAGTCCAACACTTTCATGAGAAAAATACTGAACAACCTAGGAATAGAAAGAATTTCAACATAATCACGTTATCTGTGAAACCCCACGGTAACTTCCTACCACATGGTGATAGACGGAAAGCTTTTTTCCTCTAAGTTCAAAAATAAGGCATGGCTGTCCATTCTCACCACTTCTATTCGGTATTGTAGTGCAGGTCAGGAAATTAGGAAAGACAAGGAAAGAAAAAGACATCCATTCCAGAAAGAAATAGAAAAATATTCCTATTTGCAAATGACATGAAGTCGTATGTAGAAAATCTTAAGGAATCCATTAAAAAACCATTAGAAATGATGAATACATTTAGCAAGTTGAAGGGTAAGAGATGTATATGTAAAAGATGCAACTGTACTTCTAAACACTAGCAGTGAACAATCTGAAAATGAAGAAAATAATTCCACTTAAAATAGCATCAACAATAATAAAATTCTTAGAAATAAAGAAATGCATCAATTTATTCTTACAAGAGATGAGTTGTGCAAAATTTATACACTGAAAACTATAAAACATTGTTGAGAGAAAGTAATGAAGGCCTAAATATATGGACAGTTAACCTGTCTTTATGAACTGGAAGACTTACTGCTATTAAAATGGCAAACTGATCACCAAAATGCCAACTGCCCTGTTTTTGCAGAAACTGACTAGCTGATTCAAAATTTCTTTGGAAGTATAATGAACCCAGAATAGCTAAAACACGGGAAAAAACATTGGAGGACTTGCTCTTCCCAATTTCAAAAGTTACTACAAAGCTCCAGGAATCCATACAGTGCTAGCATTGGCATTAGGAGGGATGTTCAGATCAATGAAATTGAGGTTTCATACTCATAGATAGATGGGTAGTAAGTAGACAGATATAAAGATACATAAATATCCACATACCCGTTTTCTCACACACCCCTTTATTTGCACACACACAAGTGTGTATGTGTGTGCACGCGCTAGCAATGTGTAGCACTGTCAATTTTTTAATGTTCTGTGTTATTTTTCAAACACAGATTTACTCTATGGCTAGTAAACAATGGTCACCTGGTAGAAGCATGTCTTATTTTCAGTACTAGTTATCTCATGTAAAGGAAAAACAGAGGATATAAGTGCCTCTATGCACTTGGTAAAAATAAACTTAGATGTTGGTTCAACTAGAATTATTCATATAATTACATTTTTTCTATATTGGATCGTCTGACGGTTTTAAATATGTTTTATTAACTTTTCTGCAATTACATCCTCAATGATTATAGATTATAAAATTATAAAAAATAGCAGAATCCTAGCAAATATATTTTTAAAATTAATTAAACTACATTTGTAAGAAAGGCAAAACAAACAGAAAAGTTACAAATGGACAAAGAAAGCAACGACATCATGTCTTTCTAGTAACTGGGCAATTTCTATCCGTATGCAATGGTGCAGACCTTCTCTACAAACAAATGTGCCTAATTGAATTCTGCCTTACATGGGCTGCAGCCTTCCTGCTAGCCACTGATTGGAAATATATCATTGTCCTACCTTAAGGATCAAGACACCTGCTTTGAGCTATAACAACTAAACAGAGAGTAACAAGGTGAATAAATTATCAAGCCCCAGAAGCAAAGCTTCCATAATGAAGTCTTTTGTTCCCTTTCAAAAGTGATCCTTGGGAAATACTGAATGGGAAACAATACTTTCACTGATGAGAAATGAAGATTATTCTCTCTTCCCCATGATGAAAATTTATGAGGAAAAAATAACAAAAAAAAAGGAACAGCATAATGCAATATGAGAACAGATAAGAACATAACAGAAAAGTTGATAGCTTCCCCAAAGTTTGGTGTCTGAGAGGAATGAGGAAAAGTTCTTCAAATTAATAAAGCCCACTGCCAATTCAGAAAATTATTTTTTTAAGATTTAAATCACTATTTAATTACATGGTTCAGGTAAGCAAATGCCAACTAGGATAATTTACTTACCCTACTTTGAAAGCCCCCCAGGAGATCTCATATTAATATATTTTATATTACATATCATATATCATCTTATTTTGCTGTATAGTAAATTATCACAAATTTAGTGGCTTCAAACAAAACACTTGCACTTTTTCACAGATTCTGCGGGTCAGCAATCGGGACATGGCTTAGCACAGTCCTCTGCCTTGGGTCTCAGGCTTCAGTCACAAGTCAGATGGGCTGCTCTCATTCGAAAGGTTGAATGGGGAGGAATCAGCCTCAAACACTTTCATGTTGTTGGCAAATTAATTTCCTTATGGCTGTATGACCAATGGGGTCTAAGCTTTTTACTGATTGTCAGATGGAAGCTGCCCTCAATTTCTAGAGTCCACTCACAGTTTCTAAAGGACCTCTGTAGTTCCTTGCTACTTGGGCTTGTTCAACATGGCCACACAGTTCGTGAATCCCACAGAGAGAGCCTTAATCAGCTAAGACGGAGTCTCCCATAATATAAGGTAAAATTGGAGTGACATCCCACCATCTTTGCCATGCAGCTTAAGCTAATCAGGGGAGGGACGTCCCGTCACTTCTTTCATATTCTTTTGGTTAGAAGAAAGCTTCAGGTCCTGCCCATCCTCAAAAGGAGGGGATCACTCAGGAACGTACACACCAGAAAGTAGGGATGATTCGTGTGACCCTAGAGTCTATGCACCACACTGCTCTTCAGCTAATTCCAAACACAAAAACTCAGTCCCAAGTCCTAAACATTGACAAATCTATCCTTAAAATAAGGCAGACATATTTTGAGACTCATTTTTGGCTGCAGTCTAACTGGTGGGCATTGCTTCCTTCAGGAATATCACTGTTGTAACAAGTTAATTGGTGCCAAGATGGCAGAACTCTAGTTTCCTCATCAATACCCCATTGGTTATATTCATGACACTTTTCATCAAAAGCCCCTGCAACAGGAATACAAATGTAAGCCCTAGATAGAGACCAATTTAAAAGATAGCAACTGCAAGCTGCATGGAAATCTTTCATGGAGGAGCTTGTGTGTTTCCTTATGCTTTTGTATTCTGGGCATAAGTTTCTTTTGCTTATTATAACACTAGAAGGCTCAGTCCTTGATGCCTCGAGGACCCAATTAATCAAAGGCTAAAATACAATGTTTCTCACTATCCTTTTTTCAACCTACCCAAAGCTGAAAGCGCATGTACCTGTTATATCCTAGGGATGAGAGGAACCATACCTGTCACCTGCCCATTTCTGTAAGGAGGCAAGAGGTTAGAAATCCTCCCATGTGCTTGGCTTGATTTGAAAAAACAATAGATAGATGCTTTGCTCTTTTTCATTTTGAGAATAATTATGCATCAGACTCGGGTCTCAAACTGATGACAGAATGCTTCAAAAACAAGCATTTGTTGCTACTTTTGACCTAGCATAGAAATATTTCCAAAATCAAATCTCGATTTGGGGACGTGATAAATTCTTAGGAAAGAAAGCATGCCAATTTCAGGTGAGAGAAAGAAAAGGCAGTCGTGGACTGAGAGGACAAGACTGCTTGGGTTGCCAGGAAACAGGCAACTTGATTCATATTTGTTTCTTTTTTTAAAATTCTTGACACTACTTTCTATGCTGACCTATTTGAGACATGAGCAAAGAATTACTTACTGCTACTATTTAAGCACAGTTAATTATCTTGGTATATAAAACATTTTTTTAAAGAATATTTTTCAGTTCCTTTGCTCATTAAGAAGATAAATAGGATGGTGGTATACAGCTATAAACACCTCACCACCCACTCCCTTCCCGCTGCAGGCAGCACTCAGGTAAACTCATTCCACTAGTCATTTTCATCAACTACAAACTCATAATAACTAAGCGAGAGAAAAAATTACTCCAGCAAAGAAGAAAGTATCTCCTGATGTGGGTGGGAGGTGGAAGGGCATCAGAGGAGAGAAAGAAAAGGGAAGAGAAATGGCTGAAATTATAGGCCAGACTTATACATTTCAAGTGGTTTGGATGGATTGCATTTTAAAAGGATGTCTTCGGTGGGTCTTAATCTTGGCGGCACATCAGAACTACCTGGGGAGCTTTTAAAAATGCTAATACCAGGGCCTAATCTAGACTAATTATACCAGCATCTCTAGAGATGAGGCCCTGGTGTGAGCTTGATTGGAAAGCATCCCAGGTGACTGTCACGTGTAGCTATGGTAGAAATCCTCTGCCTAGAGCTGGAAATTTTCCATTTCATATGAACACAAATGCCTTTCTCAGGGCTAACCCTCTTGGGCTACACTTGTGAATTCTGGGACACATCCGCAAATCACTATCAAACCCTCTGGGGTGGTACTCTGAATAGATTTTCTTAAGCTCCCAAAATGATTCTGATGCAACCCCTTTGGCTGATCCATGATTCATAGGCTTTTAGAAATCACTGCTCTAGGCTGGTGATCTTGTTTCTTTTTTCTTGTTAACCACTAACCACTGGGGGGTTAGGTGTCTTGGAAAAATTGTCTATTGTTTACTAGACTCACAAACACTTACATCTACTTTGGGCTTACATATACAAAGATACACACAAATTGGTTCTTATCTGCATGTTGCCAACAGTCTGGAAAGCCTTATATTTATTAGGATTAATTATTGATTGAGGAATTCAGAAAAAGGAAGAGATCACAGGGAGCTAGGGAAGACAAAAATAATCTTCCATAAAGGGTACCCATAAAGGGGCAGTTAGAATTAAAGCTACTGATTGTGGAGGGAGGTATTTAAAGAAAAGGCTGAGATACATTTGAGAAATAGTAAGCGGGGTCTATGCTGAGCAATAGTATTAGATGATACTGAAAACGAAGTCCAAAAGAGAACTGAATGCCCGTATTTCGTGTTTTACCCGAGGTAGTTAATCATGGTGTTAGATTACAAATTTATGAAGACATTTTCTTGTTCATTAAGTAGGACTACAACAATACTCTAACCACAAATAGGTGGGATATTAGCCAAAGGAAAAATATCTATAGATCCAGTGTGAGAAAATTGGACATTTATTCATTGTCCGGGTTTTGTCTACTTGCTAGTATTTTCCATCTGCCTCTTCTGTCCTATATTTGCAAAACAAATACAGACTCATGCACATACATGAGAACACAAACAAATTCAATGTGATGTGGAAAAAGTTTTCTTCCTGTATGTTGCTTGTTCCCTAAGGGGGATCATGCTAAGAACGTGCAAAAAGGATATTCAGAGCTCCATAGGGACATTAAGATTTAGTGAGAAGATGACTTGGATTGCAGTTTATTCTTGCTCCTAACTAACAGTGTGACCTTGGAAAAACTGTTTCCAACTTAAGAGGTAATTTCTAAAGAAACAGATAGAGACAGAAAGAAATGGAGAGGGTGAGGGTTAGAGAGAATTAAGTCCTTAATATTTCCAGAATTACATGCATAGTCATGTTTTCATACATTAGTAGATGTAGTTTGGACATTTTTTAAATAAATAAACTTTGGCTTCTGCCAACAGTAAAGTAATATATTTCTGAATGAGCTGTTAGAATACATTTGAAATCATCTGGCTGACAAGATGATTATTTGCAGTTTGTCAAAAACTCTGCCTTTGCTCTCTCTCTTGTCATATCCTAACAGTCCACAAAACATTTACAGGTACAAAAATATGAAAAAGAAAAAGTAAACATCAACTAGTCACAGTTGGTCATTACCATTTGATTGCAACAGTCACACCATTACCAAGTAAAGCCAAACCATTTTTATAACTGTAGGGTCTTCTGTAGATTTATCCTGGCTTTAAGCAGCAGTAACTACTATCTTTCAAAAAGTGCATAGAGCAGTGTTTGAAATCAAGCTTGTCCAACCTGTGACCCGTGGGCCACATGCGGCCCAGGATGGCTTTGAATGTGGCCCAACACAAATTAATAAACCTTCTTAAAACATTACAAAATCTATTCGGGGCCTTTTTTATTTTTTTTAGCTCATCAGCTATCAATAGTGTTAGTGTATATTATGTGTGGCCCCAGACAATTCTTTCAATGTGTCCCAGGGAAGCCAAAATGTTGGACACCCCTGTTCTAAATGGTTGTTTATCACAAAGAGTTTTATTCCACATAAAGACAGATAGATATAGATATAGATATAGATATAGATATAGATACAGATTTAAGTATAAAGTAAGAGAAAGTTTTTTAAAAAGATAGATGTCTGTTTTTGGTGAAAAAAACTTAAGACTCACTGATAAAATAAGCACTTTTATTGCATTCATTTCATAAACTGATGCAATGGACTCTGCATTGGTTAGTAGACCAGTGCTATGGATGAGTCTGAGACAAAAATGCTTTTGATTAAATGGTTCAAAACTAGTCAAATCAAACATTTTCCAGAAACTAACTTTCTCTTTGCCCTTAGAAATCATCCTAAATGTGAGCAGTCTATTTCTTTCCAGGCATATAAAACCATTTAGAACATAAACACCTCCACCATCTGATAGAGTTAAGAATAAAACTCAAAATTGCACCACACTCCTCCCTGCAATACGTGACAGTGACTTTGCAGGTTTCCCTAATTCTTCTTTCCTTGTCTTTGTATTTACATGATTCTCAAGCTCCAAAAACAAACAAACAAAAAATGAAACAAAAGATTCTTTTTATTCTAAAAACATTTAAAATATGTACAAATGTAAAAGAATAATGTAAACTCCCAATACATAAAACCCACTTTTAACAATTATTAACACAAAGCCAATCTTACTTTATGTGAACTTCCTACTTCCCACACTTTTTCCTTCTAATCTGGGTGGTGATGTTATTTTCTCTGTGATTACTCTGTAGGCAATTCTAAAAAAAATAAGGAATGTGATGATCACTTTCAAAACCATTCAACGTAACTCTGTAATGTCATCGAATATTCAGTCACTATTAAAATTTGCTTGTTTTATTTATGTTTTGCATAATTGGTTTCTTTAAATCACAATCTAGAGAGGTAACATAAATTTGGCATAAATACCTTTGACTATGATTTTTTAAATTAATAAAACTGATTTTTAAAAGTTTTACATCTACCTAAAGCTCTTTAATCATTCTCATCTTTTCTAAACTGTCTCCGATCTATTTATTTGACATCTTTCAATCAACAGGCTATATAAAACTCAAAGCCATGTCGCAAAGGGACAATTAGAACTGACATCCATCTCAAAGATTGTTTTAAAGATTAAAGGAAATAATGTACCTAAAGTTTCTGTCATCCTTTTAAAACAAAATGAATATTTAAAAATTGCTTTCTCTTAACACCCACAATTGTATGACCTATCCCAATGTAACTTCATTGGTACCTACAAAAATTGTATTTTTTCAGAACGTTGATTAATGCTGTATTGCATTTTCATTGTAGAAAAATGTTAAGTCCACATAAGGAGGCAAATAGATATCATCCATAATCCTAATGAACAATAATGATAATGGTTATAATTTGGGTTACTTCCTTCACTTCCTTCTGCATCTTGCTTATATAGTTAAGCACACACTATATATAAAATTTTACATTTTTATTTTTATTTTTTTATTTTATAATTTTATAATGTGTTTTAAAATTTCGGTGAATCTCATGCTTAACGCTGTACTATCTTTCATGCAAATACTTTTGACACAATTCTTTCTCAACTGCAATTCTGAGGTCTCTGATCCTATTTCACCTTCTCTCTTATCCAAACTCCTAACTCACACCAATGTCATTCATATCCTTTCAAACTGAAAACCCTCCTTCCCCTCTATTGGATCAAATATTCCCAGAGGAACCTCTGATAAGAATCAAACACACTCCAAAGCAAGGAAATACCTCTTAAAATAGCTTTTCAAAATGAAAAAAATAAAATAAACATAAAAAAATTAAAAACATCAGAAAGCCTCTTAAACCAAATAGAGCATTCACAGCTAAATTAAAGCCTAGGTCCAGATTCGTTACCTTAGTTTTAGCTAACAGATCACTTTACTTTCAAATTCCATTACCTTCTTACTTGTCTTAAAATTTAAATTGAAAAAAAAAAAAAGTAAGGAAAAAAATGGCCATTGTTTCCTGGTCTCACTGGCATGTGTTAAAGTTTTTATTTTTCTAAACTGATAAAAGTTTTTAGCAACACAATTATCACTTTGAGATCTCAATTGAGTTATTAAAATTCAGCTTCACTTTAAACCCAAATGGATCACAATAGCCTACTCTTCCCCAAACTCAATACTTTGCTGTTGGTTTTTGTACTGTTTGAGACTTTAAATAGCTTTGAACCCACCAGGCACCACTCATTTTCCCAGAAATTTGAATCGAAGTAAATTTCAGTAGACACTATCACATATAATGAAATAAAAACATATTATAATCACTTTCTTTCCATAGTCTATTAATTTGATAATCCTATCAAAAAGCTATTAAAATCCATCTGTCACAATTTTGTTCTTTATAAACCAATTATATTTATTGTGCATGATTTTGTTACCTTTGAGAGGTTTTTACAGGTTCTTCTCTTTAATAGTTGTTTCATTATTGGAGGATTTAAGTTACATTCACTGAACTATAATTACCCTGACAGCAGTTCTTTGAATCCTGGAAAATTGATACAATGTTGGCATTCAATTCTGTCATTTCCCAGTTCTCAGTAAATTTTTATAAATAACCATCATCAGTGGTTCAGTAAGTTTTTCAACAAAATCCATTAACACCTTAGATGGCAGATTGTTCAGACATTGCAGGCCTATTTTGCCCAAGTGTACCCTTACCTGTTTTTAATCAACAGCTATTTTTGAAAGTATTGTTACACTGAAATCCTCGAGTGAAAGTAATGGTTTTGTGTAAAGCAATTTTCTTTGCGTGAAATATAATTCCCATATTCACATTGTACAGTAAGAGTGGTGACATTCTGAGGAGATACACACATGGGCTGGTGACACACAGTGTGAGGTCTGTTTTTAGAGATCGGCTCCTCCCTACTGAGTGCTCCAACTTGTACCTTTCCCTCTTGGTTATAGGAAAGACACCCTGTTCATATCGCAGAATATCTTCTATAAACTTCTAAATGTGACAATAAATCATATTTACCTAAATATATGATAAACATTGCCATGTCTTAAATAAGTGAGCCAAAAAAAAACATATACCCACATCCTAACCTCCAAAATCTGTGAATGTGATCTTGTTTGGAAAAAGTCTCTGCAAATGTTAGGAAGTTAAGGATCTCAGGATGAGATCATCATGATGTAGATGTCCTTATAAGAGAAAGTCAGAGGGAGACTTGAGATTCAGAGACACACGGAGGGCAAAGTCATGTGGAGACGGAGGAAGTGATTGAAGTTATGTTGCTATGAGTCAAGGCATGCCAAGGATTTCCAACTAACCAGAAGCTAGAAGAGAGGCATGGAGTGGAGAGTCCCTCCGTCTCCAGAAGAAACCAATTCTACAGATGTATTGATGCTGGCCTGCTGGCCTCAGAAACTTTGAGAATAAATTTCTATAGTTTGTAAGCTATCCAGGTCATGGCAAATTCTTACAGCAGCCAAAAACCACTAATACAGGTGCTATGAGGCTGTGGTCAATAATATTTAAGTATATAAGCCCTCTATTTTTAATCCCTTGGTGTTCAAGTGAAAGAAACGTGTCAAATTATTTTTAACCTGAACCTTTACAAAGCTGGTCTTATTTGTGATGATAACTTTTCATTTCTAATTTCTTTTAGAGTCATAGTCATGTATCTACAATCCAATAGATTTACCTAGAGGGTGAGCTGGAAAGGTGGGGGTTTTCCCCCAGAACTGGCTAACATTTTTAGTGGTCAGAGTCAATTGCTTTAATCATTGAACAGTAGAATTAGTGAGGGATTTATGGGTTTAGCTATTTGTTCCTCTCACTAGATATTGGCAAGATTCTTATCCCTAGCCCATAGACTTTAATGGGTTGACTACAAATGAAAAAAACACTTGTAAAACTTTAAAAGTGATTTGCTAGAGGAAAAAAAAAATGAAGGTTTCAGTTGAATGTAATTGCCCTATGAAGAAACTAAAATATTCATAGGGCAGGAGTTGCATGTGTTTTACTGCTAAATAACTTGTCCAAAGCTGTTCTGCTAGGTCTTTAAAACATGGTAGAAATAGTCCCTTCCGAGTGGTGCCGTTGATTTATCACAGTTCATTTGGAGAAACCTAACAGGTGAGGTCAACTCACTGGCTTCAAAGTCAAGGCACTGCCTCTGAGCAAACGCTTCCTCTTCTCACTTATGTGTAGGGAATCTAGGAAATCATTGTTAAATGACCTAGAATATCAAATAAACCAAAAGTGGTAATATTCAGTGATGGCAAAGGCACAGGGAAACAGGCACTCCCAGATAGAGAACAGAGAAGAAAAGGGAGCTGGCAGAACTAAATGAGAGGGAAGGAATATATATTTAAAATGATCGGTGATGAGAGCTAATTGTTATGGACAAGATATAACAATACTGTTCATAAATGATTAAGTGAAGGAAACATCTACAGATACTCAACAAAAACTGCAGATGTAAGTACATAAAGTTATTGATGGCAGTGATGCCAATCACTGTGACATATCAGATGTACTCAAAATAAAGATACAGGAAAAAAATAGTATAAGAATGTAATTGGAATTAGGTTGAGGTGGGAAGCAGAAAACCTAAAGTAATAGTGCTTTAAGCAAAATAGGTATATTATAATAAAAACATTATAATTTTATAGTTGGTCAGTCCGGGCTTGGTGTGTATGTTTGTTTCACAGTTTCAGGGACTCACATTTCCTCTGGTTTTCCACTCCACTATAATAAAGGAGTGACCCCCATTCTTATGATCCAAGATGGAATTCTAGCAACTGTATTTATATTTCAAGCAGAAGAATAGAAAAACTAAAAATAAATAAATAAATGAGCCAGCAATGTCTGACATCTTTCTTGTAAGGAAGTTCCTAGAAGTTGGTAGAAACATACTTCTACCCCATGGATCGGAATGTTACCATTGGGTTGCATGCAGCCTGAACATATTGTCTTTATTCTAAGAAGCCATGCACTCAACAGAAAGTTATATTATAGAATGAAAAAAAAAAAGACAATTAGTAGTCTCTGCCAAACATATAAATCCTGAAAAAAGAGAAAATATTGTTTCAAATATCAATGGAATGTGTTCTAAAACTGACCAAACATTTATCAAAAAATAAAACATTAATAGGTTCTCCAAAATAGAAATGTCACTCTCAAAGTAACATTCAATAAAATTAAACCTCAATCTCAAATGATAAAAGAAAAAGAAAACCACAAAATCCTCTCTAATGTTGAGAGTAAATAATTATAGTTGCAATGATAAAAACACATCTCTGAACAGTTAAAGGAGAGATTAATGAAAAAAATACTAAATATTGACATTATAAAGAGTATATAATGATAAAAAATAAATGGTAAAATTTAAAGCAAGGAGATAGCTAGAGTAGCTATATTAATATCAGACAAAGTAGGTTTTTTAGAACCAAGGAAATTAAAGGGATAACGAGAAACATTACATAAAGATAAAAATGTCAGTTCTCCAAAAAGACAAAACAATGTCCAATATGTATCCACCTGAAAATAGAGTTTTAAAATATTAATGTGGGAGATTAAAAAAATAAAGTTTTAAAATACATGAAGCAGAAATTGAAAGAACTGAAGGGAGAAATAAATCCATAATTATAGCTGGAAACTTCAATAATTCTCTCACAACAATCCTATTGTAATGGCTAAAACAAAAAATGTCAATGAGGCCAAGTACCAAGAGGACATCTACAAAGAAACGGGGACTCTCATACATTGCTGGTGGGAATCAGCCCCTTAGGAAAACAGTTGGCCAGTTTCTTATAAACATACACTTATTGTGAGACTGCCATTGTCCCACTCCTAGGTATTTTACTTAAGAGAAGTGAAAAGAAAATACTTCTGCAAGAATGTTTATAGCAGGTCTGTTAATAATCACATAAAACTGGAAACTGGAAATAATCTAAATTGCCTTCAATTGGGGAATGGATAAATGAATAATACTATATCAACACAGTGAAATACTACTCAGGAATAAAAACATACAACAACTTGTATAAGTCTCAAAGACATAATTATGCTGAGTGAAAGAAATGTCAAAAAGTTACATTTCTGTGTACTTTCACTTAGATGACCTTCTTGAAAAGACAAAACTGTTGTAATGATTAGATCAATGGTTACCAACAATAAGGGATGGGGACTAGAGGTGTGACTGGGCAGGATAGCATGAGGGAGTGTTTGGAATGGTGAAATGGTTCTTTTTCCTGGCTGTGGTAGTGTTTCTGCAAAACTACCACATGCTAAAAACTTGTAAAACTACATCAACACAAAATTAGGCATGTCTTATATTTATGTAAAAATAAAATGAAGTGAGTCATAAAATTTAACAAAGATAGCATATACACATATGCATGTGAACTTTCAGGAAAAGTAGACAAAACGTTAACAAATTAGATTGAATTTTTTGGATAGGGTTGAAATGTGCTTTGTATTATATGTATGTACTTTTCTACTATTTGCATATATTAGCATGTTTGAACCATTATATCAATTAAAAAATAAAAATGAAGAGGTAATACTATTTGGAATTAGTTAAAATAAAGAAGAGGAATTGCAAAATCTTGCAGAAATCTACAAATAGGTTCTCATAGTTTCCTTTCTCCCTTCAGTCCAAACTCAAACCCTGATCATGCAAAGAAGGCAAAAGAAGAGGCAACCTGAGCAAAACGTTCTGAAACTACATGTGATCACTGACACATGTAAAATGGTTGCACTTGGTTGGATAAGGTCAAGTTAAGAGCTTTGGAAGTATTTGTGGAACAAGAAAAATCCATAGTTTTGCATATCTGATGTCTTTTCTTCCAGCAAAGTCAAAAAAGAAAAATAAGGCCACTTTGTAGGTAGTGCTCTATAGAAGATAAATCCTTACAAGTGATCCTGGTTGGAGGTGGACTTTATCTGAGAACTGGCAATTTAGCATGAGCTGATTAATCACTTCACTTGACCTGAAAATGTGCAGAGAAGATACGATGAAACGACACCCAAAGCACACTCTCTTGCCATGCATATTTCACATAGATGACTAACGGCTTTCTTCACTCATTCTCTGTAACATAAATTTAATGTACTATTTCGGATCGAGAAAGCAGTTTTTTTTATCCTTTATTCACAATTCCACCACACTGAAAATCCATGCACACTCACCCCAGGACTTTAGATCTAAATATAGATCTAAAGTGGTTCTGCAAATAAGTATAACTCACAAACTCCTATATAGTCCCCCTCGCAGTGTAACTCACATTTATCATGCCCCTTACATCACTATCTTAATTCAGGTTGCTCCTGTCTTAGGCTAATACTGACCCCCCACTTAACACATGTTCCCAGTTTATTCTTTCCCAGCTCCATGGCAATGTGTGTGCAGTACCAAATATTCCTTCTTAAAGCTATTAGCAGTCTTGTTTCTTCAAAATTGTATAATGGTTCCCTATTATTATTTTAGTCAATCATCAAACACCATTACATAACATTCAAAACCATCTGTAATCTGGCCCAGGCCCGTCCCCATGCATATACACCCCCTAAATCCAGCCATGCTGGACTGATTGTCATTTCCTGAACGTATTTGTTACATTTCCTTAAGTTACTACTATACATATGTGTGTGTATACACACACACACACACACACACACACACACACAGAGGGCTGTTCGGGAAAACTCCAGCCATAAATGCCTCTATTTTTCATATTACATGGCTGGGTACTTTCTAGTCAGCCCATGCATGTGCTTTTGTGTGTGTGTGTGTGTGTGTGTGTGTGTTCCTCCCTTCTAATGTAATCCCTATCTACTTAGATCCTTCAATTCATTAGGGTAAATTTCAAATGCACTTCTCCCTATGGAGACTCCTCTGATCATTTCACAGATAAAGGTGATCTTCAAAGTCTTGGCACTCACATAATACTTACCATTTAAATTCTGTGATAACCACTGCCAAGTATGGAACTGAATCTGGTTCTTGCCCATTTTCTATACTTTAGTATTTACAAAGGGCGAAGTGTCCTATTTAGAATCTATTGAGTACTTAATCCATAGCTGATACAAAGAAAGTATTGAATAAAAACATGCTAAATGATGAAATACAAAATCAGCCATGGCCTACCCGAGACTGAGAGTATGCATATATTTCCTAACACCTAACATACTTATATTCAATAATTATATCTTTGTTTTAGCAAATTTTTTTCTCACAAAAAATAACCTATTTTGAAGTATAGATATCTCTGGGAGGAACAGAGAATTAAGTTCCTGATATTTTATATGTATCAGAAGACTGTCTTTCAATAACAATTTAGGGTCCCTTAGTAGTAGGGCTCTTGAGGGTGTATGAAGAGAATCAGAATTGACACAAAGTGGAGGGCAGTCCCTGAAGACAAATGTCTCAGGACTTCAACACTCATGAGAGCTGTGGGGAGCAATAATAAACAGACATTAAATAAGCTAAGGAAGGTGAGCTCAGGAGGGATAGAATATTAATTCATGGAAGAAGGTAACAGCAGAGGTAAGACAAATCCTTTATGGTCCATAAAGGGAGAATTGTGCTATAAATGGCCACTGAGACCTTGAAATGAATAACTGGTCTTTCTCAGAGATAATAGAAAATAGAAATTTAAGGGGAGTCATGTTTACCAAGTTCCAACCATATGCTATGCATCCATTATGCTATTCGACGCCCATGGAAGACAGATATTGTAGCCCTGCCGATTGCATTTGGAAAAGAGTGATACTGATGTACTTTTTAAAGCACGTGCTGTCGGAGAGGATGTAAGAGCACGTGAAGTCATTTTTGAGTGGCGCCAGTCCTATACTTATTTTACTACCTCCTGTTGTTTTTGCAGAGGCTATTTTTCCAGGACAGTTTACTTTACCTCTGGTCAAATTTCCACACATACAGAGTTACCTCTCTTAATTCTAGAGTAGACATTAGGAGTCGAACATAGTACTTTCTGAGTCAGATGCCACATCAGCAATCTTCTCACCCCAGTGATCTGAGAGGCCACCAGGAGTCAGTAAGTTAAACTTACTGGACACTTCTAATCCCAGTGACTTTGCTGGCAGCAGTGAAATGAGCAGTGTGACCTCTTATATGATTTGAGACCTAGAGATCATATCTACAGTTAACAACAACAACCATTTGACCAAATAAACATTCAAACTTATTTTTTCCTAAATAACATTTTTAAAAATATGGACATCTGGTGAAATATAGTGTGGAGGCAAGTTTTTGGTTATTGTTGTTACTTACATACTTCAAACCTATTTGGCTACAAAATTCATTGTGAGAATTTATAATTATAATCATACTCTAAGCACTGAGCACTGGACCAGCCTTTTAAAATATGTCATCATTAATAAAATAGATGAACTCTGATAAAAATGTTTGCCACTCCCTGCTTTCCAAATCACCTGGGTTCATTTGACAGATGGTCCTGACCACATAAGTGTCCTTCTTGTCCCCCTTGTGACTCTTTATATCTTCTTCCAAATCTTCACAATTGCTTGGAGAAGAGGGCCTTCACAGGTAGAGAATAGTTCTTTGGTCAATGCTATCCACTGGAAATCCCCATATAAATTCTTCAAGTCCATTTGTAAGAAACCAAATAGCAGCCTCCGGGCACAGGAACCTGCACTAGCCAAGGCACCATGTCAGAATGGCTATTTGGCAATTACACCATTGTGGCAGCTAAAAATAGGGCCCTTCAGTTTCTAATCATTCTCTTTATCTTTCTTTTCTTTGGAGTATAAATCAGATTCATCAGTTCACATTGCTCCAAATATTTCAGTGCACTCACGGCTCTCTTGGAACATTGTACCATATAAAGTGCTCTCCTGGTCTAGCAAAAGCCTGCCACCTTGTCTCCACCATCGCCCTACTCACTAACACTGTCCTCATGGTTTGCTCAGTCCCTGTGGCCACCCCTTTCACTGTGGGTCTCTCCTTCTTCCTCTCTCTGCCTTGAATACTCTTTCCTCACTGCTTCTCAGGGCTGGCTGTCCTTTCTCTTGTAGGTCTCAGATCAAATGACGTCAGCCCTCTTAACAATTACTCTCTATCCCACCATCCTACTTAGTGCCTTCAGAGAGTATCACAACTTGGATTGTTTACTGGTTTTTTTTTTTCACTAGCTTATTACATTTCTCACAATACTAACATACTGCATTCTCCTCAGACTAGAATTATTTTTCTGTCATAGATTATTACATATTTATTGAGCTACTATTATGTGTCAGCCACTCTTCTAAGCATTATGCAGGAGTGAACACAAGTGCCTTGTTGTCATGAGTTCATGTTTTACTGGCAGAGAAATAAAGAAATAGCAGGTAATCAACCATCATTATCTGAAGTTGTAATGTGCTATAAAGTCACCAAAAACCCTGAATTAGTGAATACAGAACCAGTGCTCCCAGGGGAAACAGAGATTAGGAACCAGCAAGGCTCTGGTCACAACCTTTTTATCAATGAATACATAACCAATGACTTTTAACACATGCCCGAATGAGGCTTATCTAATACACACATTCTCTCGGGAAGACACATCACCTTCTGCACTTAGGAGAACTAAACCTACTCAAGCTATTTTGAACAGCAAAATCACCAACAACAATAAAAAAAAAAACCCCACAAAAATGAGGCAAAAAGGACACAAGTTTGAAGTATGAGAGCTGCGATAAGAAGGTGGAATGTTGCCTTGTCCGACCTCAGCTAGGATCATGGGCTCAGTGCTCAGGGGTTTCACCACTTTGGACATGTCTATGACTGGCCGTGAAAGTGTTGCAGGTATTAGTTTGGGGGTTAGAAATAAATTTTAGCAAGTAGGAGAATTCACAAATATGGGATCCACAAATAACGATCAACAATAATTACAGATGATTAGAAGTATGAGAATACTAGGAAGAAAGATTTACAGCCACAGTAAAGATGGTGGATGTGTTATTCTAGAGATGGTTTGGTCACCGTGATAAAGTAAAATTTAAATAGGGTTAAACAACATAAACTCCGAGTTATGCAGGTGAGTTTTGTGAGGTAAGGGGGGAAGCATTCAGGCAAAGTGAAGACCAAGTGTGCCATCACGGGGGGAAATGTGCTGGGAGAGAAAGAGGGACAGAAAAGCAGCGACAACGTGATAGAACTGGGATGGGAGAGAATGCAGGCAGGCCAGGCAGAGGGAACTACTAGAGCTTTGGTTTTTGCCAGAATGAGATGGAAAATCACCAGAGGGTTTTGAACAGGAGAGCATCAAGTTCTAAACATTTTTAAGTGCTCCTTCCCACCGCTCTATTAAACCTGGACCATAAGGGTCAACATTGGAAACTGAGACAAATTGCAATATTCCACATGAGAAAAACTGGTGGTTCAGTGATAACAGTAGAGAATATTTAGCAGCCATTGACTGGTAGAGATATAGGTAGTGAGAGAACAAAAGTTCCACTTTGACGGTAAATTGGAGGTACCAAATAATCATCCCAGTGAAGATACCAATCAGGGAGTTAACTATATGAATGTGAAGTTCAAGGGACAAGTCCAGATGAAACATAATTTGGGAGTCAACAATTACCCTTGATGTTTAAACCATGAGACTGATGATATTGATTAGGGAATAGCTAGAGGTGAAGATGTGAAGAGACCTGAGGACAATGGAATGTAAGTTTCAAGACAGCAGAGTTCCTATCTGTCTTATTGACACTTATAAACCTAATACTATTTTCATGGTCTACACAAAAATATCCTCAGTAAGTAGTGTTAAATTATTTTGTGTAAAATAATTTAACAATATTATTTTATACTGATAAAACATGTACAATGGATTTTTTCCAGTTATATTGGGAAATAATTGACCTATATTACTGTATAAGTTTAAGGTACACAGCATGATGTTTGATTTACATACATTGTGAAATAATACCACAATAGGTTTAGTTAACATCCATTATCTCATATAAATACAATAAAAAAAATTTCTCCTTGTGATGAGAACTCTTAGGATCTACTCTAACTTTTCTACATGCCATATAGCAGTGATAGCTACACTTATTATGATGTACATTCCAGTCCTAGTACTTGTTTATTTTACAACTGGAAATTTGTACAACAGATTTTTATCTGCTTTTTAAATTAAATTTTAAATATGTTTTCCATGCGTCTATGGAGCCATAAAAAATATTCTGCCATGGCTGAGCATGCTGGATTAGGTTTGCTTTTTCCTTTATTTCATATTATTTTAACAGAGTTTATATACTCATACTTTTGGACCTTGCTTGTGATTTTTCAGAGAGAGATTGTTTATGCAAGCCTCAGCTGATGATTAGGCTGAAAGAGAATTGCCTATGTCAATCAAACATAGAAAGTTCATTCTTCCATTTGACTTTCCACACCCACTCTGAGACTAATAGTTTTCTGAAATAATAATAATTACTGTTGCAATTGGCAATGTTGTAAGCTGGTACAGAAGCAATTTTTCATTGTTAATTCCTGTGTTGGCTCATCAACATTTCATCTTTCTTTTTCAAAGTTTATCTCAAATCCTCCTAATGGAGCTTCCTTCTCAAGAGAATGAGGCCATTAGACTCATTATTGGAAGACTCAGAGACATTAAAAGAAAAAAAAATAAGAGGGGCAAAGCAGTACATAGATCCTACTGAATTGACCATATCAGAGATCTAAATTCTGCAAAATAAAAGTAGGTGTTGCCTTAAAGATTTTGAATCTAAATTGAAATGATAAATCTCCCTGGTCTGGTTTCTGAGTTTGGTTGGGCAGCTGGGGTTTTTCAGCACAATCCAGACTTCCACTTAATAGTGCATTTCTAATTCAGATCTCCTGACATCACTAAATTACTTCTCTAGACACATTCGCTTAAAAAAAAAAGTCCCCATTTAGTGCCTGAGACTTCATTTATAGTCTAGTAGTTTATATGTAGCAGTAGACATGCAGGCTCCTTTTATTAAAAAAAAATCAAGTGTGGTTATTGCTATATTATGTGAATTAGGTGCACTTATAAGCTCTTAGTGGAAAATAATATTTTACTCTTCTATCTCTAAATCTCATAGCAGAGTACTCCGAAGATACTCATCCAATGAATGTATCTTCAAACTACCTATATCATAATTTTACTATGACAGTTCTGATTTCTCAGAAAGAGAATAGCCTAAAAACAATTGTTGAATAATTCCTACTTAATCAACCATCTCTGAAAAGACCACAAGAAGTAAGCTAGCCACTGAGACAGATGGGCATACACATAAAGATTACTCCTTGTTTCAATGAGTCTGTGACACAGTGCCTTGACAAAGTCCCTTTTCCTGGTGTCAGATGGAAGATGTGGAATAAGATATCACATTTGTCTTCCTAGATATTCTGAGACACAGGTGCCTCTGAATGACTCATAATTACTGTGCTTTTTCATTTATTCTTTAACAAATATCAGTTGGGTGCCATGCATTTGCCTGGGATGGTATATGTGCAAATGTTGTGTCGTACACAGTATTATTTCACAGGGAGGTTATCTCTAACATGTGGCAGGAGCCAACAAAGGCCCTTCACTGTGTAGAGTATTAGTTGGCCTGAGATATTAATACATCCTCAACAATCAGCTAAGATGAGGGTGTTCTTTTGAGTAGGGAACCCAAAAGGAGCTGAAGGATTCCAGTAGTCAAGTTGAAAGTAAATGTTTATGTTTAAAGGAGTTGAAGCAGGAGAACAACAGACAGACTTTTAGGTGCAAGAACTGAGCTGTGAGCTTTGTCCCAGAGAAATAGGCCAGGAGGGAAAGAATCCAAGAATGGTCTCATAAAGCTGTTTTCATTTTAAAGCCTAGATTGTCCTTACAATAGTATTGGCATCTTGTGCTGCAGAAACTTAACTAAGTGTATGATCCTCCTAAGTCCTTTCTAGAGTTACTTAGTATTTAAAAGAATTTTTTTGAAAACACTAGATGCCTGTGGATATGCTAGTAGAAGGACAGAAGAGAGGCTGGATATGGTGATGGGGATAAAAACTAAGGTGGGGGAAACTACCTGAGGCGCTTATTACAAATACAGGTTCCTGGGCCTCCCTGCAGACCCACTAAATCAGAATTCATGCAGCAGAGAACCCAGAAATCATTATTTTTAAAAAGCATCCCAAGTGATTTTCAGGTCACTAAAAGTTGATCCTTATGCCCAAGGAGAAGTTAAGAAGCACAAGTGTTGTCTTCATCTTTCCTTCCTATCCAGAGTCCCATCGTAAATTCTCCTCTGTGAAATACTCTAGGGTCAAGGACTTCTTTTCATCAATAGATTATTTTTTATCTTACAAGTTTTTTCAATGATTTTTTTTATTTCACTAGTTTCCCTTAAGCATTAAGAAGGGGTTATTCTAAGCCTCAAAAAAGTAAATTTGAACAACTCTTCACCTAGCCAACACCCACTTATCTTTCAAGACTCAATTTAACTGTCAATTTTCCCTGAAAGTGGTCCTTTATCCCTAATCTTATTCCAGTCTAAATTAGGTGGCCCTCCTCTATGTCTCTGGAACACCCTGTATTTACAACTGAGATACTGTGGGAGAACCATCTATTTACTTGTCTGTTTCCTAAACCAAAGATCCTTCATATCAGATGTCGTGCTATTTGTCATTCATATTTTTACCTCCAGCTTCTTAACCAGCACCTGGAACATGATAAGTGTTCAATAAATGCTGGTTGAAAATAAACATTCATGCATGAATAAGTGCATGAAAATCTAATTTAGAAAGGAGCATTCAACTAAGCAAGCCTGAAGCTGCAATTTGAGGAACTAGAGTTTCATTTTCAAGTTGACAGTTAAGGACATAAACCTATCTGGGACACAGTTCACATTATCTAAGTTGCAGAACCTTGAGAAAAGAAAACCTAATAGCTTTCCTGTCACAGCACCGTTTTCCCAAAGCGACTAAAGGAAATAGCCAGATCGTTATTCTTTCGTCTGGTTCCAAGGTAACTAGTATCTTGAGTTGTTTATCAGCAACAACAAATGACAGTTGACTTTACATTAAATGAGTTTCCTATTGGCCATGCAGTGGGCCGACTAGAAAATATAATTAACCAACTAAAAAGTGTAGAATAATGAAAGAAGAAACCTAAGACATCAGAGAAAGAAACTTAGAATGAGTACTCTTCCACAAGTCTCTTGAGCTCTTCAAGTATGGCGTCTTGCCAAAATGGAGAGAGATTTTCCTATACCAAGGGGAAAAAGATGTCATAGCCACATACATAGCTACTGTAATGGTATATTTAATGTATACAGCACAGAAATGTAGTATGTCCCCAGTGTTTGTTCGTTTTTACATAGCACGATGCTAGACTGTACTTTGAGGGCAACTTCCTCAGCTCATTTCCAGTGGATGGCCTCAGAGTCACCAGCTCAGTCACTAATGAGCTCTACTCTAGTTGCTTTCCCACAAATCACAAACTAAAGGTTGCCTCCGGTTGGTATAGATAAAACAGAAGAAAATAAAACAGGCTTCCCAGCACCAGCCTGCTGAAATTAAGTGAGCTACAGATTGACTCATGGTGGTTCCTTGAATAAATCCATAAATAAAGGATGTCTGCCAAGGAATACACTGAGAAGAATGGCCTAAGTTAGCTAGCTAGCTCAGGATTGCCCCTTTAAAACTCTAATTTTTCTACTGCAATTTAACACCAGAAAAAAAAAATAGAACTTTACCCAGTGCATAATTTAAACATATTAAACCATTCATTACAGTTCTGGTTTTGCTAGATGGTGGCTTAATGGGAAGAAGCCAAGGCTTAAGAGAAACTTGTTTGTTTGTTTGTTTTTGACATTCTCATTGAAAGGACCAAAATTAACTTGCAAACCATTAGCTCCAAAGCGAGCATTCCTCTTCTGGGATTTCCTTCTTAAACTAAAATGCTTACCCATACATGGAATGACATCAAAGCTCTCCATAGGGGACATTCTGTAAACCTTGGGGCCAGAAAACCTCTAAACTCTTTCCAGTCTAATAACATGAAAGTGGATGCTCTGGCAGAACTGTACAAGTCAGCAGCAGATTAGAAAGCCATGGGTATAAGCCAACATTCACCATGCATGTAAACCACACCATTCAAGGTATGGTAAACCTTTCTCCAAAAGGGCAACACAGAGCATCATTCATGATCCCAATGCCCCATCCTTCCATAATTATTCATTTTTCATTCATTCTGTAATTACACTGAAAGTCAAAGGCAACTTTTATTAATAATAGTAATAATAATTGTCAATGTTTTGGAGGTCTTTTTGATTAATAGGCACAATGTTACTTTTTATATATATAAAATTTCATGCAATCTTCTCATCCTATGGGACAGGAGCTATTTTCACTCTCAATTTTTTAAAATTTTATTTAATACTGTTTTCAAGTTAAAAAGTAATGTGTGTGAGTGATAACATTTCAAATGGAATAAAAAGGAACACAATAAAATGTGACTCTTCTTACTTATAATTGATGGTGTCCCAGACAGCTTCCATAGGGAAACCATTACAAACAATTTCTTGGTCATTCTTCCAAAAATAATCTAAATATAGAAATATGTAAGAAAATACATCATTTTTCATGTAAATGGGAAGACACAATGCACTATCTTCTACAGTTTGCTTTTTATACTTAACTGTGCCTTATCAGCACAAGAAGCTCTATCAGATTCTTTATTTTTTTAATGATAGTTGATAATCAATAGTATATTAGTTCAGGTATACAGCATATTAGTTAGACATTTAACTTATGAGGTAATTGCCCCAAGAAGTCTAGTGCCCTCTGACACCATACATAGTTATTACAATATTAGTGACATATTCCCAATGCTGTGCTTTACATCCCCATGACAATTTGTGTCTACCAATTTGTACTTCTTAGTCCCTTCACCTTTTTCTCACTGGGCTCAACCAGCCCTCCCACTTGGTAACCATCAGTGTGTTCTCTGTATCTACAAGTTGGTTTCTGTTTCATTCGTTCATTTATTTTGTTTTTTAGATTCCATATATAAATGAAGCATATGGTATCTAATACAACTTAACACCAAAAAGACAAACAATCCAATTAAAAAATGAGCAGAGGACCTGAATAAACATTTCTCCAAAGAGGACATGCAGATGGCCAATAGACATACAAAAAGGTGCTCAATGTCACTAATCATAAAAGAAATGCAAATTAAAACCACAATGAAAAATCACCTCATACCTGTCAGAATGGCCATTGTCAATGAATCAACAAATAGCAACTACAACTATGTACTGGCCTTTTAAAAACCACTGTTAAAGGAATAATGTTATAATTTAAAACAAGAGCAGGTTTGTCATTCCAACTACATCGTTGCCCCCTTGTCATACATATTCTTCACTTTTCTGTGTACAAAGTCTGATTAAGTTATTCCTCCTACCTCTAATTTAACACAAAGCACTTCCTAAAAATCAGAGCTTCATTATTTAATTACATGTCATGGGGTCTCTGATTGAGAAATTCATTCAAGGATATTTTATTAAGTCTTCTTGAAATAAAAAAATCCTGTAGCTGGAAACATGGAATTTGTGGAAAATAAAGTAGCTAATGCCAGCTAATACCTTCCATTTCTAAAGAGCTGTATAAAAGTATCTTTTGTGAAGATGGTCATAGTTAAAAGTTTTTTTAAAGGAAATTTATTCTCAGCTTCAACAGAAAAGAACCAGAAGTAAAGATATAATAGCATTTGTTCAAATAGTACCACCTCAAAAAAAGGAATCTGACCTTGTGTTGGCCAAGCTATCCAAGATTTCATCTTTCAAATGCCCTACAAATTCCCCAGTTTTACAGGGTGCTAAAATAATCAAATCTATTCTCTGGATGAAAGATCCTGCAGGGGGCTAGCCTGTCTCCTATGGTTGACTAATTTTATCATGTTAACAAATCACTTAGTTCATATTCCAGGCCAGTGATATTATCAGAAAGGAATTTCATATCCAGAGAGTTTAAGAGAACTAGGAGCTTTCACAATCTCTCTGGCCATACGTCCAAAGCAAAATGAGTAATCTTTTAGGAACTAGAAATGTCTTTAGGAATAAATACAATCCTGAAGAAATATTAAAGTCCATCAAAAGAACATGTTGGCACCATACGCAAAGACTTCACAACTACTTCAAGAACTTTTGCTAAACTATACCGCAGCAAGCTGACTCTTGTCACATCTCCAAGAGGCATATTTATCTCTTGATACGGAAAACTGGAGAGCTCTCCAGTGGATTCGTGGACTTCGATCCACTTAAGACCGAAATGTCATCCAGATTGTTAAGACTTGTTTTGATGATCTGAGTAGTTCTAAAGAAGCAAATGTTACCTAATAAAACACACACACACACACACACACACACACACAAATCAAAGAAATAAAAATATGAGCTAGCTGAGTATATCAAGCGAAAAGACATCTTAGTAGTAAACTAAAAGCTATTTAACGATATTGAGTATTTGTTATGTGTCAGGGACTCTGTGTATTAACTCTTTTAACCCTCATAACAATTCTAGGAAGTAGTGTTATCACCAGTCTCATCACCAGTGCTTGAAGGTGCAAAGAGGCTGAGAAACCTACCCAAGTCCCAAGATCACACTACCTACCGGTGATCACAGAACCAGAATTCAACCCGGGCAGCCTGGTTTTAAAGCCTCAATGCTTAGCCACTGTGTGTACTGCCTCTACCTACCTCTAATGGGTGCTCCCCACCTCTCCTTCATGGTAAAAAGATACTGAAAAATTAGCCTAGATAGTGAGAAGATTTTTGATAGAAGTGGAAAACTTCCTATTTTATTTACAAAGAACCTTAAATAGGCTTGAATTAGGAATGAATTTTTTTTAAATAAAATAAAATGAAAACACTCCTTTGCCAAAGTCAATGTGAGCTATTTTGAGCTTCAAAATCACTTTTACTCTTGAAGCTTTCCCTTTCCCCTTATCTTCAGAGCAATATTTGTAGATCTGAGTTTTGACAGAAACCCAATGAGCCAAAATTCTGTTGGAGCAGCTGATATTGAGGTATTTCTAGATTGACTGGAACCATGAGAAACTGAACATACCCTATTCACAAGCAGTAAAACTGGAGGCAGTTTGTTGTTTAAAATCACCAGCAATAGTTTGTAAAATTTCCCAGTAAAATACATACATGTGGGTGATATATCTCTAGGCTTTAATTTTTTTCCTTGAATTAAAATTTACCCAGAAGCTATCCCAAAGGCTAGCAGTGGGTAACTTTTAATTATGCAATAAATATAATACTAAAAATATAGTGACTACTTGTCATCATCATGTGTGAGTCAAAGAAGGGTTCTACCTCTATATTATCAGGTATTTATCATGGATGGTTTTATTACACTGTCACCTTTGGAAATCGAATGTAGAGATGATATAGAATTGGAAGATTTTCTGGTCATTCTGTCAGTGGGTGAAAATGAAATCCTAAGGTTGATGATAATGTGTCAGTTTTATCAAATTATAATCTTAGCTTCAGATACCTTAAATTTATGCTGAATATTTATTCTATTTTATAATTATTTAAATAACCAACTTTTAAATTATAATTCTTGTAAATTCTTTACTAACACTGAAGTGTTATTAAATTCATGTTTAGCCCATTATTTCTGCCAAACATATGATATTTTCCTTCATACCAGAATTTCTCAAGATTAAAACCTTCAAGCATTGAAGTTTGGTTCAGAAGGTATTCTGGGAGAGATTCCAGATTTAAAAGCATATGGAGAGGCAGTAAACTCGTTGATGTAGCTCTTAGTAATATTTTCCTTTTGGATCTGTCTCCTTGAGCAAGGGAAACAAAAGAATAAATAAACAAGTAGGACTACATCAACCTAATTTTTTTTGCACAGTGAAGGAAATCTAACAAAATGAAAAGACAATCTACTGAAAGGGAGAAGATATTTGCCAATAATACATCCAATGAGGCATTAATAGCCAAAACATGTAAGGAACTAATACAACTTAAGAGCAAAAAGTCAAAAAATTCAATTAAAAAATGAGCAGAGGATCTGAATAGACATTTGTCCAAAGAGGACATACAAATGGCCAATAGACATATGAAAAGATGCTCAGCATCACTAATCATCAGAGAGAGACAAATTAAAATCACAATGAGATATCACCTTATACCTATCAGAATGTTATTATTAACAAATAAACAAGTGTTGGCCAGAGTGTAGAGAAAAGAGAACTCTTGTGCACTGCTGGTGAAATTGCAAATTGGTACAGCCACTATGGAAAACAGTTAAAAAATTAAATCTACAACTTATGATGCAGCAAGTCTACTTCTGGGTATTCATTCAAAGAAATTCAAAACACTAATTCAAAAAGACATGTGCCCCCTGTGCACATTGCAGCATTATTCACAGTAGCCAAGATATGGAAACAACCAACATGTCATTAATAGATGATTGGATAAAGACGTAGTACATACGAGGTCTGTCCAGAAAGTATCCAGCCATGTAATATGAAAAAAATAGAGGCATTTATGGCTGGATTTTTTCCAAACAGCCCTCATATGTAATGGAATATTACTCAGCCATTAGAATGAATGAAATCTTACCATTTGCAGCAACGTGGATGGACCTGGAGGCTATTATGCTAAGTGACATAAGTCAGACAGAGAAAGACAAATACCCTATGATTTCTCTTACATGTAGAATCTGAAAAAAACAAATGAACAAACAAGTCAGAAACAACCTCATAGATACAGAGAACAAACTGATGGTTTCCAGGTCGGGGTGAGAGTTAGGGGGCTGGGTGAAAAAGGTGACAGGATTAAGAAGTACAAATTGGTAGTCACAAAGTAGTCACGGGGAGGTGAAGTACAGCACAGGGAAGAGCCTCAACGGCAGTGTAGGGACTATGGATGGTGTCAGATGGGACTAGACTTATCGCGGGCATCGCTTTGTAAGTTACAGAAATGTCCAATCAAAATGCTGCCCACCTGAAATTAATATTGAATGTCAAGTGGAATTATAAAAAAGAAAAGAATGCTTTTCAGGGAAACGTCTGTCCCCTAAAAAGCCAAGGAGATGGAATCTGTAGTTTCTGTTTCTTGCCATTTCCTGAATTATCTAGGTCTTTGTGAAACCAGCAAACTCTTGTTTACTAGGCACTTTTAGTGGGCAAAGTTTAGGAGTTCACTGCAATTAAAGGGCAAGTTAAAAACACAGCTACATGTGCTCTCCGCAATGTTGACATCGTGACGCACTCACTTCAAATCTATTTTTTCTGTTAGAGCAAATGGGTTTCTGGTCAGCTTCTGAGGCTTGCCAAAGATACAAATACCCTGATCTTCTTTGCTTTTCAACATTGTTGAGCACTTCCATCTTAAAATGACCTTGTCTTTCCGTTTTGTGGCACTGATGCTTCCTTTTGTCTCTTCTATGACTTTCACTACACTCCTCAGCTTCCTTCACTGGGCGCTGTTCTTACTTCTATTCACTTGATCTGAACAGTCTTCAGAGTTTTGTCCTTAGCCTTTCATTTTGCTCTTTTTATGACTCCTCCCAAATCTTTCCCACTGGTCTTTTGTGCCCCCAAACTTTGACATTCATCTCTTTGCAAATAGCTGCCAAGTCAGTATTCTAGCCCTGGTTACCGTATTTCCAACTGCCTGGTGGGCAGCTCTTCTCAGAGACCACCCCAAAGAACCTTAACCTTCTTCTCAGGCATTTAATTCCTTATTGTGGTTCACAGCATGGCCTTCTTTCTAAACATTGCTGCTTGAAACCGTAGTTATCCCTGACCCCTCCTCTCTTACTTACCATGCTAATTATTCACGGGCCAAAGTCTTTGAGATTTGACTATGGTAAGTTTTCATATCTGTACCTCTTGTTACACTTGCTGCCGAAAGCAAAGTTAAATCTCATTAATTTATTGCATGGACTATTGCAATAACCCGCAATCCCTCTCTCCCAAACAAAATGGGCAGCTGATGGTCTGCAATCACTCATCCTAACGTGCAGTTCTCATTTCCTGACTGCTTTGCACAGGAACCCTTCCTTGCTCCCTATCTCCTCCATCCTGGCATGTGAAGCTTTCCCATTTCCAACCCTAATGCATCCGCCTAGGCTTCTTTCTTTGTATTCCCTTACCTGTTTCCTTCATTTTGTTCCAAAGGGGCTAATTTTCTCCTGTACCACTTATGGTAGGTAGACATTTAGAGAAGTCTCCCCACATCCCACCCCAGATTTCTGTCCTCTGGTTAGCCAATCAAATACTAATCTATAATAGGTACTACTGTGAAAAGACTTTGCTGATGAAATTAAAATTAAAGCAGGTGGATACAGTGCAATCACATGAGCCGTTAAAAGCAGAATGGGAAAGCAAAAGAATCCATGAGAAATGGTAGAAGAGGAAAAGGAGAGATTCAAACACAGGAAAGACTCCATCCACAGACGCACCACCCACTGATGCTGGAGGGAGGCCACTGGAGAGCATGGAGTAACAGCAAGCAGCTGCTGAGAGCGACGATCAGCCCCAGGTGACAGTCACTGAAAAAAATGGGGACCTCCGCTCTACAGCTGCAAGTAGTCAAAGCTGGCCCACTACCTGAGTGAGCCTGGGTGTGAATGCGTGCCCAGAGCCTCCACCAAGGAACGCAGCTCTGCCACCGCCTTGCTATCGGCCTCATGAGTTGCCAAGCAATGTGCCCAGGCTTCTGACCGACACGGCCACGAGCTGATACAGGGATGAGGTTTTCAGCCACTCCACTCCGTTCGTGGTAATTTGTTAGGCTAGCAATAGAAGCAAAATACTCCACCCCATTTTTGCACTACTTTCTTTCCCCAGTGTGTTCCACTTTCCAAACTGGGGTGCTGTTTTGTGCTGGTCTTCAGTGTGTGAACACTCTAGGCTAGAAAGTCCGGGGACACTCACCTGGGCCCCGGGCGAGACCCCACAGACATTTCCCCTTTCAGAGTCAGAACTGCGGCTCTTGTTATAACTGAAAGATAAACCTCAGCAATAGCCACGGGTAAACTCTGAAAAAACAGGCAACCAACAGGGTTCATTACTCACCAGTCCTGGAGCCTATGGGGCACACCAGGGTCCACACAGCCAGGGTGCCAGTAGGGAGAGAGCCCTCAGGCCCGGGGTTCTGCTTTTACAGGTGTCAAGGGTGCAGGCCCAGGGTTTCACGAGTTCACTGTTTAGTGGTGAATTTAAAACAGAAGAGCAGGAATTAATAGGGGAAAGAAAAAAAAAAGCGAGCTGTTAATTGGTCAGGTATCTAAGCCAGACAGGGATCTCAAAACAAAGCAAGCAGCAGGGCTGGGGTGGCCTGGCTCAGTCTCTCCTCCTGTCGCTGGCCTTGTGTGTCTTCCCTGCAGCTCTCTTTGAAATGAATGTCCGGGCAATCAAAAGCTTAATCTCGAACTTGCATTATCATGTTTTAAAAAGCTGTCAGGTGCTTACACTGCAGACACCTTCTACCTCCTCCGTCCCGCCCTCACCACTCCACAACCTGCTCAAACCCTACCCTTCCTTCAAGGCACGTGTACTTCTGTCGCTTCCATAGAATCTTTGCAAACCTGAGTCCTCTCACCTCCTCTGAGATCCGTATTCTCCAGAATACTTTCTACTTCTTTCAAAACACTTACTCTATTTACTGAATAGTATAGTTATTTCTTTTTTTAAGTAGAAACCATTATTTCCCCGCCACATTACAATGTATGCGAGGGTAGCCTTAATTTCTGTGTCCGGCAGCTTTGGCTGTGTTGCAGGAGAGTCCAATATCTTAGTGGCTGATACCAAGGAGCATTTTTCCTCTTGCTCCTGACCTCCAGGGGAAGAGCAGATGAGCTGGTCTAGTCAGAGCTCTGCTCCCTGTGTGCCCCTTCTGGGGAGAAGGGAACGTCATTACATAACCTGCTTTCCAGGGCCGATCTGAAACACTGTGTAATGTTATTCACCAGCATAAGCCCAATAAATTTAGTTTTTACAAAGGACACAGGAGAGTGATTTCAACAACAAGCCCATTCGAAGCTTCTGCTCCTGTCACATCTATTGACAACTCATTTGCCGAAGACCAAAAGAGAAGTCCAGGTGCATCCACCCACCCCATCC
Source organism: Lyroderma lyra (assembly GCA_004026885.1). NCBI lineage: Eukaryota > Metazoa > Chordata > Mammalia > Chiroptera > Megadermatidae > Lyroderma > Lyroderma lyra. The sequence goes on along the minus strand of PVJL010000478.1, from coordinate 46,804 downwards.
CATGAAGGTGCACGTGTCATCCTACTACAGGGAAGTGAAAAATTGGGATCTTTCATTCAACTGAGCTATTCCCTCCGATGCCCCCTGTCACCTTTCCCCTATCCAATATAAACAACACATTTAGCTCATAGCCTCTGGGATGTTAGGTGGTCAGGAGGGAATTGACTTCACCTCTCCTCGTGACCATACCTCATTCCTCTTGGATAGTTGTTTCCTCGTGGTCACTCAAAACACCAACTCCCTCAATCATCCACATATACACACTTGCCTGCGTCAAGTTAGTGTTCAGTTCGTTTATGGTTTTTGAAACTTGTTTTCAGCAGATCCGTTTTACCTCCCCAGAGAAGTCCTGAAGTCCTAAAAGACAATGCTGATTCACTTACTTGTTCTAAGACTCCCACACACCGCCAAACTGAGGGCTGAACAAAGTGGACACCTGATCAGTACCCAGTGACTGCGACTCCCCATTAAAAATGATGTGTCTTGTTCTCTGGGCATTTTCAGCATGTGCTCCCTGTCTTACTGCACAAAAAACATCAACGGTGCCTGCCTCATTACAAAGCTGAGTGTCCGCTGTAGCTGTATGGTGCTCAGAGGGGAATCATGATGACTAATAGCTCTCCCAGAGCCTTGAGAAGCCGGTGCGTGGCGTCTCCTGTCAATCCGAGCTTGTTCTGTCAGGTAACTGCCACTGTTCTGAAGGGCCTGCCGATGGAAAGCACACCTGTGCTGTTGGGGACTAAGAGGGATCCTTCATTTCTTGCAACAAGTTACTGGGGATAATCGAATGCGACTTATTTGTTTGGTTGTTGGACGTGGGTGCTGAGTTGTTAAGGGAAGAAGAACACGACCACTGCATTGGATTCCATTCTATAGAATGGAGCTGAGGGCAGGAAAAGCTCTCCAACATGCTCCTTTAAGCTGCAATGTAATATTGTCTTCTTGATGTCATTGCTATTCGTAGATATGCCTCTGACAGGTTAATACACCATTTCAAAAGGCTTTGGGATTGTTGTTCATGTTATTAGAAGGACCATGACATTGGAAATGAGGCTGCAGGTCTCCAGCTGGTTTTATCCCACAGCCATTATGGGTGACTGAGTCATACGCTGGCTGCATCACACGATGAGGTGACACCAGAGGCATTGGCAAAATAGTCACTTCAGCGTGTGTATGAAAATGAGGGGCTCTCCCTGAAGCAGAGGAGCAGAATCATGTGGATGTGACGCACTCAGCCGTACCTCAGTGTCTTGTGTTCAGATCGACTTAGTGGACTTTGTGATAGCATTATGTAGTCCTGCAGCTGCTATGGAAATAGAGGCTGTGACAGAAATAGAGACAGAGAGACAGAGACATAAGTGACTGCCTGCCTGCCTGTCAAATTCGTGGCTTCAACAAGACAAATGCGATTAGCACCTTTACATTTGGGGAGATTCTAAAAATCGTGGTTGACAGTGTACAGGACTTTATGCCACAAATACCGCATTGAAGTTATGGCACTACAATGACTTTATGCAAGCCAGCTAATCTCTCTGGGCTTCTGTGATCTCATTCATAAAATAAAAAACAATCACCTGCTTTCCCTCCTCCTTGGGTAGTTGTGACATCATATTTTGAAATGGTCCCTTAAACTACAAATAATCTCAGAGAGATGGATGGTAAAATTTCAGTATTGTACAGGAGAGGCAACTCAGATTCAGCGGAAGTGACTTTCCCAAAGTAAACAATTATTGTTTCTGAGGGTACTTATGGGATAATTAGCATTATAATAATAAAATAGCTAGCACTTAATGGGAATTTACTATGTGATAGATATTCTTAAGTATTCTATGATATATTAATATAGGAGTATTTAATCTTCTCAGAAAAATACTTTAAAGTAGCTACTGTGATCATCCACATATTCCACGTGCAGAATCTCAGATGGAGATTTTCAGTAACTTGTAGGAGGTTATACAATTAGCAAATGGTGCAGCCAGAACTTGAACCAAGTAGTCTAGTTTCAGAATCTATACTTACAGACCAAATTACAGTTGTATTATTTTTTATAGATATGCAAGAACTACTTTAATTTGCAAGAGTTTGTTGAATCTCTATAATGAATATTAGAGTAGTGCTTTCCACTTTCTAGAAGCCCCATAAGTAAATGTAACATTTTCTAATCTCGGATTATAGATGGTCTCATGGAGATTTGGTAGTGGTGGTAGTTTGTTTTGCTGTTGTGTTTTGTTTGATTTTTCTCATGACTTTGTCAAGCAGTTTGATATCTGATGAGTATTATATTTGAGCAATGAATGAGCTGATTAATGAACCAGCTGAAGTCATCAGCTGAATCTGAGCTGATGCATATGGGCTATGAATCAGCTTGACTGAACCCTGACTTCTCATGCCATGATACACCTTCTAACTGAAGGGCACTCACATTGCCACTTTCATCTCAGTCCTAACTTGAAACCAACTATGAGGCTCAGCTTGGAAACAGTTCTAGAAACTATCTACATTAAAAATATGTCTGTGATTTCTAAGCAAGTCAGTGAGAATATGCCTGGAAAAAATTATTGTTATTTATTTTTTAATAAAAAACTGATATCTCTCTCTCTCTCTCTCTCTCTCACACACACACACACACACACACACACACACACAGAGAGAGAGAGAGAGAGAGAGAGAATGTCTTGATGTTTCCTGCTTTTTGATTAAAAGAATTAAGCTCAATCCTACTGACCAAACTCTAGTTTATTACTAAACATGTGAAATACGTGATTTTGATGGGGGAAAGCCGCCACAATTTAGACTAGGCCTGTGTATTGCCGAAGTAGATGAGAGAAAAGGTAAGGCCTGAGAGAACTAGTTCTGCACAGTTGAAGCCAAAGATCGTCAGGGAATCTTAGAAGACTTCGTGTCTATTCTATGTGGACACATGGATTACACACGTGGTACCAAGAGTCAACTGCATAGTAATGACTTCCCCTGCTACTGTGTCACAGGACTCCTAAGACACATCATATAAATATACAGACAGAATTAGGTTATACAACCATAACTGTTAATATTTTATTTGTTTGACAAAGAATGAAAATGTATATATCAAAGTGACACCAAGTGGTTACTTCGCAGATCAGCCATGAGAAGTCTCCGTATAGAGCCACATGCAGGGAGACACAAATCTGTGAATCTCTCATATATTTTATTTCTGTTTTTGTAGAAAACTTGAATGTGCCAAGCTTTCTGGGTAAGTATTATACTGGTAGTAAACCCCTATTGTCTTTCCTGCCCATCATTTTCCACTTCCTCTGTTGTGACAAGATCACGGCTTTTGCTTGAGGAATCCCCTTCCCTCCACAGCATACCTTATTGGTGGGACTTTCTGTCAAGATGCTCTGCATGCCCTCTGGTGATCTGAGTCAGGCAAGGCTAATTCTCCATTCCCGGAATTTGTCTCTCGAGAGGAATATCAGTCCCAAGGGTGTCTATCATTCCCAACTCTTCTTTAAGTCTTGGCCTCTCTGCCTAGACTTTGTCCTTTTAGTTAACTGCTTTATGTCCTTGAGTTGTTCCACATGTTCTTTTGACTTTATTTACATCATTTTTCTCAAATTAAAAAAAAAATTCTGGACTGACTAAGGAGAGATTTTTCAAAAAGATTATTGCAAAGGGTGGAGAGGATAAAGAAAGGACTATTGCAATAGGGAGAGGTGGACTATTGCAATCAGAAGAATGTTCTGATCATAACATTTGCAAGTGTTCTCACTTGCAAATTAGAGCCCTGACTCTTCTCAGAGGGCTATGAAGAAGAAGTTGTTGGCAGGCTCAGGCTGAGGGATGGATCCAAGTTCAAGGGTCTGGGGAAAGGAAAGTATCTTAACTAAGTTTGGTTAAGGAGCATTTTGTTCCAGTTGATCAGTAGGGACAAGCATTTCACCTAATCTTTTAGGAGGCAAAAGAGCAGGAATTTGGAGGGTATCTGGTCTTGTCATCTGGCTCCTGTCCATAGACAAGAAGGACATCCATGACTCTAAGACATATGAAAGGTGGTTCTTTGCAGTAAGCTGTTTCCCAGAATACAAAAGCATTGGAGTCCTTAAACTTCTTTTCCAGGATCTCGGGACTCCAATAAAGTTCAACATTTTTCATTCCTATTGTCTTCAACAAATCACAAAATAATGTCCTACTTCAATTCCTAGATTATTAGATGTAGAGACATCTGTAATTCATGTCATCTGATGACTTATGAAAGAAGGAAGGAAGGAGGCGGGGAGGGAGAGAGGGAAGCATGTTAGCTCTAACACATGACGAAGGCTAGAGAGAATGAAGATTCCACCCTGGGCTCCTTTAAGAAAAGACCAGATTACTCACAATCCAAAAAGATGCAAACTCGCCAGGCAAACTGAGCCCCAGAAGACTGCTTTTTGTGTTTTATCCAGCCTGTAAAATCTTTGAGCACATTCTGACTGTCATTTTAGTGATCACAGAGAGAGCTACCTTGCACATTCACTCTGATGCCAGAAATGCATACACATGATGTAATGAATTGTCCCAAGCGTCTCATCCTGCAGAGTAAGAAGAGAGGACGTGCAGTGTGAGAGACTTTGATAATAGAGAGAGCTTCCTCTTGGCTTCACTTACTAGTCTGTACTGCCAAGCCTCACACGGAGGCTATTGGACGTTCCTCAATTTCTTTCCCAATGTTACTGCACGCTACGATAACCCTAGAAGCCTGGTGCCTGATGATCCATACTCACTCTAGAAACAAAATAAAGAACACTTAACACATTTACTTCCTTTAAATAAAGTACATCACACCACCATATCTGCTTTGAAAAAGACAGGAATGTGACAATCTCCTTGCCCATTTGACCCATCACCGCGGACGTCCTTACTATGGAAACTGACCAGTGAAGAGAAGACTCAGTAAGAATATTCAAAGACCCCCGTAAAGTCAGTTTGTTTTTAAAGGAAAATAGTCATACTTTGCTCATTAAGATCTCATTAAGAACTCAAAAGCACATTATCAATTCCCATTTTTCTCCTAAGACATTACAGTAGACGAGACCACAAAAAGGTGCGTTAGGAGGCTCTTGAAGTGAGACATGGGATTGTGAATAATGGAAACACACATGAACGATCCTGCAGAAGTAGAATTTATCATGTTTAGCAAATGATCAGACAAAAGGAAGGGATAGTGAAAAACAAGAATCAAGGGATGCCACATTTGTTTTAAGTCTTGTGTGGCCAAAGAATGGTGGTAAAATTAAACATATCAGGAAAGCTGGCAGGAAAAGATGAAATTTTGTTCATTATTTGTCTTTACAGGTAATGTACCATTCATGTCAATGAAGGCCTTTGCACATAAATGTTAGATTATCTATAAGGACATTTAGTGAGAGGAGAAATGATTATGAAATGAAGGTTAAGGAAAGCAGGGAGGCTTGGGTTGTTCTTTGGGTAGGATTTGAACAGAAGAAGGGCGTGTCTTTGTTTTGTTGACACACTAGTTTTGTGACTCCAAGCTCTGGTATAGTAAGGAAGATTCCTGAGTCCAACCACTGGGACGTGTCATTACAAGATAAAGAGCATTTGTGGAGAGCCTCTGTCTCAGTGAGAACACCACATACATACTTGATGGGTCACTGCCTCAAGTTCACCAAGGGCAGGGCTGTGGAGCATGCACAGGCAAAGAGTGGGAAGCTACTAGAAAACTGTAGGCTCTTTATTCAATGTATATACCACCTAATAATATTTGAGTGCTTCTTCTTTTACCATTTTTGTTTTGATTTTTTATCTTCATTTCATTTTTTATCTTCAATTCAAGACTTCGCACAACATGCTTGCTAAGTTTTCCAAACAAATGTCTGCTAATATCGCTGTAGTAGTTCAAGAAAAGTTCAAGCTTTGTTCTCTTCTTTTGACCAAACTATTGATAAATCCTTCATTGTTCTGGGGTTACAACCCCTGCCCCCCCAAAACAGAGAGACATAATCCAAAACAAAGCAAACACAGACAAAAAGGCAGTTAAACTATGAATTTCTATAGGACCAATTTTAAACAACTAATTAGTAATCAGTTGTTGGAATGTATTCAACAAGCATTATTACTTAGTATTTGGGTCTATAATTTATTTTGTAGCCCCTTTTCACAGTGAGCAGATTCTGAATTGTACTCATGAAGCTGATATGGTATAATCATTATTTTTCTCTTCAGTTATACTCAATCAGCTTTATTCTCTAGTCTTTACAAAAAAAAAACATTCTTCAAGTGAATAATGTCAGAATTCTTGTCTCCACAACATACAACCACAGTCTGCACCTGTACCCCTTTCAAAGCGGCTGTAGATTCAGTTACTTTTAAAATAGCCAATTGTTTAATTGAACTAATCAGATTACATTGTAGCTAAAGACACTTTTATACTTCCCAAAGAAGATTTATTATCAGGTTAAAGAAAATATTCCAAAATAGTAACAAATACCTTCTATTATTTTCTCCACTCATTTTTTTTTACCTATAATATTAGTTTCTGGAAGATTTCCCAGTTTAGTAACAACCTCCAGTTTTACTACCACTCAAGACATGCATATCCTTGCTTAGCTGTGCCTTTATTTTTTTCCAAAAAAAAAAAAAACGTAGTTTCTAGATACTGTGATGAGACAAATAGCCTCCTAAAGAGGGACATGAAATAAAACCTATCTCTGTTTTGTTGCGAGGAGCGACTCCAAAACCAGGCGCCTTCTCACCAGTAATTACTATGTGGTAGCTTTCATGTCTGAAGGTACCAACGAATGGCATCACACCAATCTGTCTCTAACACCATCGGCATGCCAATGAAAATAAGCACAATTGCAGGGACAGAGAAAGCCTGCATCTGAAACAAAATAAGCCAAGCACTCAGGGTCCCTAAGAGGATTTTCATCAGCACAAACAGTACCAGTTTAGTGGTGATGACTCACAGAATTAGAAATAAAAAGCTTCTTGTTCTTGGTAGGTATGTGATAAAAGCAGAATATACTGCCAGGTGCTGCTGGTGACAGTACTTTAAAAATACAGGTTCTCTCTTAGACAGAGCAATTCTTTCTTGTTTGAGGCCAGGGGTCTTATATTTTGACTGCTCGTGGAGATCAACGTGCTCCTTATGATACTCAGCATTTTCTATTCTTGTTTAAATGCAACCCAACTCAAAAAGGCTTAAGCAAAACAGCATTTCTTGCACGCACACACCCTTCTCAAATATGTCATTCAAATATGTCACTGAAAAGTCTAGTACTAGGGTTTCATTACCCACAGCTACCGTCAGGACCTCAAGCAATGTCACCGAGCTTAGTCTACTTCCCTCCACATGTCAGTTCTGTCCTCCTCGTGGGTTGTATTCTCAGGCAGGGTCCCACTCTGTGATTGAATACGCAGCTTAGGTTTTGATCTCATCAGCTGAACATGATCAGGTATTCCCACACCTGCCTTTCATTGACTTGGGTCGAGGCCCATCTCCGAAACTGTGACTCCCGCTGGATGGCCTGGAGTGCATCTAATTGACCAAGCATGGGTCATTTGTCAAAACTTGAGATGAAAGTAGAAGGGAGATGGTTTCCCATTGGAAAATCAGGGTGCAGTTATTGACATATGGGGGAGTAGATGCCAAACACGCATGTCAACAATCCAACAGTCTTTGAAATGTTTTAACCAGTGGCTTTTCATGACTTCCTTTGTGAAGAAAGACCCTTTCAGTTTTGGGGCAGAACAAGTCCTTCACTACCTGGCATTCTCATAGCACTCAAATGTGTTTTGACTGTGACCTTTATGCCATTGTTACACAACTATCATTGGCATTGCTATTTCCTTAGACAGCTTTCTCTCCCATAGAAATGAGAGATTCAAGAAAACAGAAAAAAAGTATCCTTTTCTTTTTTTCCTACTGTATAAACTCCAACAGTGCCCTCATAGTAGAATCTCAATAAATGTTTATGGCAAAAACAATTTCATAGTTAGTTTTCATATATTCAGACCATTGGACTTTGTCATTTTTTTTTCTTGCAGTGAATCCAGACCGTTCTTCCCGTGAGAAGACTATGACAATGGTTTTCATTTTTATTGTATTTTCAGCAGCTAAGTCATTAAGGGAAACCTCATGTCATCTCCTCCATGAGGTCTTTCTTATGCACCCTGGTCTTTACAAGTCATTGACTATTTATTAAATATGTTAATTAATAATATCCTTTCTTACTATTTTAGCACCATTTTGTGTTTTTGTATCATGTCTAGTCAACTATGTAACTCACCTCATAACTTTCTGTAACTTTCAGAGCCATTATATGAATGCTTGGTTAACATACAGCATATCCAAAAATGTGAAACACAAAAAGTAAAAAGAAAATAATTTCGGGGGGGTTTGCTGGTGGTGAAGTGGCTAAGGCTTCATTGCTCTTACCACCGCGGCCTGGGTTCAATCCCAGCTCAGGGAACCAACCAAAAAGAAAAAGAAAATAATTTTTAAAGTTTGGAACAGCTAAAACACTTCAGTTAAATGTATATGCCTGACAAAAATGTTCACAAACTTGCCACCACGTACTTACATTGACAGCACTGAACAAACAATTCAGTAAGATGTCATAACCTTGGTATCTGTGTCACACAGCTGTGTTCATGTCAACGCGTGGCAGTGTTTTGCTGGGTGGTGTTCGTTATTGTTATTGTGTGTTTTTGTGTGCTATTGTGAAAATGTTGGAGCTTGAATTAGAGCAATGAACAAACATCAAATTTCTTGTTAAACTTGGCAAAAGTAGAAGTGGAATCAGGGATATATTAGTCCAAGTTTATCAGGATAATGAAGCAAACAGTAGTATAAAAATGGATTAAATGTTTTCCTGAGGGGAGAGAAAGCATCACTGATGAAGAGAGGTCAGAGCAGCCAAGAATGAGCAGAACTAAAACACTGCAAAATTCATAGACTTGTGCATCAAAATCATCGGCTGACTCTGATGAGCACATCAGACCAAGTAAACATAGATAGAGAAATAGGAAAATCTTAACTAAAAATCTTGGCATGAGGAAGGAGTGTACAAAACTGGTCCTGCAGGAGCTCACCAATGAACAAAAGCAAAGGAGAGTTGAAGTTTGCCAAGACCTTTAGGAGAGGCAAGACAATGTTTTGGGCCATCGTCTGGTGATGAAACATGGGTGTACCAACATGACCCTGAAACAAAGTGTCAAAGTGCACAATGGAAGTCAGCCAATTCTCCACGACCAAAAATGTTCCATCAGTCCAAATTAAGAGTCAAAATGATGTTGCTAAACTTTATCAGAGGGATCGTTCATTATGATTTGTACCAACTGGACAGTCAACCAAGTTTACTATTTGGAAGCACTGAAAAGGTTGCCTGAAAAAATTAGATGAAAACGACCTGAACTTTTCGCCAACAGCTCATGGCTCTTGCATCACAACAAAGCACCAGCTCACAGGGCACTGTCTGTGAGGGAGTTTTTAGCCATTTAACAAATAACTGTATTGGAACACCCTCACTACTCACCTGATATGGCCCCCAATGACGTTTTTCTTTACCCAAAGATAAAGGAAATATTGAACGGAAGACATTTTGATGACATTCAGGAAATCAAGGGTCATATGACAACAGCTCTAATGGCCATTGTAGAAATAGAGTTCCAAAATTACTTTGAAGAGTGGATTAGGCACTGACATCAGTACATAGCTTCCCAAGGGGAGTACTTGAAGGTGAATAGTGATATTCAGCAATGAAGTATGTAGCACTTTTTCTAGGACAAGTTTGCAAAATTAATTGTCAGACCTTGTATGTTAGTAATATAAACCAAAATACCCATAGTTAAATCTATCTGAAGGTAAATACAGGTGACATTTTTTTCATTTCCTAATTTTCTACCACAGTATGCTTTATTTATATAGTTTTTTTAAAAAAATCAGGTTTTTAAAATATCTCAAAAATGGTAATTTTGTTTTATATTATTCATGTTTGCTCTAATATTGTAATTCTGGCTTACAATTATTGGGGGTGGTATGTGTGTTTCTATATGTTTATATAAGATTTGTAAAGGTAAACTACAAATTAGCTCTGGTCATAGATATTTCAAATTCTGAATTAGTGGCATTTCAAATTAATAATGATTTTGTAGTCTTGGATTTGCCATTGTATTAATTTCCACACAAAATTTAATAGGTAACAATCTCTTAACCTATAATGCTCCAAAGATAAAGAAATAGTATGTGAATAGTATAGTGATTACCTTAATACATTATATCATAACCTGATAAAGAAATAGAAGACCTAAAAATTGGATAGTATTTCCCTAAACTCTGGATTAAATGTTGGGCAAATTTAACAAGTGTTAAGATCTTCTGTTTCACTATAATTTATCAATGACCCCCAAAATTTTAAGGTATTTTGAAACTTCCTAAATTTTTTATTATAAAATCACAAATCATCTTTGAACTAACATTTATTGAGCCTTTACTATGGAAACAAGCACTGTTTTAAGAACTTCCTACATATTCACTCATTTGATCTTTATAGTAACTCTACAGTGAAAGGACTCTGTATATTCTATAATTGAAAATATTGGGGCACAAATGCAGCTGGTAAGTGGGAGAATAACATTCAAACCCAAACACTGTAGTTTCAGAGCCCAAATTTCTAGCTTCACCATTTTAATAAACTTCAAGTATGTGAATAGGGTTAAATAGATGCCAGCTTCATTGCAAGCTACTTACAGCAAAAATGCAACAACAAGGGGAGCTCCCTGGTGGTATAGTGGCTTAAGGCTTCGGTGCTGGCGCTGTCAGCGCTGCGGCCTGGGTTCGATTCCCAGTCAGGGAGCTACCCACGTACCAAAAAGCAAAAAAAAAAAAAAAAAAAAAAAAAAAAAAAAAAAAAAAAAAAAAAAAAAAAAAAAAAAAAAAAAAAAAAAAAAAAAAAAAAAAAAAAAAAAAAAAAAAAAAAAAAAAAGCAATGACAGCAGAAAGGACTGAATGGGAATGTGAGGAAAGAAGCTAATGTCAGGATTTGGCCTAATGGACATGTCCTCAAGGGAGATGGTAGCTCAATAGGAGGAACCCACACCCATGGCCATCTATCAAATCTTAGTGTGAAGAATGTCACGGTAACCAGAGTTCATGGCTTTTTACTGCTTTGTGTCTAGTAATGTGACTTCAATGATGGGTATTTTATCCTTGATAAATTACAGGGTAATCATTGGTTGGGTCTATTTTTATCATCTCTGGCCAGCCTGTGGGACCATAATCGTCACGCACAAAATCCCAGGGCAGAGCACATTCTTTTGTGGTTTTAATGAAATGATCAAGACTAGAAACTAGTTTGGATGGATTCCAAGAGTTTCAATAAAAGGTAAACAGGGCAGTATCTATGATACAGTGATGCTCACGTGATTACTTTTGAATGGCTATCACCAACAGAAACACAGCCAAAGCTGGGGCAGTTTAAGGAAGAAAACAAGTGTGTTTTAGCTTTTATGCTTCTGTCATTTCCCAATAGGTCTGCTAGGAGCTGAGGCAGCAGCCAGGTCCACGCCATCCAGAGTCGGCGACGTCTGAGAACGTTCCTCAGTCACAACCTGCAGAAGGATCAGGACCCAGCTCATACCCTGCTTTTGTTCCCACACGCGGTTAAAACTTGGTTGCAAATTCTTAACACATTTTCTGCAGAATGGTAGTTCCTGTATCAGGCCAGGACCCAAAACTGATTTCACTTTTCTAATGTAACTGAATGCGTATAATGCTGGGGTGGTGGTTGAGTCTTTGAATCAATCAAGGCAGGGAAAGAAGAGAAAGTAAGGGGAGAGGATGAGGTGAAAGTGAAGGAGAAGGGAAGTGGGAAGCAGTGAAGAGCAAAGAGCGAGCACTCAAAGGAAGAGGCCGTGAAAGGTCAGCTGACCGCAGGCAACCGGAACAAGGAGGTTCCTACTGGAAGCTTCCTTTCTACAGCTCTCTCCGCTTCTACTAATCGTCTGGGCTTTTATACGTCCCTAAGCCTCCCACTGCAATGCCCCTGGATTACCTTTCAGCTCCAGGAGTATGCATCCCCCTCATGCTCCATCTCCTCGGAACTTCTGGTCTAAATCTATTTGTAAAAGACATGTGAACGGCACTATTTTATACAAAATTCAGAGCTACTGATAGGATGGGAACACTTCCAAAGGTACTTCTCTTTTTCAAAATGATTTCATTCAAAGTGTGTTTAATGAATGGAATTTCAGCTGGTTTGAGGATAAGTAACCAAATTCAAGTATAATGGTGCGGAGGGAAGATATTTTAAAGCTCGGGGGCCTAGCCAGACCCCCTTTCTCAGGACCCGTTCACAAGCTAGCTGGCTGTGCCTTTCATTACTTCACCCAAAGAATTTCTAAAATGTTATGGTTTTTCAGGAGGAGCTCTATGTTATGTCTAACCTCTGCACTTTCTTTCTGCTACTGACCTCTTAGGGCCATTGAGAATGGGACGGTATGTCATCTTTGTGTTTCTTTAACTCCAGCCTCCAGATCGTCTCTTCCTGACAATAATATTCATTGTACAACAGTCTTCGAATGTGTAATTCATTTTCTCTACTTCCCTTCTAAGGGTCAATGCATTAAAAATATTTTTTTTTACTGTTTTTCAAAGAAAATAAATAATGGCTGTTTTTCCCCTCCTTTTAAAAATAGAAAGAAAGTCATGATTATTGCATTTACCTGTTAAAAATAAAGGAGGTGGGGAAGCTTCCAATGAAAGTACCTAAGATCACAGGGACCTGCTTTTATACCTGGGCCATTCTCCCTACATGTGGCATTGAGAAAACTTGAAGTCCATTCACAAATTAAAACGCACTTTGTCTTCTCTTCAAAAGAAAGGGAACTTCATCATCAGGTCTCTTTAAATTATCAAAGGCATCAAATTTTCAAAGAGCTCACTGTCCTTCTCACAGCACTTGGTACAGGAGAGGCTGGGGTGGGAAGGGAGAATTCCAGACATTGGAAAAATCGGCGGCTTGAAATGATATGGGAGGGATTCAATAAAAATGGAGATAAAAAGACCGTGACCCTGAAACACAGAGGGGTTTTCATTATTTCAGCACGTGGTGTAATAGGCAACAAATTCAGCAAGACGGGGATTAGCGTAATGTAATGAGGCCAGAAGTAAGAAAGTGGAAAACCAAAGAGAGTAGGGAAAAACATCTTCTTCGACAAGACAGATCAGGGTAGATTATGAAAAAAAAAAAAGAAAAAAACAGAGACTATTCCTGTCAATCAAACACCATACCTTTTACAATTGGCCCCCATCCTTAACAGAGAACCCCCTCAAGGCAAGCGCGTTATAAAAGCCAAGATATTTCATAGCTATTTCCCTGGATGTCAGGATGTTTTCTTTTGTTATATAACTCAGACAACTTAGGGAAAAATGGGACTTTTTTTGAAAGACAAATTTCATTTGCAGATAGATTGGTAATAATGTCAAGTTGTCAGAATTTTAAAATTGCTGAGGAAAGATGGGAGACATTCGCTTCATGATTACTGGAATCTGGGTGACATCATGGGGTGCTAATTGCCTCTTCACAATAGAAGAAGGGACTTACTAAAATTGATTTAGTTGGATTTAACACACAGTCCTAGAGCAGGTAAATGGAAATGCTGGGCTCTGCAGAGGAGGTGCTGTTAAGAGAAGCAGATTGCTGTCCGTGATGGGACTCTATCGAGTAGACATAAAGAAGTGATGATGACCAATTCCAAGCCAAAAACAACTGAGTCAGGTCCTAGGAGAAAAATGGGAATTTATAACTTACTTTTGAGGTCTCAGTGAGTTTTTAATGTGTGGGGTATTTACATTTTCCTTTAAGAATAGGAAACCTTGGCATGGAAACTTGCTCCATGGATTTCGTTTATCCTATTTAAGGAATTACAGGGTTCCTATTTGGTTTTAATTTCCACATTTCCAACTGCCTGAAAGACAGCCCTGCTCTGAGTACATCCTACTGAACACAGGCAAACGGAACCCACCACAAATTGAGCACAACTTAACCATAAACCATCTCCTTCTTGAGACCTCCCTAGTCTTGTTAATGACTTCATTATTCAGAAAACATTGATCTAGACTTCTTCCTTATTTCTTCCCATCCAATCATATTCTATTTTTTTAATGGTGTTAAACTCAACAAGACTCTTGAGTCCATAGTCTCCTTTACATTTCTGCTGCCATCATGATAGATTCTTACAACTTTTTAGCTAGAAAGCTTAACTGAGCTCCAGCATCCTCTCTCTCTTTCTCTCTCTTTTTTAATCCATTGAACATTCTACTCCTGAACTATGAATACGAGGCACACAGGTCCTGACTTTGCACCCATGGCTCCATTTGCAAAGGCATTAGATCTAAGTTAAGTAATCTGTGAACAGGCTTATTAATGTACTAGTATGACATTGGGAGGCTTGTCTTTGCTTTATTTCCAAGTTTCAGCATTGTGTTATTAAAATCAGTAAAGGATGTAAAACACACATACATCTGTAATTGCCTCTATGTTAAACTAGACAGACCAAAAAATAAAGAAAATTAAGAAAAAGGCTGGAGAATGGTTGTTTATTATTTATGGAAAAATAATCATTCCTAACAATAAATAGTACTTCCTCTTTGCCAGATAATACTCAGAGTTTCACTTATATTAACTCATTTAATCATTACAACTGTATGTGGGAGTATAATGGAATAATCGGTTCCTTCCTTCCACTGTTTGATTAATCTTTTCTAAATGCAGCTCAAAGCGCAGCACTCACCTCTAAAATTCTTAAATATTTTCTTGTTGATTTATAGTAAGTTCAACTGCCTAACCTGGAAATCAGAGCCCTGCATGATTGCCTCTAAGCTCACCTTCCTGCCTTGTCACCTTCTACCCCACTAGTCACCACAGGCCTCCGGCCCTAAACACCGCCCATGTTTTTCCCACATGCTTCCTTCTACTTCTTTCCCCAGATCTGCAAAATAAAAGCATACCCAGCCTCCCACGACCAGTATTTGCTACCAGCTGTGCTTCTGAAGATTGTTATTAACCCACCTGTTTCGTGTTCCCTCCATCCTCAGTGCCTAATAGATTGTTGCAAATCTTTTAGCATTTACTACTTTACCACACATTTCCCTCTTGAAATGTAGCAATGTATGAATATTTTTCTCCATTGTGGTGAAAATTCATTGAAGACAAGTTAGTGCCATTTTCATCTTTCTTTTTCAGAGCAGAATGAAATAACTTGATGAATATGAAATGATGAGAACGGTCCCTGCTCTATGGTAAATACTCAACAAATGGGAGGCACTATTAGCCAGAGAAACTACTGCATTTTCATGAGAAATCCAGTGGCACCGCAGTCCATTGACTTAAGTATCATTATTCCCGTTTTAGAAGTGAAGAAGCAAGCTACACCTCACACAGGCTAAGTGGCAGTCCCATATTTTCAGACAAGCAGTGGCCACAAACAAGGTTTCGAACTCAGATGTTTTTTACTATAAAGTTAATACTCTCTTCAGTGTATTTTGCTGTCCATTGACACGTAGCGGGGGTGGGCGTGGGGTGCTCATTCATTAAATTAATTACTGCATTCTAAAATTAGGATTCGTGGGTGCTAATCCAAATCCTAACATTAGGCCAAATATGGCTTGCTGCCTTTGGTTATTGAAGGGGTTCTGGAACCCAGTGACAGTGTGTGTGCCTTAGCCGGGGTGGGGGAAGTCCCCCACACCAAGCAATTCCCTGCAATATCTGACAATGTAACTCAATTCTGACTTATCTGCCAGGACATAGCAAAAGATTGCACAGCTTAAAGACTCAGTCCCACAAGACTTCCCTGCAACATACACCCACTTCAGACGCCAGTCCTAAGCCCAGCTTGTTACCTGTAATTCTGACCAACTGGCTATAGATTGGAGGTTCCGATGACCCACTCCTCAGGTTCAACTAATTTGCTAGCAAAACTCAGGATTCAGAGAGACAGGTTACTTAGTGCATCACCAGTTAATTATAAAATGATAGAACTCAGAAACAGTCAGAAGGAAGAGATGCCTGGGGTGAGGTCGGGGGAGGGGTAACGAGCTTCCATGCCCTTCTGAGCAAGTACACTATTCTCCCTAAATCTCCAAGTGGTCACCAAACTGGAAGTTTCCCAAACCCTACTTACGAAGGTTCAAGGCACGACTGATTAAATCGTTTGCCATGGTCCTCTCTGTTCTGCCCAGAAATCAGGACAGTGGAACTAAAAGTTCTAACTCTGTATTCCCAGGGTTCATTCTTCTGGCAACAAGCCCCCCAGCCATCCTCTGCACAGTTCAAAAGTCATCTCATTAACATAACAAAGGACACCTGTATATTCTCATCACTTAGGATATTCCAAGGGTTTTAGGAGCTCTGTGCCAGAAATGGGGATGAAGACCTATTATATAGCTTTATTATAAATCACAATGTCACAGTTATAAATAAGGTTTTGGTGGGGTGCAACCATTCTTATCCACTCACATATTGTTCATGGCTGCTTTCATAGCAGAGCTGAGTAGTTATGATGCAACCTAAAATATTTCTCATCTGGCCCTTTACAGAAAAATATATTGTTGAAGTTTAGTCTGTGTTAATGATTGTCAACTCTGGTGCAGACTAGAGTCATCTACCATGAGGTTTTACCTCTAGAGATTCTTAATTCATCACTCTGAAATAGGAACTCGGGCATTTGTGGTTGTTAAAAACCTCTCAGGTGATACTAATGTGCAGTCAGGCTTAGGGATGACAGGCCAGCGAATGCTGTTACAAACTGATTGTGATGACAATCAAAGCCCTTGGATACAAAATTAGAAAATATGACCAAGTCACCATTCCAAATTTTGTAATATGCCTAGTTGATAAAGTTGCCAACATGATTTTCTGTGAGATGGCCTGAGGCTTGGGTTGTAGAAGCACGAATTTTCTGGCTCTGATGACTAAGCCATTGCAAAGAGAAGAGAGAAGCCTCATGATAAAGGCTGGAGTGTTTTTAACACCCACTTGAGTTCTCTAAACAAAACTGCATTTTATTCTAGAGGATCCGACAAAGGCAGTTAATTAGAAGATTATTTGTGCCTTGATAAGAAGACTCACTGTGAATAATACAGAATGCCACTCATATTAAACACAATTGAAACAAGTGGAACACAACTTCAGTGCACTTGTGTTGTCAATTATCTACTTAATCAGCTTACATTGTAGCTGCAGTTGTCATATGTATCTCATAATAAATATGATTCCTGAATGGCCCCCTACATATACACACACACACCACCACCACCACCACCACCACCAATCCACTATTATATAAATCATGCAAATTTTTGACTGTGTGTGTGTGAGAAAGAGAGAGAGAGAGAAAAGAAACTATCTGGATGCTACTAAGATTAAATTCCCTAGCCTTGTGTAATTTATGGGGTAGTCTTTGCAAATTATGAAGAGATCCAAAGAGAGACCAATCTGTGAAGTGGATTTCTCTAGAGTTTTCATACTCACACAGCTCATACAAGATACTTTCACCCAATTCTTCCCATGGGGTTTGGGCATTGGGGGGTTCCTAGGCAGGTAGACAACTAGGAAGAATATCCGGGGTAGGAAACACCCAAAGTCTAGCGTTTACTGCCTGGTGCGATTAGAATGGGTTATGGCAGCCAAAAAGGAATTGTGTGCAAAGCTCCCACCACTGCTCCTCTACTCACTGTGAAAATACCTTCAGTCCTCCAGGTCACTAAGCCTCAAAGACAGTTGAATCCTGTGTCACTGAAAAGACAGGGGAGGCCACAGTGATGATGTGGAAAATAATGTTAATAGAAATAATTTCTTTCCCCCCTAATTCCTGCCAACCTGTATATGAGGAAATTCCACTGCTCAGAGGCCATGGGGAGAGAGAATCTATCTCTTCTTTCTTCTCTTAATAGCTTCTTCCCGTGGAGAGGGAACAATATATCTGATTGATGGGAATGCTCAAGTACTACAGCCATTGGTCCATGTTGCTCTCTTAGGCAGGACTAATATGTTAAAGGCCAAATGTGCCAGTTGAATCCTGGACTCTGGGCTTTCTGTGATTGATATGGTATGTGTTGGCCACAATCTTCCATGTAGCCAGTGTGTGCTTTGTATATGCAGTCCCCCGACCTGAGTTTTAGACTTGGTGAGGAGAGAGAATGAGTTCACATTCACGCTATGTTCCTGAGTCAAGATAGGCAGAAATAACGCTGGCCCCTCGACTCAGAATTTGGAGGGGGAATGCATTAATTAACAACTGCAAACCACCAGCAATACTATTTGGCATATTTATTATGCTTCGTGTAATTCAAAGCACGAGCTTTTCATGATAACCCTGTGACGTCCCTGACATAGGTATTTGTTTCAAATCTCTTCTGAAAGTCTCTGGCTAACCCTTCCTCTGTGCCCAGATGTCTGTTAAAGAATACTGCGATTTATTTCTCCTTCTGTCCATGCTTCTATCACACCTCCACCAAAGTGATTTTGACAACACACAGAATTACCCCAAACGTTGGTGTAACTTCTCCAACATGCAGTCTGGTTATTACTCCTAAGAAGTCTTCAGCCTCTTAGCTGAGCATGTGGGGTCACAAATGTTGGTAGGAGTATACCTAGATACAGAGAGTGAAAGAGAGTGAGACTCCCACTTTCATTCTCTAAATAAAAATCATGGACTTCCTACCACGTGGTAGGTACTCTAGATACAAAAGCCACGCATCAGTGGTCTCTGGTTCCAGAGGGACCACAGTGTCACAGTTAACGTTCAGTGGCACATCACCCTGCACAACTAATGAATCCTATACAAGCCCTACTTTGTGCTTTTCTTTCCCAATATCTGGTGCTGCCTGAGGATGGCACATGTATCATGGGGAAGAAGGCTATGCTCATAATAGTACAGCTACAGAGGGAAAAAATGGAAGAGCAAAAGCCATTAGGGCAACCATCATCAAAGGATCTATTTCTCATTCCTATTTTTCTTGGTCTTATTTTAAATAAGGATATGAGAGGATTTTTGTAAAATCTCATCCCTTTCTTCCCCAAATCACAGAAGCAGAAAACCACCCATCATAGAGAACAAAGCAGCTCATTCACCCTTATGGCAACTAATGATAAAAATGGGAAACAAAAATATATAACTTCCAGTGGGGATAGAGCAGTAGAAATAGAAAAAAAAAATCTCTCCATTCAATTGTCTTATGGAAGAAATACCCTCCAAATAAGGAAGAATAATGGAAGCAAGACAGTTATGTTAGAGATGGCCCTGAAGCATCAAAGGCTCTCTAAGACATAGCAATGAAATAAGCATAATTTGCCCAACACTCTGCATTATTGCGATTTCAGTAATGAGGAGCATCTCTAAGAGACTGGTTCTACACTAACATCCTGGAAGGCCTACGGTCACCATTATTTTAAGAACGTTGTGAGTTAATCTTGGCCTTGGCTTCCTTCAGACATTATGAATCACACAACTTTAAAATCTGCCAGTTTAAGGGCAAATTGTATCTTGTATGTTTTGTTTTCTAATATAGCTCCAAAATATTCTTCTCAAAAGTTATTCCCTCATGGTTTGTAGAGATAGCAGGAAATGTGGAAGAAATCTGCTGAGTTTGGGTTTTAGACCACTTTAATGAATATTGTAATCTTCACTAACTTAGTCATAAGTACTGCTCTGGGTTTTGAAATGAACTAGAGAGACAACCATCGAGTTGTACAGGCCCACAGTATGTTGGCATGCTAACAACATATTGACACAAATTTTATACTTTGGTGGTTCTTTCCATGCATGTTATATTTGCATGTATGTATACGTATATAATTTATACTCTGACACGCTTATAGGTTTTAAAAATCAAGGTCTGAAATCACCGATGCCCCTGCTCTAAGAACACACAGAAAGGAAGGGGGGTCCATTTTCAAATCCTAATCCTGCTGTTCCTCAGCCAAATGTCTTTGGAAAAGTTACTTAACATCTTTGAAGATTCCTTCTGTACAAAATAGGGATAATAGTACTTAACTTAAAGGTTAACATAAAGGAATAACAAAACTTTGCGATATTGTTCTCACCTTTTCAAACAAACTTTATCAACCCAATCCTACCAGTGACTGGCATGGTCATCATTTCCCCAAGTACTCGTCTCTGAGATTTGTATTCATCCTCATCTGAAAAAAGATAATCTGGCTGAAGGGCATTTGGACCCTGAGAAAAAAATGCCAGAAACCAAATTATGCATGGTTCTACACTGAGTTCAGTTTTTAGACTGCAAATGTGAGTTCTGGCACTGGCGTGGGAGTCGGTAATAGTTGCCAAGAAACACTGCTGGTCTCCAAATACACCATCGTTCACCTGTGTGAATTGTCTCCTCGTGTGTGTTGAGGGGACTGTGCTTCCCCGAAAGGCCGTGGTATCATAAAATCATTCTTCAGTAATATGTTCTGGGTGAAGGAGGCATATATCAGTCAGACAAGAATCTCAGGCCTTAAGTAATCAAATCAGGTAATCAATGGGTTTTATAGCTCATAATGGAGGAATTCATCTTTCACTTAAATAATCTGAGTAGCTAAAAGCTTTTGGTAATTTTCTCATTATGAAATTCAGTTGTTTAAAGACAAACTGTTTGCTAAAATTGACCGAGCATGTTCTGTAAATCACTTCTGGCGCCTTCCTCTTACAACCCCATATAAGCATTTATCTTCCTTTTTGAAGCAGACTTTGGATTCATAGAATATTCATTTGTGTGCCTGGACACGCCATCAAAAAAAATTCTGCATGATTAAATAGAATATATCATTCTGCCTCTTCATTTGCATGATAAATCAGACCTATCCTGTGGGTCATTGAATGCTAGTTATAGCATCTAATAAGCTGTGCCTTCAACCTCACTCTTCATTTTCAAATTAAAATAATTTTAAAGGAATACAGAGTTTCCACAGTTATTAAATTGCACATGGATAGTCAAGAATATGTGGATTATTTTCATATGAACATTGCAGCTATAGGATGCCAAAGCAAGTTAACTACATAAATTATACATTCAAGGGTTGACATACTATACAATGGCTGATACACCTCTTTTTGAGATTGAATACTGTATAAGGGTATTATAGATACACACTTCTTTCACAGTGCATGCTCAGGTAGCAGCATGGAATTTCTGTTTATAGTACCTTCTGTGTTCGTCCTATTGCCTGTTGAGGTAGGAAAATATTAACTGTAATATCCCCACTGGAGGTATATATCATGATAACTAGTCTCAAGTTATAAAAACACTCACTATTAAATGTTTGAACTACTAATATTAAAATTGAAAGTAAGAATGATCCAAATTTGATCCTCATTCTCTTCATAATTAACCATTAAATGCATAATAAATGAAAAAATATTATTCAGGGCCTGTTGAAATTTATCTACATGTGGCTATACACAATGAAACAACATATTGAATTTTAAATACATAAACTAATAATAGTGCACCTACATATTAAAGTGGATGCTTCCAAGTTAAGCAGCTAAATTATCCTCTTTCAAGGTTCCAAGTTATCTGATCATGTCTGAAGATGGGTGAGGCGGGTCTTCCAGAAACCTCTTTATGTAATGAATCCAGTGGCTTTTTGAGAAATAACTTACCTCAGGAGAAAAGAGAGTTTGAGGGGCGCAAAGTTCATCCAAGAACAATGCTGAAGAGAAAGTGTCATCTTGAGTCCAGAAGAGTATTGATCACTGATAGTTTTATAACCCAGTCTTCATGAATTTATATCTGAACATTTGAGTAGATAGGCTAAACTTTTTAAAACCAGTAGAAATAAAAGAATGGCCTTACCAAACTTTGGGAAAGCATTGAAGAAATGAGGTATTTCTACTTTGCAACTTTGGTAACAGGATAATTCAAAAGTTGAGAAGTAAAATATCGTCTCTCTTGGTCTTATGTATTGAAGAATTCAAAATACAAAAGTTAGATATGGACCAACAAGAGGAGGAGATGACATAGCATGTCACTAATTTTTTGATGGTCGCCAAAGAAGGTAATGAAACAGAGAAAAAACAAAACAAAAAATAAAAATAAGCATGAGCTCATCAACAAATAGGATGTACCTTGGAGACTATGGTAACTGGATTGAACTACATTTTTGGTAACATTCCCCGTCCCCCCTCATTTTAAAAACAGTGTGAGAAAAAAAATAGAAAAGGCAGAGATTATAGCAAATACAATTCACTCGTGATTGTATCAGAATCAGGAAGAATTAGAGGTAAGTGGAGTTTCTATAGCTGAACAAAATGAACAAGAAGAACCACAACAAAATTCTATCACTATTACTAAATTTCATCTTTATGCTTAACTGAGATCATCTTAATTTTATATGTTCACATTGCCATACTATAGTTATCCTATGTCTTAGGATTTATTTCTTAAATGTGCCATTTCCCCTAATACTTAGATGTCAACTTTTTCTGTCATGTCTGTATTTGCATATCTAGGCAAAAGCATCCCTAGAAACAGGAAGTCACAGGGCCATCAAAGTAACTAGACAGCCTCAGATGTATTTGTGCTTCTCTTAGCAGAGTGCTAATGATTCTTGGCTGACTTTTTTTTCCTTCAAGTGCTCTAATACACACCATAGTGGTCTACCTCCTGCAGAAAAAATCAGCACAGTGATTAACAGTGACCTCTGGGATATAACTTCATGTCATTAGTGGAGTGAAATAAACAACAGCAGCAAACTGATGCATGTCTTTGGTTTCACTCAACCCCATTGCTGTGGTTTTTAATATGCTATTACCACTGGAGTTTGTCATGTTCTCAGAAAATTAAATATCTGGGGTGATGCTGCCTCCATTTATTTTTGTTTAACAAACATTCACATCTACAATGCTATCAGACAGAAACATCCACATTCCACCATGATAATACTATGAAACTGAATTTGGTGTTGTGGTCTAAAAAACATAATCCACTCCAAAAATTATAAAAGGAAGAATCTTCTGTTTATAGATAAGATTAGTGAAGGATTTGAGGTGAACATTTGGAGGAAGAGTGTTTTTGCTCCATATCTTTAATCGTTCTCTGAACATTTGAATCGGCACAAATTGCATAATTCTTGACACATGACAGATGTTCAAGAGATGTGTACTGAATAAACGAGTGAAAGGATCTTTCAATTTTGAGTGTGCAGGAGGGTTGTAAGTATTTACTTTCATTGGACTTAACAGTCTCTGTGGGATTAACCATGAATGATGGAGTCAGATTGCTGGAAGTCATTGTATCAGTCACAGCTCTATTATTGACACCAGTCACACGGGGCCTGCCCAGCTGGTCCTTCTGTCCATTCTTCCTCTCCCTGTCCAACCCCCATGCCTGGTCATTTTCACCACCATTCCACTCCTCTGCCCAAGGTGCTTCATTTCCTATTGTAATACCTGTGAGTTGCAATGCCTTGTCCTGACTTTTAGAAACGTCTCTTAACTATGGCCTCGTGAACCCCATTTTCCATCATTCTCTTCCCCATGATTTATCCTTTCCTTGCTTTAGTGCTCAGGGCTTATGGACCAAGGACCAATCAACAATAATTCCTCTCTCTGTGATGTATGTCATCAAGTTCTCCCTGCTACAAATATTCTTTGCTCCCTTCCATCCTTTTACATCCTACTCAGCCTTCCATACTTAGATGCAGGCTCTCTGTGGAGTTATTTTCAAACTATTGATGTCTCTTTGATGTCTCATTCATTCACTGCTAACTTACTATGTGCTGAGATACAAAGTCACCAGCTGGGAGAGATACACATACTACTATAATGCAGGTCCAAGTTTGAAAATTCTTATATTCTAATGGAAAAGATCAACATGTAAACAAAGAATTGCAAGGTAGCACAAGCCTAAACGTATACAGATGGCTACAGGAGGAGTACGTTTATAACTCTTAAACTCTCTTTCATCTATTTTTGAACACATTGTATATTGATTGCCTTGTTGGTTTTGGATGTTGTATAAATGTTCAACTTATTTTTCAGATTGAGAACACATATCTTGAGGACAAGAACAGTGTCTCACTGCATTGTGTTCATGTGTTCCCCCTGCTGCCTATCATATGACTTCTTGTCAGTTCTGATCGTCCCTTTCTCCCTGTGGATACCTAGATTTATAGAAAAATTATTGTAAATTAAAACTATTTTTTATGTAATTATTCAATATGTCCTATTTTAAATATGTTTAATTTTCACAGAGGGAATAAGCAGATAATTCATAAAAGGAGAATACAAGTAGAAACTACAAGTTTAAAAATACATTCAACCTTACAAATTGTTAAAGCTGTGTAAAATAAATCAACAGGATACTGTTTCATATAAAATTTATAGCTTTAGAATATTTTGAGTATTACATTATATAAATTACAATCTATTTGTTGATAAGTAAGAGAACACCTGGGTAAAAGCCATGTAAATAATAAGAGTTTATAAGAAATCTAGAAGCATGTACAGCAACTCAACAATGTTGTTAAGGAGTCATTTATTCTCTTATCCCACCGGGGATTCAGCAGTGAACAAAAAGATTGTTATTCTCTTGAGCTTTTATTCTAGTTGCATTTGGGTTTGGAAATCAGAGGCAAATGGAAATGATAGATTAAATAGAGATAAACATATATAGAATAATTTGTGCGTGTTTATACACAAACGTGTGTGTTACAGCAGGTAGTGATCATTATTAAGAACAAGAAAGCAAAGTAATATAAATAGACAGCGGTTTCTAACTTTTTACTCTTCCATATTCGTTAGCAATAGCTCCATCCACACTCACAAGGTGGCTACAGCAATTCATATGCTCATACTTAACACAGGAAGGGTAAGAACAAAAGGGGGACATTGCTTTTCTTCTCCTGAAGCTTTCGTTTTGATTGGGATGAAAAATATTTCCAAGAATTCATCCAGCCAGCATCCTCCTATTTCTTTTTGGACAGCAACAGGTCCCATGTCCTCCCTTAAATCAAGGAGTGAAGATGGAGGGTGGGACTACCATGACTGGCATGAGTACAAATGATTTGCCCTTTGGTACTAGACAAGAAGTTTACATTCCCCCAAACACCTTAGCTAGTTTGATACCTGAATCAGACTAGTCTTTTATTAGCAGGGGAAAGAGAAGGAAAATGACTTCAGGGGAAGTCAACTAAGAGTCTGTCACAAGGTTAACTTAGAAAGTTTAAGCTGGTGGCCTGTGGTCACAGGGCTATTCTTTGGCAGGTCTCTGACTGGAACCCAAGTCTTTTGACTCAACTCTCAGAGCTTTTTCACTACTGAGCAGATGCCAAGCTCCATGCTGTTTTGTTTCACAATATTTACACACACTTCTAGAACAGGATCTTAGAGTAATTGTGTGTGGAAGAAATGGGTGAATGAATAGAACTAAGTAGACACACTAAAATGTTTCTCTAGAAGGTTAAATATCATGTAATTTTTTTAAAAATTCAGTATTTTTTTTTGAAAAAACATGTCCACAAAATTGAACACATTGCTGAATTTCAGTTCTTTGATTATAAAACAAAGGTTTAAACCTCATTTCTTTGGTCTCAGCTTTATGTGCTTCCCATCTGCAGATATCATCTCACTTCACCCAGGAAATAAATTCATATTCCTAATCCATAGACCTTCAAGGGCCTTGATTTTTATGAAAAATGTATAATTTCAGTATCAGTATAAACTAATTACTATACAACTTGTTTTTCAAAGGGATAAGGCATTATAGAACAGGCACATACAGGCACATACATAGAACAGGCACATACATAGAACAGGCACATACATAGAACAGGCACATACATAGAACACACATACATAGAACATACCTATACTCCATGGAAATAGTTTCAAGCTAATCTCACTCCGCCCTGGTTTCCCCTGGGCTTTGGTAGGACTTTCTCTATGTGTAGGAGACTGTCTAGAAGCCTGTGGATAGAGCTTGTACTTCAATTGGTTCCAGTCTTACCTTTTCATAAACTTGGCAAGTGGTCATTCACAATCTATTTCTTCCCTTTAGAAAGAGAATAAGTGTATTTATCATGTTGAAATTTGGTGACATCATATGTGATTTTTACATGTGATAATAAATGCACAGTGTTTGGCACATAGCTATCATTAATTGAGTGATAACTACTGTTTTTAATATCTGTACTTTCTTCAACTATAATTTTTTTTACTCTTTAGTAACTTAGCTTTACTTGTTAATCATATGTTTCTGAATCATCTCTAAGCTCTTAGAGGGCAAGAAAAATAAATTATTTCTTTGATTTTTTTTTTACTCTGCAGATTTCTGAATGCACAGTAATACTAAATATAGTTTAAGTTAATATATATACATATGAAATATATAAATGCTTGTGAATAAATACAGTGCTTACTATGGACCTCACATAAAGAAATGACAAATAGGTATTAATAGCGATGAACCTCAAAAATCTTATGAGTTGGTGATACTAAAACCATAGATTTTTACTTAGAATGAATCTGACAAATTGTATAGAAAGCTTTAAGAAAAAAAATGTACTTTTCTATTAAACGTAAAATGGGAAAAAATAAGCAAAAAAAAAAATATGAAGGATTTACTCAAATTGTTAAGACTGAAGATTTCTCTATATGAGATTCAAAGAGGTGAGCCAGTGCAACCAGTCATGGCATATTAGATAGAAAATAATCAGATTTAGACAAGGTGTTTGAAATGAAGTCTGGTGTGGAAATATGAGGATATACATTAACCTAGTTAAGTCTCCTCTCAGTTTATGTTAGAAAAATAAAAATCACATTTACCAAAAGTACCCTTTGAGGTTGATGTCAGTTCCATTGTCCTCCCAGAGCAGAGGTTCAGTGCAGGGCCCAAGAAGCTTATATTTCTCATTCAGTTATCTCCAGGGAAGGCACCTGAAGACTGCATGTGTCTGAAGCACCAGCCTGAAGGTGAGAAACTGGACGCTACCTGCTTGTGAACAATGGGCTTCATTTCATGCTTTGTTCTAGTGGGCACGGACTTGATTCAATCACCGAAGAGCAGTAGCTAATTTTCCACTCTAGTGCCCAGGCCACAACTGGTACCAAATGAAAATAGTAAACTGGCATATAGAAAGCATTCAATAAATGGTGGATACCATCTTATCTAAACATTGGACGAGCCCTCTTGCTGTAGGCTTTATATTTCTCATTTGGCAGATAATGAAATGGAGGCTCAGGTACATTATATAAATTTGGCATCCAACAGACCTAAATTTAAATTGTGGGTTTACCACTTTCTAACTCTGTATCCTTTATCCAAGTCCATCCTCCTTCCACCATAATATGTTCATTTTCCCCCTCCAACAGATGGTCAACTCCAATGGAACTCATATTTTGTGGACCTCCCGCACCCATTTCCTGATTTGCTTGGACTGCGTGGGCTGTACACAGATCAGCATTGAGCCCTCTGCAGATCCACACCTGTCACATCAGGGTGCAAACTCTTGCTCTTACATTGTTAGTGACAAGGAAATTTAGAGCTCATGATCTTCCTTATGCATAGCTTAAACTTACGAGCTAAGGATGTGTTCCAACTTTACATAAATTATATGATGTCTTTTTCACAAAATTTTATCTGATAATTCATTAAACAATAAGGAAAAGCCAGTACTACAGAGCCCAATTATCACTGAAAGTTTTCCTCAGTCTTTTCAAACCATCAAGCTAAATAATGAATCTGAAATTTCCTGATGTCTTTCCTGCCATGAAGTTTAAAGTGCATGTTGTCTCCTCTGGGTGCATTCAAAAGAGTTCTAATGACAGTGTAAAAATATTGAAAGAAGCTAAACAAGATTCTTTTATTTAAATATATATATACAAGGGCTGTTTGGAAAGTATGCAGTCATGTAATATGAAAAACAGGCATTTATGCTGATTTTTTTTTCCAGACAGCCCTTGTATAATGATGTATGTGCTAACTTCATTTTTAATGAAAAGGAGAGAGCTAAGTTCAATGTTAATATTATTCTCTCACTTCTTGACTTTATATATAAATGCTAGTAATTCTGAGATTTTGCAAGATGGATATTTATAATTACTGCAGATTTCATTAGCTAAAAGCCAGCACTAGAAGGTAAAAATTAGATTTTAATGAACAATGCTTTGGAAGGATGTCATGAATTGGTATCTGGAGGATATAATCATGACTTAAAAACCAAGCAGATTAAATGAGTCCAGGAAAGATCTCGATAGAATAAAGATGAAAATAACTTCAAAGACAGGCCCCTCTGAACCTAGGGAAAATGATATAGTAAGAATGAAAATAAAAAGGAATAAGAAATGCATGCTTTTAAAATGTAATTTGTGTATTAATGTTTTAAATTTGATGCAGAAAATGTGGGTTGGCAATTTTTACTATTGTTACTTAACACAGCAAATTAAAGGCTTTGGCAGGAAATAAATAGATTCACACTGATTGATGCTGAAATCCAATGGCCTTGCACAGGATTTTGTCCAAATTCTGCCTTGTCTGATTTCATGGATCCAGTTTTGTCTCAGGAGAGGTTAATGATCAAGAAACATTTAGGGTATGAGTTTTTCAGTACAGCCTGGGAAATCTGATGCTGATGACAGAAATAATGACAAGTAATATCGCTGTGATGGCAAAGGCACAGTTTCCTATGCCATGTTGTGCTGAATGCTCTATATACATAAAACATGTCAGGAGATTTAAGAGCCAAAACGGTAAGGATAACCTTGCCACTTAGTTTATTTCTGTTAAAGTATTGTGTATTGGATCATAATAGCTTCACATTAGTTAGACCTGAAATGGCATTTTTGTTTTCAAAATAATGAATATATATTTAAATATTTAAAATATATTCTAATATTTTAAGGCAAAGAACTGCAAGTCCTCTGCTGCAATTTTTAACAGGTGACATCCTGGTATTGCAGAAACTGCCTGCACTTTTCCTGTATGAGAAGAGCCAACCCAAAGTTCAGGGCAGCTGTCTACCTCAGCCTCTGCCACAGGCAGTTTCTCTGCCTGTACCTCTCTCTTTCAATAAAATTTTTCTAACTACTTCTATACTTTGATGCCTCATGATTTCGTTCACATTCTGAGAATGACCAGGGGCATCCAAAGACCACAACACGTCCTAGCCCTCAGATACACTCTACCTTCTTGTCTATTCCCCTACAAACCCTAGTGATTGAGTAAATTGGCTATTCCTTATATTTGCTAAAATGTAGTGTTTTCTACCACAAAATCTTTGCTTATACTAACTCCCTAGTTCTTTCATCTCTGTCCACTGACACATAACCTATTTTCCAGGATGTAAGTAAAAGGCAACATGTCTGTCAAATGATTCATTAACTAATCAAAATTCCTCTTCTAATAACAGAAAGCTTTAGAAATTTCCCATGCAACTCCTCTGTATATTATGATACAGCTAGCTAGTCATACATTTCTCCTCTCACTAAATTCATAAATTCCTCTCTTACTCTTACTAAATTTATGTATCTTATCCTTATCGCTGCTCCGATTCAGGGTTTTGCATTTTACACATATCCAATAAATGTTGTTGATGTATACCTAAAGCAAAATTTAAGTCCCATAGAATTTGATCCTTATTTATAGAAATCATTGTATACATGGTTCCTATAAATCAAAGGAATTCCTTACTTGAATCTGTAAACCCCAGGGTCAAATGCAAAAACTCTGTAGTCAGAGTACCTAGGTTCAAATTTCAGTTGTGTTGCTAAGTAACTGATCTTGGGCAAGTTACTTACCTTTTCTTTTCCTTGGTTTCCTCATCTGTAAAGTGGACATGATGATAATAATAATATTGATTATTAATGCCTATCTTACAGGGTCATCGAATGGATTAAATATCTTAATGTATATGAAGTACTTAAAAGTGTGCTCACCCAGCCTATGGCATATGCTGAATAAGTATTAACCGCATTGCCATCTATTACATAGATGAGAGATTTCAAAAGGGCAGTGGCCTGCTGGATCTGTCCTACAGTTACGGTATTTTGGTCTAACGCTGCTGTTATGCACGATACTTTTTGTTTGTTGCCAACATTTAAAGGAAGACATTTTGCACTAACTCCAGATTTCTGGATTTTCTTGGAAAGAAATAAAGGTGTAGTTAACATTGAAGCCTTGGTTCTCTAAAGGGAAAAATCCAGCTGCGATCACGTCATGCCCACCTCGTTTAGTTAGACACAGCATGTGTTCCAGGTACCACAGCGGCTTGTCGCCCCCTTGATCAGAAGCCTGAGTGCCAAACGCCATTCCTCACATCACATTTTATCTGAGACACTCATTCAAGCTATCGAGCTGGCCCACGTAGGCACTGAAAATTAAAAGGCTCTGAAATTAAAGAACAAACCATCATTTGTGAATACACTGCTGATGATCACCTTAGCAAAAGGACACAGCCTGGATGTTACTGTTACTATTGCAATGACTATGACCTTGATTGCCTCTAGTGCTACTAGCTGTTTATTGAGTATTATGTACCAGGCACTGTAACAGACACTTTATATAAATTGTCTCTAGCGCTACGACAAACGTACAAAGTAGGTATTATTAATTTTCTTATTCTTCAAGTAAGGAAATGGAGGATCAATAAAATGCAGTCACTGTCCCAAGGTCAACGGTGGTTGTCAGGAGGGTAACACAGGACCACCTGTCTCCAAACCCAGCGTGTTTTAGCCATATTGACCTCCCTTTCCTTCGTCAACCTGTCTGGCATCCCTCACACGGTATTTGTCCACATACTGAAGAACCCTGAAAGAGGATGATTTTAGCTCTATGTTACTTTTTTTTAAATTCATTTTTATTGTTAGACTTATTGGGGTGACATCTGTTAGCAAGGATTACATAGGTTTCAGGCATACAATTCTACAGTGCATTGTCAACTTGTTGTATAATAAGTTCACCACCTAATGTGACTTCTCTTTCCATCACCTTGTATTTAGCTCCTCCCCCTCTCCCACCCCCTCCCCTTTCTCCCCTCCCTAACCCACTAGTCCCCAAATAAAGATTAAACTATTGATTGTGTCCATGGGTTGTTTGTTCATTTGTTCATTTCTGTTTTCTTTGTTGCTTTCAGTTTTATATTCTGCATATGAGTGACGTCATACAGTTCTTTGTCTTTTCTGTCTGGCTTATTTCACTCAGCATGATGACCTCCAGGTCTTACGGGCAATTAAAGCGTAAGCAGACCTCACAGGAAGAAAGTGACAGAGAGGAGTGGGTACAGCCCTGGGACAACGGCAGACATTGTTTCTCTGTCGTAAATGTTACAGAAATCAACTCAGAGAAATAAAATCTTGCCCTCAGCTGTACCAGCGCCTCTTCCAATGGAATCCTCTGAAGGGAGACAAAAGCCTTTAAAATAATTTTCCAATCGCTGATGCTCAGCCCTATTTTAGAAAATATAAAATTTTCTGTTTTGAAAGCATAACCTCTTCCTAATGAGGCAGAGAAACAATGCATTTCAATGAACATTACAAACTGGGTATTTCAAGCAAAGGAAAACTCATTATATATGTATACATAGTGAATTAAGTGTCCATTATTCATTCTCATTAAGATACATAACAAATGATTTCATAAGTTTACTAAGAATAATTTGTAGTTGCTTGTTAATTTTTGTTCACAGTTTCATTGAACTCCTTGGAGCTCAAACTACTATTGTTTGGCTGGATCATTTGCAATATTACTGGGGATTATACTTTATGATGCCTGTGGAAGAGAGAGCATCCACGTTTTGCAAATTCCAACTCTCCTGATCCTCTAAAAAGCAAAGTATTCAATGCAAAGTTTCCATTTCAGAATAAATTACTTAGGATGCACTGAAATTCTATCTTCTCTCTGGAAAAAAATAGAAAGCAAGATATAAATTGCCATAATAATGGTCTGGCAGTTCTGATATCCAGTTATCAAATTATATTTATGCTTAATTAATTAATAATATTTTTTAAGAAAAAATAATAAATATAGGTGAGCTGGATAATGCTTAGGAAAAAAACAAAAACATCAAAATATTGCAAGGAAATCACTTAAAAACCAATTCCTCCAAGCCAGCAAAAGAACTAAACCCAGAGAGTTCATGAGCTCTTGAATGGTCATGGGCCTTCTACCATGGTAGTCACTAGATTCACCAAAATTATTTACACACCAATGATCTGTTGCTTCTGAAAAGTGTCAACATATCTGAAAATCCTGTATATATATTGCAATTTCCATGTCTATGCTCCACACAGACATAAAAGGGGAAAAATGTATAAAGTAAGCTACAGAGGAAGACTCCTGTGACCACCACTTAAATTACAGTGAGATTTGATAGCTATAAGCAAAATAAACAAATGACCAAGCTCTAGGTTGCATTGAAATTCACCTCAATCTTTTTCAGATTTTACCAACCCATTCTACAGTAATTGAAAATGTCACAGACATAATGCCTACAGTGTAAATTTAGCAACTACTGTAAATAAGGAATAATCAAGTTCAACTATTTTAACAGCAAACTGACACTGTGCTGTTATTAAACTATATGTACAAAATAATTTGTCATTTATATGGCACCCAACTCCCTCAAATATGTCAACACATCAATATGATTTTCTGTCTCCTGCAAGTTCTCAATCATCTTTACATGAGCAAACAGTTACATTCTAAGGGAAGCAAACATCTTAATATATTCAGGCTATTATTGTTCCTTGGAAGAGAGCCAGAGCTTCAATAAGGCAGTGATTGGAAATGCACAAAGTATTTTAATATCCTAATTATTTTGATTTAACTTCCTCTAATAGCTTAAATTGATACTGAATTTATTTAGAACCCATTAGAGGTTTTTTTTTTTCTTCAACAGATCATAAACACAGACTGAACTTAATCTCAAGACAAAATTAATTATTCATGCCTCCAATTGCCAATACACTTTTTCAAACCCTGCCACCCACTCTTACATTCAGGCTTTTATTTTAATTCCTTTTCCATTTTAGGAAAGTAATTACTGGCAATGTATATGTCATTCTGAAGAGCAGTGGGGCCTTTTGTTCACCGATGTGAACACAGAACAGACACTCAGGGCTACAAGGAGAGATGGTGTTTGGTGTCATCAATTCCATATCTCACCATCATAGACTACCATCCCCACAAAGCTAAGCTATAATACCAAGATGATAAGGACAAAAAGTCCCAAGAACCACCTCTCCTGCATGGATAAATGAGTACCAATCACTAAATTATCTCACATGCAGAACAGAAAACTCAAGGCTGTATTTTCCGCGAACACAGTGAACTTCTTTTTACATTAGCATCTTGCTGAGTTCAAATGGATGTTTTCCAAGGAGTGGGTTTTTGACTCAATGGAAACATTACGTATTCAAATTCATTCGTAACCAACTGACTAATGGCAGAGACCTTTTGACTCTTGTTTTACCAAACACTAGTAGGGTATGATAATTAGTAGCTACATTGAATAGCTACAATGAATCAAAAACCCACTGATGTCACAAATGATGCTAGATACTTCACCTGTGTTAATCCATTTCAATTCAGTTCTCACAGGAGCTTATCAGATTAGCTACTATCCCTATCTTGGTTCAAAAACAAAAATGTTAAAAATTAGGCAGTTGCAGTAACTTGCCCCAAATTCTACAAATGGTAAATAACAGAGCCAGGTCTGTTTACCTCGTCACCCTAGGATAATTAACTACCAGCATGCTACCTCCCTGCGTGAGAGTTGCATGAACAGGCACTCAGGTCACAAACACTCCTGGGTTCACTGCCATGCCTTCCATGCAGCTTTCTTTGGTCAAAGTTAGGCCGTTAATGAAAATCCCTGAAATTGAGTCCTGGCTTCAATACCGCATAGCTGTGTGAGTTTGGGCTAGTTACTTAAAACATACCAGGGGTTACAACCCTCATCCTTAGGGGAAATATATAATTATCTGTAAGGATTTAAATAAGCTAAAAGTATGTAAGTATATTTAGCACAGTGCTTGGCGTGTAATAAGTGAACAAGAAATGTCAATTAGTGTTTCCATGTGTGACATCCAAAGCTCTCGTAAACTTTTTCCCAATGTGGAAATGATACATTTTTTTTTGCCTGGGATGCTCATTTGGTTGTTGGCACTAACTTTCTTCTATTTATAACAGTTTCTCTTCTAGAATTTGTTTCAGGTGTGGCTTTCTAATTGAATTTTGAGGATAAGAATGTGTGCGCTATTTATTTCAGCATTCTCCTTAGCACCCAGTAGATTGCATTCATATAAGAAGGGCTATGTGAGAACATGAATGAACAGGTGACTGACTTGGCTCCTGGAGTGTGGTCACTGGCTAAGCTTCCTCTGACTATTTCACTTGTTGGTTTGTTCTTCTGCCCTCGGAAGTGTCTGATATTTGCATTATCTTCCAGGCTGCGGACAGTTTCTTTCCTTGTCACGTTCTGCCAGCGTTTCGCTGTCACTCTATTGTGGCCTGTTAAGAAAGGACAGAATGCATGCTGGCAGTGCTGAAGACAGTTAAGACTCCAGGGCGTGTGAGCAGAACAGGAGTCTGGACA
Source organism: Lyroderma lyra (assembly GCA_004026885.1). NCBI lineage: Eukaryota > Metazoa > Chordata > Mammalia > Chiroptera > Megadermatidae > Lyroderma > Lyroderma lyra. The sequence goes on along the minus strand of PVJL010000478.1, from coordinate 12,227 downwards.
TTTGGTCGACTGACAAGAGTCAACCCAAGAGTTGCTTTGAGGTCAAGTGTGCAAAGAGGCACCAGTCAAGATGCTCTTTCTTGAGGGAACAAAGTGAAATCTTCACTTGAACACAGACCCCAACCCTGCTACATGAGACAGAAGGATGTCATGGAAGCATGCAGGTCTGGGAGGGAAAGCAGGAAGTACCAGAGATCCTATCAGTCACTCTCTCTGTGAGCTTGGGTAAGAGACTTCTCTCGGGACCTTGTGCAAAGGAAGGTAAACCCGATGTCCTCTCAGATCCTTTCAAAAGGCACCATTATATGACTATACAATGTGTAACACATACAATAGAGCATAATAAACTAGAATAGCATGAAGCCGAGGTAGTGAAAAATAGGAGATAGATTTTTAGGAAAATAAAAGCCCCATTTTGATGTCTCAAGTTCACATAATTCAGTCAAGATTTGACATTATCAAAGAGTCACTTGATTTGGAGTCAGAACATGGGGGACAGAGATATAAAAAAGGTTAGGTCCCCTGTGACACAAATCAGAGCCTATTTCAGAATAGTGCTCAACATAAACAAAAAGCAAAAGTGAACGTATTTCTTGATTTTTTTAAAAAAGAGTTGAAAAAGTTAAAAAATATTTTTTTAACTGAGAGAAACACTGTATAATTTTGTTTTTACAGGTTCTTGGACAGAGCAGGTTATGAAGACGAGGGGATGTTGTTCATCTTTTGTTTCTCAAGGAATGCGAATTGAAGTACAGTACAGTGGTCTGAATTTACACAGTTTCTATTGTTCAAAATCTGGGACCTGAAAGCCCTTCCTACAAAATGCAGATGGAAATACCCTTCAAATTTTTTTACAGTCACTGCAGGTCCCTTTGATAGCCCCCACTTCCTGCCCCACCCGCAGAGCACGCAGCTCCTCCACCCGGTGGAGCAGAGCGGGCGAAGTGCTGGCGGAGGCTGTTGGCCGTTTGTAACTCTTTCCCAACAATATGCAAATGTTCCAAGTCGCCTTGGCAGCTTGCTGCACGTAAAATTAAATCTGACGTGCTAATCTGGCATACTTTTCTATTCATAAATCAATTCTCAACAGTAATTTTGACATGTCCTTTACTATTTTTTTTTTTTAAGATTTCCAACTGGAGCTGAAACATTACTTTGACGTAGTGGTATTTGGTGGGAAATATGACCAAGTCCCTGATGCTGGCTCTAAGGGTGCTGTGGTCCCTGCTGCTCCTGCGTGATTCGGTTTAGGAGTCAGTTGTCACTCCAACTCTGTGCCTTTGATTCTGGAGAGCTGATAAATGGCACTTATTTCCTACTCATGATCTCGTTGGTAAGCTTGGGAATCACAGCAAACATCCTGAAACCCATTTGCTGGAGCCTTCTCTTGAACCAGAGCGTTAGGTACACGAAAGCACTCCGGGGATCAGCTCAGAGATCTGGGCGTCCCTCTTAGAGCCCATTGGGTTTGTGAGTAAGTCATTTCGGTCATTAAGCCACTAGCCAGCTGGAATGGTTACCATAAGGGGTGTGTGTGTGTGTGCGCGTGCGTGCATGTGTGTGTGCGTGTGTGTGCGTGTGTGCATGTGTGTGTGCGTGTGTGCATGTGTGTGTGCGTGCGTGTGTGCATGTGTGTGTGCGTGTGTGCATGTGTGTGTGTGCGTGTGCGC
>PVJL010000478.1:0-10457 GCA_004026885.1 Lyroderma lyra | reverse complement strand
GTGAGCGTGTGTGTGTGTGCATGTGTGTGTGTGTGCACGTGCATGTATGTGTGTGTGCGTGTGCGCGCGTGTGTGTGCGTGTGCATGTGTGTGTGTGCGCGCGCGTGCGTGTATGTGTGCGTGCGTGTGTGTGTGTGTGCGCGCGCGCACATGTGTGTGAGCGTGTGTGTGTGTGTGCACGTGTGTGTGTGTGCATGTGTGTGTGTGTGTGTGTGCGCGCGCGCGCGTGCGTGTGTGTGTGCGCGCACACGTGCCCAAGGAGGGGGCATTTCATCGTGCCTGTAGCAGGGAGGGAGGAAGAAAGGCACCAAGGTGGCTGGACAATGTAACAGAGGGCTGAAATCAGAGGGCTGAAGTTAAGTAATAAGTCATCCCAGTGGTTACCTCTACCACGAAGTCTGAGCATTTCCAATCACCTTTATGGTTTTGGCCACTTTCATCTTCCCCATATATTAGCATGTTTCTTACCGCTTCACTTTCAACTCAGTAAGCATTATCTTTAAGAATATCATCTGTTAAAATATAGGATTGATTTATTTATTATTTATTAGTTTTATACTTATTTATTCTGTTTATATATTTTACAATGCATATCAAAATAAACATAGCACTCTTAATTTTTTTTCAATGATTTGTGTAGCATCTAAAATTGTATATTTATAATTAGCAAATTATATATCACACCTTGGGAAATTGCTCTAGAAGATTCACCATCAGTGACATTTAAGATCATCGCATTGCAGAAAAGCTAAGTTCTGAGAATGTCTGGTCTGTCAGTTTTTTGTTTTCTTGGTTTTTTTTTTTTTTTGGTGGGTGGCGGTGGTGGTGGTGGGGGTGGGTCTTGTTCCCTGGCTGGGAATCGAACCCAGACCACAGTGTTGAGAGCACCGAAGCCTAGCCACTACACCACCAGGGAACTTCCCAGTGTTTTTTTTTAATTTATTTTTGAGCGGGGGTAGTTCCCTGGCTGGGAATCGAACCCAGGCCGCATTGTTGAGAGCGCCAAAGCCTAGCCACTACGCCACCAGGGAACTCCCTGTCTGGTCTATTGTACATCTAAGATTCCATACAGCACTCCTAGGGGATATGTTGCAGAATTCAAATCTGTCACAGGCCTCTAGAAACTTAAAATCCAGCTGGGAAACAACTTTACTATATGAGACAATAAGAGTATATTAGCTAACCCAGAAGAAAATACTCTATGATTGGGAAGGAAATATACCAACTCAGAGCAATGTTATCAGGGCATAGTTTTAGGGTAATGAGAGAACAGAGCTCATTGGAAGTCTTTTCCCCCTTTGGGAAAAAGGGGGACACCTAAAGTTATCAACAGTATGGTAAGCCAAGTCTTGGATCAAAATCAGGTTGTGAGGAACTTCCCAAACCACATTAGATGGAGTTCATTTAATGGATTACAAAAGTTATAACATAGATTTTTCATGATGGCACAACTTGACCTGCCAGCGCAGATCCTTCTCAGAGTTAAAGGTACAGCAGAAGATGATGATCAGGCCCTGACCTTACACAGGGTGTCCGGCATATGCATTGGATACCATGCTCTCTTGGTCTCTAGGAGCTCTGGAACGTTAGCCATTCATCCTGCTAATTGTACTGAGCTTGGAGGAAGCCTGAGTCCTGGGCAGGCAGGTAGCTTGATCATGCTTTCTCCCAGCCCATCTCAAAATCAGCCCAATGTCAATGAGAGTTCTATGACACAAGCACACAAGGTGGAAGGCAGACAGCTCAGTCTAACTCAGCTTTAATCCTGGGAAAATCAGCAGTCTTGCTCTATGGTCAGAGGGGGAACAGAGGAACATTTTTGTTCCTGAAAGGCCAAGAGGCCACTAGGCTGTAGGACAAATTTTACTGCACAGACTTGGGTGGACTTTGGCTGCCCAGAAGCAGAACATCTCTGACCGTAAGTTGTTGTTTCAACTGGATTGTTTTGTTTTGATTTTTAAAAATCCACTTTATTGATTTAAAATGTAATGAAATCTTATATACATTATAATGTGAAATATATGTGATATATAATGTAATACAAATTACATGCAATGAAATATCCATTTAAATGTGATAGTAGAGTAGTTAGTTACATACCTGTGAAAGTAAAACCACAATCATGATAAAAACTATTTCAATTACTCCAAGTTCATCTCCCTGTCAAAATGTGTGTATTAATATTTTACTTTTTCTGTAAACAGTAGACAGTTGATACTACCTGTTTATTGAGTTTGGAAACATCTTTTAATTGAGGTAGCTACATCATTTAAATTCATGATTTTCGAATATGAGTATGTTTAAATCTACAGTCTTGATGTTTCTTCTTTATCATGTCTGTTTGCTTTTTTTTTTTTACCCTTTCTCCTGACTTTTATTGGGTTAATTTATTTTATCTTATCTCATGTGGTTGCTAAAGAGTTTGCAATTGCACCTAAAATATAAACTTGTATAAGCCTGACAGCAATGTTTTTTCATTTGTACTATTTTTGTCATACATTTTTCTATGCATATTATAAACCACACAATAAATTGCTATTGTTTTAAACAGTTAATTTTTTTTCAAATGACGGAAAACATCTCTCTTATTTACCATTTGTGGTGATCATTGTTTATTTATGTCCATCTAAGGGTCCCTTTGGTGTTACTTCCTTCCACCTGAAAAACTTTAAAAATATTCCTCACAGTATCAATCTGCTGACATGAAATTCCTTCAGCATTTATTATCTGAGAATGTTTTATTTCACCTTAATTCTTGAGGAATTTTTCGGTGGGTATAGAATTCTAGGTTGTTGGATTTCCCTCACAAGAACTTTACAATTTTACTCCATTATCATCTGACTTGAATAATTTATGATGAGACACCTTCAATAATTCTTATCCTTACTTTTTTGCATTTGGTGTGTTCTTTTGCTGTGTGGTAATTCTGACCTTTGCTCCTCAGTATTTCATGTCTCTTCTAACCTCCTGATGCTTTTACATTATTTTCCTTTCATCTCTGTTTATTATCCATTTGATTATGATGTTCCTTGGTGTGGTTTTCTATAACCTGTGTATTTATAGTTTTCATTAAACCCGGAAGAGTTAGGTCCTTATATCTTTAAATAGTTTTCTGCCCCTCCCACCTTTCTTCTGGGACTCAAATTATATATATGCTCTACCAATTGGTATTGCTCCATAGGTCACTGAGGCAATGGTTCTTTTTCATCTTTTGGTCTTCCTTCTTGTCTCTATATTTTAGTTTGAATAAATTCTATCTCTCTGTTCAAGTTGGATTATATATTCTTCTGCAATTTCTAATCTATTAATTCCATGTTGTGAATTTTTCAATTTAGATATTTCATTTTTATTTATTTCTAGATATACTACTAGTTCTTTTATGTATCTGTCCTTTCTCTCATGTTAACCTCTGAAATTTTTACATATCCATAAAAGATATTTTCATATCTTTCTGAGCTAGTGCTATTATCTCTGTCATTTATGGGTTTATTAATAAAGACCTTACTTTTTAAAAACAGCTTTAAGTTCACAGCAAAATTGAAAGGAAGATGCAAAGATTTTCCACCCTCCTGCCCTGCATATCTCATTATCAATATATGCCAATGGAGTAGTACATCTGTTACAACTGATAAATGTACATTGGCACATCGTTATTACCCAAAGTCCATAGTTTACATAGCAGTTGGTGCTGTGCATTCAATGGGTTTGGACAAATGTATAAAGGCATGTGTCCATCATTATGGCATCATATAGAATATTTTCACTACCCTAAAAATCCTCTGTGCGCCACTGATTCACCCTTTCTCACTCCCAATCCCTGGCAAACACCAATATTTTCACTGCCTCCACAGTTTTCTCATTTGCATGATGTCATGTAACTGCAATCACACATTATGTAGCCTTTTCAGATTGGCTTCTTTCACTTTGTAATATATGCATTTAAGGTTCCCCCCTGACTTTTCATGGTTTAATACCTTATTTCTTTTAGCGCTGAATAATACTTCCTTGTCTGGATGTATCACAGTTTGTTTATCCATTCACCTCCTGAATAACATGTTGGTTGCTTCCTAGTTTTGGCAATGATGCCTAAAGCTGCTATAAACATCTAAGGTTTCAACTCCTTTAGGTAAATACCAAGGAGTGTGATTGTTGAATCATGCCATAATAGTAAAACTACCAAGGTGTTTTCCAAATTGTCTGTACTATTTTGCATTCTCAATAGCAATTAATTTGAGTTTTTGTTGCTCTCCAGCATTTGGTGTTATCAGTGTTCCAGATTTGGGGCATTCTAACAGATGTGCAGTGATACCTCATAGTTGTTTTAATTTGCATTTTCCTGATGACATACGATGGGAGCATCTTTTCATGTTTGTCATCTGTGTACCTTCTTTGATGAGGTGTCTGTTAAGATCTTAGGATCATGTTTTAATTGGGTTTGTTTTCTTATTGTTAAGTTTTAAGCATTCTTTGTATATTTTGGGTAACAGTCTTTTATCAGATGTGTCTTTTGTAAATATTTTTCCTCATTCTGTGGCTTCTGTTTTCATTACATTGTCTTTCACAGAGCAAACATTTTTAATGTTATTGAAGCCTAGTTTATCAGTTATTTCTTTCATGGATCCTGTCCTAGGTGTTGTAAAAAGTCACTGTGTACCCAGGGTCATCTAGGTTTTCTCTTATGAAATCTTCTGGGAGTTTTATGGTATCACATTCTACGTTTAGGTCTACGATCCATGGTGAGTTAATTTTTGTGAAGGGTGTAAGGGCTATGACTTGATTCACGTTCTTGCATGTAGATGTCCAATTGTTTCAATTTGTTAAAAGGACTATATTTGCTCCATTTTGTTGTCCTTGCTCTTTTGTCAAGAGTCAGTTGATTATATTTTTGCGGGTCTATTTATGAGCTCTCTATTCTGTTCCATTGATCTCTTTGCCTATTTTTACACTAATACCACACTGTCTCGATTGCTGTAGCTTTACAGTCAGTCTTGAAGTCAGATAGCGTGTGTCCTCCAATTTTGCTCTTCTTCAATATCGGGTTGGCCGTTCCCGGTCTTTTGCCTCTCCATACGAACTTCAGAATAAGTTTGTCAATATTCACAAGACAACTTGCTGAAATTGGGATTGGAATTGCTTTGAATCAAGCTGGGAGGAATTGACATCATAATACCGAGTCTTCTTATCCATGAATATGCATTTTCTCTCCACTTATTTAGTTCTTTGACAAACGCATTTTCAGTGACTGATTCTCTCCTGGTTGTGGAATGCATTTCCCTGCTTGCTGGCATGTCCCGTAATAGCTGGGTTCTGTGAACATTACTTTGTCGAGTGTCTAGATTTTGCTGCCTTCCATGAAAGAGGGTTTTGTTGTGTTTGGCAGTTAGATTACTCGTGGGGCCATGTGATCCGTTCATGCATATGATCCCCTCATGATGTGACTTACACTTTTTTCTTTTCTTTCTTTCTTTTTCTTTTTTTAGGTAGATCTAGACCTAAAGTAGCCTTATTCTAGGTTAGTTCAGTGTTACTCCAGTAGTATAAAATTTCTGGGGAATTCACTACTTGGTCTGGGGCGTCACAAAGGACTCTCCGTTCTGGCTGGTTAGAGTTTGAACCTCTTCACCCTCTGTGAAATTTAAGTCTTGTTCACTGTATTGCTCTGTGATACCTATTTGTTCTTCCTTACAGTTTTATCCTATGTAAGAGTTGCTTATTGCTCATCAGTCACTGAAACAGGACCCTCACACAGATTTCTACAGTTCTTTTTCTTTTTGTTCTGTCTTTTCCAGAGCTGTGCCTATACCCTTAGATGCCAAAGTTTCCTTAAATGTTAAACTTCACCTTTTCCGTTCAGCAAGATCACCAGGCCCTGTTCACCTGCCCTTTTCTTACACCCGTGGTTTAAGAACCGCTCCTAGGCATTTACCTGGGGAAATTGTAGTACTTACTCATTTCTTTTTCTTCTTTTAGGCATCACATTGCAGCACTTTCTAATGTTCAACATATAAATAAGTCAGTTAACACATTTGGCCCAGTTTTATAGTTGTGGATGGTGGTTCTTTATAATATATTATGGGTGGAAATGAAAGGAAGCCCCTTACCACTCAAATGCACTTTGAATTTTGATGAAATATACTATGCTTGAGGATGTTCATGAGATAGTGTGTATTTTTAACTTTCCACATCCCATATAGAATACTGAGTTTTATATTTATGTCATGGCAAATAAGTAATCAATTATTGTCTTTATTTTATCCAAAGCCATGGAGAAATTTCATTGTTAGAGGAGAATAAAATGAACATTTCAGCTAATTTTTGTATGATGTCTGCATGACCTTCTACAAATGTCTTCTGTTTTATTAACAGCTTATATTAGAACCTTGGTAATGATGTGGAACATCAAACTCCCAGAGGAATCTTATTCCATGATAAGACATTTCTGCTACAAATTGTCCTCCAACATTGACCTAAATTGTTTTTTATGTGCTTTTTTATATCTGACCCTGATGCTGGCCTCTGAAAACTTCCAGAATTCTTTTGTTTTAAAGTCAGACCCATATGACTTTAAAAAAGTCAAGAACCACGTGACTTTAATCATGTGGGATATAAAACTGAAAGCAACAAAGGAACAAGACAAACAAACAAACTAAAACTCATGGACACAGACAAAGGTTTAATGGTGGCCAGAGGGTAAGTGGGGAGAGGGGAGGTAAAGGAAGGAGGGGGGCCAAAGGCGTGGTGATGGCAGGAGAACTGACCCTGGGTGGTGAGCACACAGTGCGATATGCAGATGAGGTGTTATGGCCTTGTACACTTGAATCCTACATAATTTTACTAATCAATGTCACCCCAACAAATTTAATAAAAAACATAATTTCATTCACATCCCACTTGCTTCCAAATCAGATTTGAAGCAGTCTATTCAGAGGATACGCACAGCAGACATTTGATGGGTGAGAACAGCCTCCAAGTCCCCGAGGCACACTGCAGTCAAATGAAGCATTGCTGGTCCCTCAGTTATTTCTCACATGATTAGGGATCACAGTCCTTATAAGAAGAGGCACCAGAAAGCAGAATGGGGGTTGCCAGAGGCTGGGGGGGAGGGGAGAGAGGAAAGAAAGTTGTTCAGTAGCTATAGCGTTTCAGTTTTGCAAGATAAAAATGTTCTTGAGATGTGTTACACTACTGTACACTTACACATCATTAAGATGGTAAATATTGTTATGTGCTTTTTTACCAAACTTTAAAAAAATGGCAATGGATGCATGTAGTCAAGGGAGTTCAAGCAGGAAGCAAAAATGAAAGTCTCTTGCAGAGCCCATGACAATGTTTTCATTTTGTTGGCTTCAACGTTAGACCTTCTCGTCCATGAATACGCCAATTAGGCCTCGTTACAGAGCTCCGTTGAATGGGAGAGAGAAAAAGCAAAGAGTTGGGAGCATGCTAGGGGCTCCAGAATGGGGCCATAATTTAGCCCTCAGCCCGAGGCAGCCAAGTCTGCCAAAATGCAAATGCAGACTCTGCTTCTTTCTACTACAGTGGCCAGGGATTTAGAGGTTTTTACATTGCATTAAAATCAACACCTTGACTTGAACTTGGAAGCTGACTGAGAGCTAGTGTAAATTAAAAAGCGAATGTCCTGGTCTGGAAGCCAGCCAATTGGCTCTGGACAAAGCTGCCCACTCGACTCAGGTCAAAGAAAACTTCCATGTCACCTGTAAAGTGAACATAGCTTGTGAGGCTGATGTTACTGTGACAAGCCTGAACATCACTGAGAGGGCCCCATGACACCGCACACATGGTTCTGCTAAGCCCACGAAGCATCCATTGCTCCCCCATGTAGTTCAAGTCCCTGATTTTCATTTTGGGAACCCGCAATCCTAGTCCTTGTGGTTTGGACGACACTAACCCACTCTAATACTAGGCTAGACAAACAACCTAGGCCTTGTCAATCAGAGAATTTCTTTCTATTTGTTGCAGAGATGGATTCAGGGACGGTACATAACCCAAGCTAGGCTTAGTGGACTCAGATTTCCCGGAATTACTGAGAAAGATATCCTCCTGCTGGGCAGTTACGAAGCTGAGGGAAGATAAAATTCTAGAGGCCATTCCAGATTCACAGAGTGAAGTAGAACCAAAAGACAGAGGTAATTTGCAGGTGACACACTTTGAATCCCTGGATCTGGCAACCACAAAATTCTCCTTTGTGCCTAAGTCAAGTTGAGGTGGTATTCTGTCATTTGTAACAGAAGGTGATCTGAAAATAACACTAGACCAAGCTAAATAAATCCACAGATAGTTCTCCTCATACCATATGTCTGTATCTTGTACCCTAAACTGTTTGGAAGTTCCCTGAGGGCCTTCAGAAGGACTCGATGTCCTTTGTGATTTAGCATAAGACATAGCTCGACCTTGAAACATGAGATGCTCTATAAAGAATTGTTAATTGAGCTCGGTCTTCCTCAATCATCCCCAGGTCAACTGCATCATTTCTGAGTTGAGAAGTTCAAGGTTCTAAGTGGAGTACCCACTAGTGATGGTGTCTGGGTGTCTTTATTTGTTTGCTCTTTTTGTTTGTTTTCTTTCTCACAACAGTGAAACTCTGAGTATGTGTTTATAGCAAGATATATTGTGTTTCTTTTGTATCAAAGCCAACTCCCACCCCTCAGAAAAAGCCACAAAAGAACAAAATCAATCTTTTTAGACGTCTCTGTAGATCAATACCCACCCTGTCTGTCAACAAGTTCAGGTCCCACGTTCATGACCTAAAAACTGCCTTCCGTGTCAAAGATTCAAGCAATCCTGACACAAGTACTGTATATCAAGCTCAGTAGTTACTCTTTAAGTGTGCCAGATATTTTCATTAAATGCTTTGAATGCTCAAGATAAACCTGTTTTGCTTTCTTATCTGTCTGGGAATAAGCAGGAGGTGATAAATTGATATTTTAAGGTCCAAAGGAAAGCGACCCATGAGCAGATAAATTGCTTGGGACATCACTTGAGTTTACCTACTGGTTCCACTAGGTTGTTCTGAAAAATAAAAGATAAATAAATAAATAAATAAATAAATGCAGAACAAATGACATGGCTGTTGTCTCAGGTAGTAATTGAAGCAATATCACTGTGGTGTACACGTGGAATGGGGTTTGTCTGGTCCTATTCCAGTCTTGTGATGTGAGTAAGGGTGTTAAATCACAAGCTGCTGGGGTTTACATTGCCACTTAAGAGTTGTATAACTTTGAGTAAAGTATGTCACCTCCCCGTGACTTTGTTTGCTCATATGTAAAATGGATTCATCATAGAATCAACCCCATCGGGTTACTGTGACCATCAAGTAATCCAATACACATAAAACATTGAAAACAGTGCACAAAATAGGAGTTCAATAAACTCAGCTGTATGCTGCGAAGGAGTGCAAGGATGAGTAAAGTTTCTTTCCACTGAAGAAGAAATTTCTCCAAATGAAAGGCAAAGGAAACAAGAGTCAAATAAAATGAACAAAATGAAACAAAAATAAAACGCATTCTCTCATTTCCTCTACAGTTCTGAGAATAAATGAACAAGTGATGAGTCTCTGTGTGTAGCTTCTACATTCATCTTCCCTGGTTGCTAAGAACCTCATCGCAGATGGCCCGGATTACGGGGTGCCCTTTCATGGCTAACTGAGGCGCCATGCTGATTTTCTCCGCTGGTGTCTGAGTCATCGTTGATGGAGACTGTATGCATTTTTCTCATTGCTCTGGTAACAAAATGCGATTTATTAGCGGCTAGAGGGAGTCACCAATTCTATTCTTTTAGTTTGGGGACCAGGGACTAATGAGACTGGCAGGAAAATTCGCAGCACATTTAGGCAGGCGAGCCGTCCCGTCGGTACCAGCTCTGTGGTTGCCAACAGACTAGGAAAGAACCTGTGCCACTCTGGAACTTTCCTGGGTCCACTCTTGGGCACTGATGGATCATGCACTCAGGTGGGGCTTTGCTGCTGGAAATCTTCCAGCTGCCACACAAGAATCAGCCTCTCTGCCCTTTCCCACGCTGAGTCCACCAGCCTCCCTGCCTCCTTCATTTGTCACCAAACTTACACTTTCCTTTTTTCCGCCACAGGACTTTTTGCAAAGCCACTGCCTGCGTTACCATCCCCCCATTTTTTTTCTATTTTATTGAAGGGAAACAATAAGAAAAAGAAATGAAGAAAGAATTTAAGGTTTTTCTAGGAGAAAGCATAGTGTGGAATAGTATTCAAATTGAAATAGGCTACTTTTGGAGAGAAGACAAGATGGCGACTGGAGAGGAGGTTCCTAAAGCCTCTCCCAGAAAACACAATTGAACGGCCGACCAGGAGCCAAGAAAGCGGACCCTGAGTGACAAACCGGCTGCTGAGAAATCCACAAATCGCAAGTAAACCTGAAGGCTGGCGAGAAAGGGGCGAGTCGGGGAGAGGGAAGGGAGCAGAGACG
>PVJL010000477.1:389998-409038 GCA_004026885.1 Lyroderma lyra | reverse complement strand
CTTGCATTTGGTTATATCCTGTAGTATTTTGAATTGTTTTTACTGAGTTAGATTTTATTTATCCTTTAAATTTTCTGTTTGAAATTTTTTTGATACAATTTACCTAACATGGAATGAATTCAGTCTCCAACTTAAAAGAATCATTCGGAAGTGCTAATTTCTCAAACTTTCAAAAGGAAAAGGGTCAGGTGCAAGGAGACAGACTGACATTAGTGAGAGTATTTTCAAAAAAAGAAAATGGAAGAACAATAAAATCAAAGAAACGAAGGTATAAGTGAGTGCTCTTAATTAGGAGCCAGCGAACTCTTTTAATTTTCTAAGAGAAAAGCAGATCATTTGTAGTATATCAAAATCCAGTAGTTCATCTGATTGCCTATTTATAGTTCTAGGATGTTGTTTCTCAGGAGTTAGTACTCTCTAAACCAGACAATTATAGTTGATAATAATGTATACTGGAAATTTACTGAAAGAGTATTCTCAACACAAATACACAAAATGGTAACTGTGTGAGGAGAGGGCAATGTTAATTAGCTTGACTGTAGTAGTAATCGTTTCACTGTGTGTGTGTGTGTGTGTGTGTGTGTGTGTGTGTGTGTGTGAATATATGATGATGTACCCTTGAAAGATATAAATTTTTGATTAAAAACTGCAGTAAATAAAATTTATGACATGTTCATTACAAAACAAAAGCAAAACAAATAATACATATAACAGTAATGCGTGTCATACATTAAGTGCTCAATAAAACATGGACATATTCACACATCAGTACATTTCTCTATAGTAACTTTTGGTAACTTCGTTGTATAATAACATCATTTTTAAACATTGTCCTATTGGTATTTGGATTGCTTGCAGTTTTCACTTTAATAACATGGCTCTACTTCTTTTTGTCACATTTACCCGGAGATTATTTTAGGATCAATATCTAGGAGGTGAATTACGAGACCAAAGCCTATGCCTGTTTTAATGTCATTATGTTTTGGGAAAAGACCATTTCCTCACATACTTGTCAATATTGGATAGGAACAGTTTTCCCCCATCTTTTCCAACCTGATTGGTTAAAAATAAAAAAGCCACCCCACTATTTAACATTTTAAAAATCACAGTTGAACACCTTTTCCCATATGTTTTGGCCTTTTCAGACTGGTCTTGATAGTAGAAAGCATGGAAGGTCAGAAGAGCAGAGGTCATAGGGACTTTCACAGTGCTGTACAGAGTCCTATGAGTGTTTGAGGAAACATTCCCAAATTCCTTCAAGTAGATGAAAATGAAAAAACAAAAGCAAAACAAAACAAAAAGCAACTGTAATGTGGAGATTGAATGTGGCTTGCTCACTCTTGAAGAGGAAAATTCCTTGCATCAGAAAGCTAGGGTAGTCACCAGGCCCAGGCTTGTTTTCCAGCCTGGGGTCCCTACACCGAAAGCTATAGACTCTTGTCCGCTTTCTGAGATGCAGGCATTTGAAGAAGAGCTCAGCAGGGCTCCTTTCCTCCGTGTGTATTACATTTTCCTTTAATATTGTTCCCTTTTGGTTGAATTTAAATGTCTTCATTTCTTGCCGTTATGGGTACAGATAACCATATACTGTGATTTGGCAGGGATTAACAGTAAAACTGCATAGAAAAAGCCATGCTGATTTCTTTAATTAGGCAAACAGGGTGGTTTCTTTATGAACTTCTCTGCTGTTAGAAGCTCTTAACATTTCAGTCAACATAGAAATTATATTTGGATAAATTGGTAAATTCCCTTTCAGATAATGTATACCATGTAATCTTCAGGAACCATAACGACTGTGTAGTTACATAGTATATCTCCCACCTAATAATTACAAAGCACGCTGGCTCTGAGAACCCCTCAGTATCTGCTTTTAGCGACCCAGCCCTAGTGCTGCCTCCTCTGCTGGGCCACGTGTATTGTGCAGTAAGAGGGACGGCATTGTACCACGGAAACCCCTTTGTTTTTAGAGTCAAACCAGACATAAAGTGGACTCTTAACTCTGTCATTTACTGCGGTACTCTCACCTTTGAGAATCAGAAGCAATGTAATTGTAAAGACAATTCATTTAATGAGGTACATCATGCAAAACTATTAAGAAATAAGCATCAGTTTTGGCATGTATTAGTGTTGCCGTCCTCGTCCACCTTTGACATCTTCCCCTGCCTCCATGCAGTGATATCTTCTTTGGGATTTTTAAGAGCCTTGATCTGGGTCAACAGTGTCATTTATTTGGTATTTAGTACCAATCGTTACCTCTTGATATTTGTTTGATGCTTCTTATCCATCGTATCCTCCATTAGCATATATATTCCATCCATCAGATGAGCCCTTTTGTGTGTTAGGCCCAAAGCAAGATGCTGGAGTATGTTGGTGAGCCATCAGTGTGGTTATTACCTTCATTGAGCTTACATCTCAGCAGGGGCAACCTTGAAAGGACCTTGATTACTAAATAAATGTTGTGGTGAGTGCTATGAAGGATTCTCTAAGGGGCTATAAGCATGAACCTGCTCAGGGATGACATTTGAGCTATCTATCGGTTGAGTAGGAATTAGCCAGGACAAGATAGGCATCATTAAGCCTTTGGATAGAGGCAACAGCATGTTCAAAGATTCTGAAACAGGAAAGAACCTGTTTTAGTGGCAAATTAGAGGATGAACAAGGCATCCTGGGTGAATGGAAGATAGAAGCAGGTCTTACCGGAGGGCACTGGCAGAATAGGAAGGGCTGTGGGTGCAGGGCCTTGCAGGCAGATATAGGATTCTGGTCTTTCGCCCAAGAGCAATAGAAAGATATTGAGGGGAAGGCTTACCTGCTGAAGACAGACAGACGAATGGATAAATATAAAGTGGGTCTAGCTTAACCCATTTCTCATTTAGGAAAAAAAGTGCAGCTAGCTGCCATGTTCATTTAATTTTACATAAACGTGCTCTTTGAGGCGGAAGCTGATCAGACTGGTTTTCAACGTGAAAATAAAATATGAAAACTGTCCTTGGAGTTATTTCTAAACAAAACGTGTCTCTGTAACAAATATATGAGATGATTAATATTTAATAATTTTCACATGTAGGAATGCTGTGTTTGCTAGGATTTGACATTTTCACATTTTTAGCAATCGAGATTACTATATTTTGTAAATGGAAATACAGATACTAAAAACAGAATGCTATAAATAGAATGATGTCATTTGTTTCTAAGACTATTGATATATGTACTAGAGCAATGTGAAAATGGTAATAAAAGCAAGGTATTTTATGGCAACTTTGGGGGTGAGATTAGGACTGTGATCCGCGTGTTATCTCAGGGGGAATGCTGCAGCCACGAGCACTGCCAGTGAGTAATTTCAGAGCAAATGGAAAATAGGGTAAGTTGGAGCTTTGAGTTTAGGGTTCTGACTCTACACTACCGTACCCTCTACTCTTGCCTCTGAAGTAAAAAACAAAAACAAACAAAGCACTGGAATGATATTTTCAGGTATTCCTTCAACTCTAAAATACAGTGATGATGGGTAGAGTGTGAGGAATTTTATTTTCCAAACAACTTAAATTTAAAGAGCATTTCTGAGAAAAAATATTTTCAACCTAAGGTAAGAGGGAATTACAGTGAAGTTTTTAGGATCTTTTAAAATACGGTGTTTAAAGAAAAACTCATAGACACAGACAACAATTTAGTGGTTACCGGAGAGCAAGTGGGGAGGGGGGTGGTAGAAGAGGGTAAAAGGGATCAAATACACGGTGATGGAAAGAGAACTGACTGGGTGGTGAGCACACAATGCAACATACAGATGGTGTATTATAGAATTGTACACTTGAAGCCTGTATAATGTTATTAACCAATGTCACCCCAATAAATTTAATTAAAAAATAATTGTACATCAATTGTTTACTCATTGTCTATTTAAATAAAATGTTTGGCACTTGTTCATTTAAAAAAATATGGTGTTTAAAGAGAACGTGATACTTGTCTTTAAAATGTTTTGAAATGCTTAAAATATGTTACTGAATTTAAATAAAGGGATAGTACAGATCCAAAAGTACTATTCCTTTGGAGAGTATAGATTATTTCCTGAATCTTTGTTAGTCCTAAAATTTTGTGAGCCTAAAATTAAATTGAATTATCTTATGAGTGTTTGAATAGAAGGCTAGAACCCTGGTCTCCTAGCTCCAGGTGCACATACATAATGCTTATGTACTTAGTTCATTTATTTGCCACAGTACCGCTTTCATAGCACTTAGACTAGATACAGACGTCCTTACAACTTTAGTGGGGAGTAGCACGGGAACCCTCAGAGTCCTACCAGAAGGTGAGATTCAGAGTTGGACACAGGAACTGCCCAATGGCTGACTTACTGAATGAACAGAGCTTTGATCATGGGGGCCTCTCTCTAAGGCAATATGGTAGAAACTTCCAGGTCACTTTATTCCTTGATAAGCATCAGGATCTTTACATTAATCTCCGGAATCACAATACAAGGTAATTAAGTTAGTCCTTTCACCAGCAGGTACTTCCCTTCATTTACTGTTAATGTGGCCCACCTTCATTTCCTTTTATTTTTGTCCCAGCTCTGCATTTTGTTCCCTTTCTGGTTTTGCTCCTTATGAGATTCGCTAGCTCTCTTTGAGTCCCTTACACTGTGGTGATTTTCATGGAGAGGTTCAGCACCAGGGAGATTTGGGGACTAGGGAGTAGCCCAGTGGTGGTTCTGCTGCTGCTTCTCTATCCCCATGTGTTGTACTACACATGGAAGTTACAGGTCACAGAGCCTCACGACCAGAAGTCATTATTTGCAGTGTACTTCCATATCTTTACATGCCTAAAGAATGTTAGAGGTGCATGTTTCCTATTAAAGTGCCAATTGAGAACAAGCCAGATCAGTCAGATATCATTGAGTTGATTAGCAAATTATTGGGACTAATGAAATTAAATAAGGATGTAGCTCTTCTTTCCCACCAACTTAATGTTTTGGTGACCACATTTTTCTTTTTGTCAATCTCAAAATTAGAATTAAAAATTCTAAAATAAAATTAAAACAACACTCTTACCCGCAAGAGTAGGGAAAAAAAGAGTATCATTAATGTTATTTCTAATTGTAAATTTACTTTATGTATTTTTGCAAAAAATTACTACTAGTTTTTGTTTGGACAGGTGAATCAAATGAGTTCGAGATAAAGAAGGATAAGGAACCCTCAAGTATTAACTTTTAATATGTCATAAAAAAGGGCTTTTTCATATCTGTCCAAAAGATGTTATGTAATAACGATTTTAAAACCCTACTTATAGAAATCATAGTGATGATAATGGGCATATTTCAGCCCTTAGTTATTCCCAGTGGTGGGTGTTTTGATTACAGATGTTCCCAAATGTATTGATTTGGTTCAGCTGAAGGAGGGGAGTTTCTGCTTGTTAGCTGAAGAGAAAGATAAGCCTCTAAAGGTGTGATAAAAAATAAAGCAAAAGCTCCTTCAGGGTGCAGAAGGGCACAGTATTTACCAGCCGGATTTGTAAGATCCTTAGCAAAGCTACCCCGTTTATTAACAGTTCTTGAAATCCTCAGATTAGATCTCAGGCTGCGTTCATGTGGTCTGAGTGGGTTTTTGTTTTGTTCTTGTTTTTTTTCTTCTTCCTGACTTTTATCAAATGCTTTGGGCTGCTTGTATTTCTTAAGTCTTCAGACTTCCTTCCTCTGTATTGCTAACCTCTAATTGGAGATTTATTAGGTCCTCTTAAGTAGGAGGGGAGGAAGGCCAAAGGTGAAGCAAAATGGAGAAGCAAGAAGGCACTGATAGAAAGCAGCAGAGGGAGCAACGGGGGAGGGTCGAGATAAAATATGGGAAAGAGCAGTGCGATAGGGAGGCCTGAAGGGGAGTAAAGTGCTAGAACTGAGCTATGAGAATCCATGTAAAATAGGAGTCTGGTGAAAGATCTGCAGCAAAAGTGTAAATCAATGATGAGTAAATTAATAGGGCAATTGTGCAAGTGGGACTCACTCATTTAGATTAAAGGTAATACATCATGGATGATTTAGAGGTAATGCAGCCTGTAGGGCATACCTTTAATCTACCCAGGACCCAGTAGAGAATGCTGTCACTTCAAGGGTAAAAAGGCAGAGGACCAGAACATTGGGTGTGTCTCTTCATTTCAAAAGTGTAATAAGACAGATTCTGTGCAACCTGAAAATTAACCAGACTCAGCAGCTGAGTTTGTGATACAGAGATTCCAAAGGAGATTTCATGTATTTGAAACATCTCTCCACAAACCCAAAGTATTTCTTTAAGGCACGTTATAGAGACCTCATTAAAATAGGTTAACGTACCATTTCCATAAACTGGAGTGGAAATAAAATGAGTAACTCCACATGTGATCAAAGGATTATATGAGCCTTCAGAGGGTGTAATTAATTACATAGGAATCCAGGGCTGTAACCGAGAGACCAGGGAAGAGAATGCCCGTCCCTGCTCTCCCACTTCTTTCATCAGCTCACACATTCATTCACTCACTCAGTGGATGTTTCTGGTCAAACTGCTTTGTAGGAGGCAGGGAGGGGCCGCTGCTTGCTTTTACCCAGAACGGAACCATTAGAATTTCATTCTTCGAGTCCTGTTACCCATGTTCTTGGGGGTGTGTACTAACAGAGAGAAAGCAGTGAACATTGGGAACGGAGAAAAGTCTTAGTTTATAGAACTTCTAATTTTATTCCAGAACTATTTTTCTTTTTGATTCAGAAAGTGGAAGCTCAGAAAGGTCAAGTGCCTTGGCCAAATTCCAGAGCTAGTTGGAATGTTGAAAACGAGTTGATTGTGGCCTTCCTTTCTAGATTACCACTAGAATTTACTCCCAGTTTTTGTCTTTATGAATGAATTTGGAGATAGAATTGTTAACCCATAGGGGTTAGAGGTAATACCAGTGGCAATTAGAGGTTAGGAAGTATGTAAGGTAAGCATTTCTGTTATAAATACCCTCTAATAAATGTTGAGGCTGAAAGTAGGAAAACAGACTTATTTAATAAAGGGGGCTACATTTTTAGATGGTATCACACTAAATTTCTGTCATTGATGAGGCAAATGTCATTACTCCAAGTCTTCCTCCATGTAACAAAGGAGCTAAACTAAGTCAAAATTCCAGGGAGCTAACGAAACCAGCAATTTCTGACAAACCTTGTATATGAATAGTTATGGAGTAGAATAGACAGATTGATTTCAAGAGGTTTCGCAAAGCAAGTCTTTGAGGTAAACAGGCACAGATTTAAAAATTCTCTGTTAAAAATTATCATAAGTTTGGTTTTCATCATGTTATGTTTTGTGTAAAGCAGAAAATAATTTTCCAAGTCCATAAACAAATTACCAGTGTTGTTAAATAAAAACATTTTGCAAAATAGTGTTATATCATAGGGCACTCAGCACTTAGAATTTTTGTGTTTCCTTTCCAGCAATCAGGGAAGACATGCTTTCGAGGGGAAGCATATCTTAAATCAGGAAATGATGCAAAGGAGGGTGTTAGCAGAACTTATCCTGTGTCAGTAAGAAGAGTTTCTTTTCGATGCTCAAATTGTTTAGAGAAACCGTGTCCAACCTGCAGTTCACGGGCCTGGCGCAGCCCAGGACGGCTTTGAGTGCGGCCCAACACAAACTCATCCACTTTCGTAATGCATTACAAAAGTTACACATGCACCTTTTTATTTTTTAGCTCATCAGCTATCATTAGTGTGTTTTATGTGTGGCCCAAGACAATTTGTTTTCCAGTGTGGCCCAAGGAAGCCAAAGGGTTGGACACCCCTGGCTTAGTAGATTCCAGTTCTTTTCTTTTCTATGTTCAGATTGGCTTGGTCACTTAATTTGCTTCCTGATCCTTTGATACAGATTCTACTGACCACCGTTAGCATCGCTCCGATAAGAAATTAAGTGTGTCCCTCCTTTTCATTTGCAGTATATTTAGTTTAACCTTCCTTTGTCCCTCTCCTCTCTTCTCCTCACACCCCAATTCAGGGATCAGCCCCTTTGACACTTGTTAACCTACCCTTCTGGGATTGTTTGGCATTAAGCTATGACTGTTGCATTCCTTCTCACAAATTAGATTTTTAAAAGAAAGCTGCCTTCCAGGAAGCAAAGTCATTACATACTGTGCATATTTTCAGTGTATTGCTATAAAAATTTTCTTAGCCAAACATAATAGGCAGTTAAAATAAATTCGAAATAACTGTGTCACCTCTAGGTTTTACAAGCATTAAGCTGAAGATAGGTGGTCTAATTGCGCTCCATTTCCATTTTTCTTTTTCACATGCTATGATACTGGCTCTATGAAATCACATATATATCTTATATCTATAGCTGATATATTTATATGCCTAAATGGACATTTGTCCAATGGAATACTATAAAAATGCCTTTCTTTTACCGTTGGTTAGTTTTACAACAGTTGAACATTCCATCATCTTTCTCAATCAGTACTCTTACTTGCCATAAAGAACAAAAATAACTGGGCATGACCTATTGTGATTCCTACGTTTGAACTGAACAGAGGAATATTGTGTGAACAAGCTGGAAAATTGTATAAAGATGCAAATATATTTTTATTTACTGTTACAGTTATTTTTATCCCATAGCTTTCAGGAAGGCATTTGAAGCACAGGAAAAGTTTTAAAAAATAGGGATAAAAGTGGGTGCTAGATTGGAGGACTGAGAAAACAACTTTGCAAATTATACGTGTTTATGTAGTTGTTGAGCTTGTTTACAAAATTGACTCTGAAGTTTCTGGCAGCCAAGGCAATGGAAGAATGTGATAATTCTTGTTTTCAGCAAGAATAAGTAGCTCCTGATTTTGGTGTTGGGGGAAGGCACTGTGCTAGATTTGGGGAGTATAGTAGTCAGGCTGTCCTCGCCTTTGTGGAGTCTCTGGTCAAGTACTTTGGTTCTTAAAAATGTCTTTTTCATGTCCTGTCATGCCACCTGCACAGACTTTAGTTCATCACCTGTTATGCATTCCCATCCAGAATGCTTATGTGAAAGTTGAGTCGTAGCCACTGGAACAGCACTCAGCAGCGGGACTTTAGATCTTAGAGTTTCTTACGATTATGTAAAAGCATGTGTCTGTTTCAGAAGTCAGAATGATTAAAATGTTCCAGAAAGCACACTGTCAGCCCCAATATTCTAGATGTGTCACCAACTCAGCAGGCAAGGATTTTTTCTTTCTTTTAATGTTATGCTTTGTATAAGGAGGAATAGAGTGCTGGTGGGAACTTCCCAGTGAAGGATAAAATACCTTATTGGGGATGGAGATTAGAGTGGACTTTGTGAAAGAGCCTTAGCAAATGGGACATTGAAGAAATACATAGGTATCTCCTTCCAGTAACTTCCATTTACCTTGCAGTTAGAGAAGGAATTTTAAAATGTTAAAAAAATAAAACAAGAAACAAACCAAAAAGAAAAAGTGAGCAGCAGATGGTCACTGAATGTTCTGATGCGACCCAGGTCACCATAGTGCTCCTTGGAGAGAGCGAGCCACACAGCCACTTGTGAACTCCTCATGCAGTTTCCTACTAACAGTATGAGTGTGTCATTGATGTAAAGCACTCCAAGGGTAACAAAGCACGGTCACAGACACATTATCTGTATTTTACAGACACCATTGTACATGCTACTCTCTCTATCTGCTTTGTCTGTGTAGCAAGCACCTTCTTATCCTTCGAGAGTTAGCACCACCTCTTCACAGGCCTCTTGAGAGCCCTCTGAACAGGTAGATGGTCTCTTCCCCATTCTTGCCCAACCCTTTGTGCCTGCCTCCTTAGAGCAGTGATCTCATCATCATCATCTGTTCATGTCAGTGTCTCCCCCGTGCACTGTGGAGCTGTGTGCTCCTCATTGTACTTCCCAGCACCCCCATAGCAAGTGAGTGTGAGGGATGCTTTGTAAATGGTGGTGGCATGAATACAGTGTGCAGTGCAGCTCAGGGGAGTTTAAGTCACTTCCTAAGAGATGCTGTTGTGTCCGTAGCAGGTAAGATTAACACTTCAATCTCCTAACTCCCACTTTTATCAGTTTATTTGTTTTGTTAGTTAGTTGAGACAAGCTTGGTCTTCTGAAGACAAGCCATCCCCCCTCTTATTCATATTATTGTACCCATCAGAGATGTTTCCTGGTAAGTATGATAGATGTAGGATGGCCCTTTGTTTGTCAGAATGAGGACAGTTCCATTCCATTCTTATGCCTGAACTCTTTAGCTACGTGAAATGACAATTTGGTATAAAACTTGTGTCGACAAATATGTGAATGTTAGCGCCATTTCTTTTGCCTTGAATATCTGTTCTCCCCATTCCTACTTGGTAAATTCCCTGTCGTGTTTTCAAAATGTGCACCGATGTCCCCATCTTGGGTGACCATTCCTTCCATTTTCTTCTTGCCATCAGAGCATCTTGATATTGCTCTGCTATTTCCTGCATTCAGCACACTGTCCTATTGAACACCTTAAACCTTAATTATACTAAGGTTTAAAAACACTGCAGCCCGTGTAACATTTTATCTCATTTTGGAGTATTTGCATTTGAGTGTCCAGTGGATTGAAACTCTGTGTGTTGGAGCATTAGTAAAAGAAGATATCTAAGGGCTGGAGGGCATTCCTGGTACCCCTAAAGAAGGACACTCCTGGAGCCCATTCCAGCCTGTGATTAACAGACCTCAGTTAGGCAGTTTCCACACACCATAATAGGGTGTGTGTGGGGAGGGCTGTCCAAAAAAAATCCAGCCATAAATACCTCGGGGTTTTTTCATATTACATGGCTGGATACTTCCAGGACAGCCCTCATGTGTATATATCCACGTACAATGCAGTATTTATGTGAGAATAATATAGATCATTTGAATCTAGGCTACAGAACCTACCTGAAAATGGGTGTTATAGTTTTGTGTAATTGCCTTTTCTTTGTGTTTGCATAGAAGGCATTACGTAGCTGGAAGATGATGGCAATTATAATTTATTATGCTGTAATTGTTACCTAAATGTTTTTGAATAAGCAAAAATCACATCTGTTTAGGAATAAGTTGCACAGCAAGAGAATTCCCTTTGAAATGAATGCTGTGTTCTCATATTCTGTAACTGTACACATAAAACAACATATTTATTTCCCCACTGAGTCCATTACATTCCCTAGTCAAACTGCATCCTCTCTTCCCTTCCCGTATTAAACCCTTTGATTTAATGGAGGTTTTAACTACTGGTTCTTTAGGGAATTTTCAGTAGGCTTTGCACAGATTAGGTTATTGGAAAGTATAGTTATTTGCTTGTAAAGTGGCAGTTCTGTGTCAAAATTGATTTTCTCTGGAGCTGCAACAGTAAAAAAAGATAAGCTTCTGCTTTGCATCCCAAATGCCCTGATGTTTCTACCATGATAGTTTCCTTTGCTTCTTGCTCAGCACCATTCGGTGACAGGACAGGCAGATTTGAGCACACGTGGCCCAGAGGACTTTGATATCCAATGGTGATAATAGACGAGGCCTCTCTTCCATTCTGGTAGCCACTGGTCTGTGACAGCCAGTGTTCTGGGCACGGAGAGCGTAGTGTCTCTTCCTTTCTCCATTAAATGGGAAGTGCAGAAGCCCGGATGCTTTTGTTTGTTCCACAGAAATGTAGCACTTGAAGTAATTACTTTGCCATGCCCAGGCTAACAGGATTTATCTTCCATTACAGATCTTGAAGACATATATGCAAGAATAGTTTACTCCCTTAAATTTACTAGGCTGCTCACTTAGAAATGATTTCACTGTGTAAAAGAGAGCAGCCATAGCTGGTGGCATAACCTAGAGAAGCTCTGATAGAAAGATGAAGGGCAGAGTGCAATTCTCTATTTTTCTACTCCCTGCTCATAAAATAGAATTAGAGTTTATGTGAATAGCAGGCAGCCTTATTTTGTTTTTTATGCCCCAGTTGCAAGTGAGGGGACCTTTAAGAGGGGCCTTAATCACTGATCTGTGTGCTTCCCTATAGCACATATCCATCTATCTAGTGGCCTCTGAGAGCTGAGTGTCTTCCTCTGGTTGGGGTCAGCCTGGGTGGCCAAGATGGGCTCTATCAGTCTGTTCTACCTCAGACCTATGGAGGCCGCATCTCTGAGAATCATTCGAGAGATATGCTCTCTTTTTAAATAACCTCAGTTCTGTCAGGCTAGATGCCCTTTGTAGATTTTGCTTTTTTTGTTGTGTTTTGAATTTGGAGCTCCAATTTACAATGCAAATATTGTTCCATGCAAGTCTCGGTCTTCTGGCTTTAATCATCAAAACATTTTTCTCCAATTCAGCTGGTCCCAACTTAAGCATCTGGCTTTCACTACCCACTCATAGACACTGACCTGGGTTCATCTTCTTTGTGAAATCCGAGTTTTCCTTAAGGAACTCGTCTCAGGCATTCATGGATCCATGAAGGCACATGACTTTAGGTTTGGAAAGATCAAAAGAAAACAAACTAGGCTTCTCTATTTGTATTTCCAGTTTCATTTTGTGGTCTGATCACTCAAAATATAGGTTTGAAGAGTTGATTCAAGAAGCTAGAATTTTAGTTCATCTTTGTTTATACTCTGTCATTGTAGTTTATATGGTTCATTCATCTACTCATCCCTCTCAGTCCACAGGATAGTTAACATACATTATTGATCACTTCTAATGTTCTAAACACTAGAGATAGAAAAAACAGAATAAGGCACACACTTCAAATGAACAAAATGAATACCCGAAGATGTGAAACTGTTTACTGAGCCATGCAGCTGGTCTGTGACAGGGTGGAGTCTAGGACCCAGTTCTAAAGTGTCTACCCCCACACTGCTTAAGGTCAGCTCTTCAAAGTTCTTAATAGTAGTAGGTTCAGATTTGCTGATCATTTGGATTTTGAGAGGATCCTGTGGTTGAAGAATTGAAGAAAGCTGGTAGAAACAAAATCATTTTTACGTTTACTTCAGCAGATACCATGTTGCTTTGCCAAATATTCAGGATCACTTATGTTTGTTATAATAAAAGTGAAAAGTATTTTTAAATTTTTGAAAAACACACAAAGCACAATGAAGAAAATTAAAGTAACGATCATTCTACTACTTGTTTTATGTATCATATTTGAGTGTGATCGAATGAATAACAACATTGCAGCATATTCTATATATAGTTTTGTACCTGGCCTTCTTTGCTTAATATCATATACTCAGTGTCTTTCCCACATGAGGAGACATTTTTCCAAAACATAATAATGAATGCTATAGGTTATTCAAAGCATAAAGTTTATTTAACTATTGTCGTGTATATATTTAACTTTTTCTTCTACATTTAGGGTTTTTTTTCTAATTTTTCACCCATCTCACCTTATCAGCCATGCTGCAATGAGCCTCATTATAATAAGTCATTTTGCATATCTGTCATTATCTCCTCATATTATTTATTTTCTTGTTTATTCCTTTATTTCCTGTTCATGCTACTGCTGCATCAAAGGAAATGAATGTATGAAGGCTGAGGACATGTAGTGCCCTGGGTGTACTTCTAACCCTTTCTGTATCACCCAGAATACTTGACCAGATTGCCGGAGTGTGTAGTAGCTTAAGTTTAGGGAAGAGTACTCGTCGACCAAATGTAGTCACAGAACTGCTTTCCAGCAAAGAAGTCCCCAACGCTTCTGGTTGGGAGAGTTTTCAGAGAAAAGATGGCATTTGATCTAAGTCTTGAAGAAGTTAGAAGTCAAAAAGCTGTGAAGAGGAAGATGATTTTTCCCAGCGGAAGAAACTAAATGTTCAGAGGGAAGACTATTAAAACCATACAGAATGTTAGCGCTCATCTGTTGCAGTGGTTATCAAATATTTTAACTGACAAAATGTTTTTTTCAAACCACATCTTGTCTGGCACATCAATACTGCAAATTGATCAAGGCACAGTTAAATCAAAGGAAGGGAATGGAGCTTAGAATTGGGGGTAGCTAATCTCCTTTGCTCAGCTCCCCTTGAATTTCATATGCAGGTCCTGAGACCCCTATGAAACCCAAGACCTCTTTAGAAAGCAAATTTAAAAGCAGTCATTCCCATTTGAATTGTAAGGATGCTGAGACACAGATAGAATGTGACATCACCAAGGTCAGGACTGGTTTCCAAAGCACAGTCTGGTGCTTTTTACCCTGCCCCAAAGCAGCTATTCCAGAGCTTTTACCAACAGACCCTCTCATGCAGGTTGAAAGGAATTATTTTTACTGTTAAGTTATGTATTGTTGCAAGGTCCCAAGAGATTAATGTATGTATTAGCTTTTATCAGATGTCCCCCCAATCTGTATTAACCGTGTCTGACTGAGACTCAAAGGATCTATTAAATTATATCCAGATTCCTATTAAATCACTACACTGGCAATAATACCTGGGCTCACCTTCTGCTT
This sequence comes from Lyroderma lyra, assembly GCA_004026885.1. Lineage (NCBI taxonomy): Eukaryota > Metazoa > Chordata > Mammalia > Chiroptera > Megadermatidae > Lyroderma > Lyroderma lyra. The sequence goes on along the minus strand of PVJL010000477.1, from coordinate 394,659 downwards.
AACCCAAATTAACACATGCTCTCAGTGATCTCAAATCTAAGGCAAGTTTCTGAGATGAACAAGTGACTGGGAAGACAGGCAAGAAGAGAATTAAGTGATAGGGTGACCTCCTCACACCACTCATAGTTTCTCAATTAACTAAAAGCCAGCCTGCTCCACATAGCTGTTCTTTCAGTAATAGGATTCACCCTCGCGTTTAGTGCCAGCCCACAAGGGTGCACAGGCAGACACACAGTTTGCTAATCAGATTGGCAGCAAATAGAATTAAACCATTAAGGCAATTAAGCAGTTCTTAGATAACATTTGATCAGTTCAATGAAAATGCAAATTCATGCTTCTTTGAGAGAAATAAGTTGATGAAAAGTCATTTCCCATTTCATAATCTTCATTAACTTTTTTTCCAAATAAAGATTGCCATGTTTTAGGCTGGGAGCTGCACAGATGGAATGGAATTTTTTCTTTTTTCTTTTTTTTTTTGGCTCCACTCTGTTCATCCATTTATAACACACGATGCTTTTCTGCCTCCAGACACTCCTGGCACATTTAGGTAATGCTACCTACTTACAGCCTCCTCTGTGTGCCTCAAGGCAAGGCCTGTTCGTTTTTCTCCAACCTGCGAGGACTCAGACCTTGTTCAGACCTTGTCCGTCCAGCGTGATGCAGTGACTGTGTTAGCACTGTACTGCTGTGGCGGTGGTATCAGATGACCTCCTGCCTCTCTCCTCCCCACACTTGAGGTCTCTACTCTCTCACCAGCTCGTGGGGAAGCCAGTGCAGTGTCCAGTTAGTGAGTGTGTGGTCTTTGCATGTTTACTTCTGGGTCTGTGTCACACATCTCTGGGTGTGCTCGCTGCACTCTGCTCTGCACCCTAAGCCCTCAGCACGAACAGGCTGAGCCGGTCAGAGCCCACCACCACAGTGCCTTTTCTTTTCTTTCTTTTTATTTTTTAGGATTTGGAATTATATATATCTATTTTATTATTAGTTTCAGGTGCAAAAAAAAAACAGCATAATGATGAAATATTTGCACACTTCACAGAACTGATCACCCCAACTAGGCTACTACCCGTCTGATATCATACATAGCTATTACAATACCACTGAATTAAATTTGTTGGGGTGACATTGGTTAGTAAAATTATATAGATTTCAAGTATACAGTTCTATAATACGTCGTCTATGTGCTGCATTGCGTGCTCACCACCCAGAGTCAGCTCTCCCTCCCTCACCATATATTTGACCTCCTCCCTCCTCCGTACCCCTCCCCCTCCCCACCCCTCCCCCCTTACTCTCTGGTAACCCCTAAACTGTTGTCTGTGCCCATGAGTCTGTTGGTCTTGTTCTTTGAATTTTATTCCCACATATGAGTCAAGTCACAGTTCTTGACTTTTTCTTTCTGACCTATTTTGCTTAGCATGATGATCTCAAGATCCATCCCCACAGTGCCTTTTCTGCTCTAGCTCCAGGGTTTCCACATCTCAAAGGTCATCAGCTCGGGAGTTTTGAAAACACTTAACAGCCCAGGGATCTAACTCAGACCTACTAAATCTGTATCTCCAAAGTTTGGCATAAGCATTTTTGTTTTGGGTTTTGTTTGTTTTTTAATCTCCCTATTTGATTTCAGTGATCAGCCAGTTTTTATAAGACGTAGGTCTAGGTACCATATTGTTGGGGTTCTCACAGTCTGACATGTGATTTGTCAATAATACCGAAATCATAGATTCCAAATAAGGGTTATGATTGCCTTGCTTATAAAGAAAAGTAAGCACCTTACATGGCATGTTGTTTTATATACACACATGCACACAGATATTAGTGTGCTGTAGTATGCATGTGTATGGAGACAGACAGATCGATAAAGTTTTTGTGTGTTTCAGTGTCATCAGAGGCAGGTCAAACATAAAAGGCAGCCGGCTAATAACACTGTGGCCTAGGACATTATATTTGCTGCATCTCCTCCTTTTCCATGACTGTACTATAGGCATACCTTAGAAATGTGCGGGCTCAGTTCCAGACGCCTGCGACATAAAGCCAGGATCACAGTTAAGCCAGTCACAGTCTTTTTGTTGGTGAAGGATCTTGTCTGCACTTTGTAAAAAACACAACACCTGTGAAGTACAGTAAAGGAAAGTACTATGCAATGAAGTCTGCCTGTGTCACAGCCAACTCTAATCCCGCAGGACACATGCCTGCACACTGCTGGGTGTTCATGTAAACATGAATGGGGAAATGGAAGTGCTCTTCAGGAACGTCACCAGTGCTTTTTCAGCACAAAGCAGCCTTCAGTATTACTAATTCATTCACCTGTGCATGTGAGTGGGAAACGCATCTTTTTGAGCAATGTTTGGGTACTGATGAGTTACTGATTGGAAGCCACCACGCCGGTGGTGCTCCCAGTCTCACAGGTAAGGATGATATCTCGGGGAGGGATTGAGCCCAGCATTTCGGGGAATAGTTTTCACCTGCGTGTTACTGTACACATAGGCTTACAGCTTCTCAATTTAGAAAGACTTCTAAGGAGTGGAATGTCTTCAACAACACTGTAAGTTTCATCAAGTTCGCTAAACAAGTAAGTGAAATTGAAAGCATAATGCAAAGATTGGAAGGGGTGCTTTAATCACCTTAGATTAAACTGTGTCTAAAAGCACCAGCTTTTCAAGTTCTTAAGATTGTGGTAGTTGGTCCTCTTCCTTCATTAAACATACCTTCTCAGATCTTTTACATTTTGAACTTCAGAATAATTCTGTATTTATTTTTTTATTTCCTTGTATGAGCATTTAGGCCTTAATTCAAACTGAGGTTTGCCATAAATCCGTCTAAATTACATTCTAGTTGTGTGTATGGTTATATTCATACTCTATATATTGGAGAGTGAAGTGGGGGAGTCACCAAATGTATTACACTTCGGTTCATAATAATATTCCAATGGATGTTTGCTTAAATGAGGGAATCATATATATTAAAGGCTATTGTTGGCCATTAGTACATAAAGGTTTTATTTTTCATTTTATAAGTAGGTATAACATTTCAGATTCAGTACCTCTTTCGTTCAATTTTTACACTTCTTGTAGACATACAGTATTTCACTATGTGTTGATCTTTCTTATTGAGTTTTCATAGTTTGTGAGTTTTTTAGTCCTATAAAAAGAAAAAGAATCTCTGAAGATTGAACCCATGAAGTTGGGCCTTTGAGAATGTGAGGCATTTGTAAGGTTCTGAACAGAAGATTTTGTATTGGTCTCTCCCACTGCCGCCATCCTACCTCCCTCCCCAGCCTGCTATAATCTTACAATTAATAACTTTTAAATCAGTCAATGTAGGTAATACTATGGCTCTATTTTTCAAAATTTCATAATGGATGATATTTAGATACAAATATACATTTTTTTAAAAACCTGCCAAACCAAATCCCAAAAGGAGAGATTGACAGATACTTCTAATATTTATTTATCGAGTGCCAGTGTTTATACAATGCCCTGAAAAGCATTAATTAGGTTTATAGAACTCACAATAAATCACAGTTATACTAAATTGGATTGAACGCTATCACTTGTTTTAGTCATCGAAAAACACCATTATTATCAAATGGATATACTTACTACTGCCTACCTTCTTGAGTTAATTTGGTGCATCCTTTCCCTGTCCCTTCTATTTCCTAAAACTGCTCTTGCATTCCTGTCCTCTTGTTTATATCCATGGCCATCCCTTCACCACTATCTGGTATTTTCAATAGTAAAACCACGAGGATGTGTTGGTTACTCTGAAGATGGCTCCATTAGGAGTGGGGGTTAAGACAGAAAGGCGTACCAGTCTGGTATTTGGTGGTGATGGGCAGTCTGTCTGGGCTCCTCCTTTTTCTTTCTGCTGCCTGACTCTCGCTCCCTGCCCCTTTGAGCGCTTCTCTTGAGGCACCAGGGGAGAGTGAGTGGATGTGTGACTGAAGGGGCGTGTGTATCTGCGTACGTGCATGGCGTCTCTTTTCTGACGATGTTTCCTTTGGCCTTCATTCCCATCCCATCTAGGATACCCTTTCTCTTTAAGCATTTAGCCCACGTCTTGAGGAGCAGTTTTCTTGGAGCTCCCTGTGGCTGTGCAGAGGGGTTTGTCCGTGAGGCCGCTGGCATGTAAGGTTGGGCTCTGGAGATGAAATGCTCCTTTCCAGAGTCTCACTTAGGTTCAGGGAAGCTGCAGCACTCCAGCTGGGAAAGCACCCTGCAGCGTGCACTTACGCACCAACAGTGTAGAGTGCTGGGCTGTGCAGGAGCAGCCAGCATGAAAGCCAGCCAAGTGCCACCACCTCCCCTCCACTTTAATTACAGGGTGACAAATAGCTCCTCCATTTTTCCAGGCCCAGTGTCTTTTTCTGTCCTCATGAGGTTTCCGCTCTTACAGTTGATGCCTTTTGCAACTTTCTCCCCTCCTCCCCTTACCACGGGCCCCAGGGATCTCTAATGGGCTCATATAAAGTGTTGGTTGAAGAACAGAAACGGTTCCCAGCAGGCAGACTGATGAACCCCAAGTGAGTACCACTGGGTAGAAGAAGGGACCTGAGGTCGATCTAGCAACTGGGACACGTTGCAATTGCACACGCCCACACCCACTCTCACGCACATACACAGGAAGGCACACACGCACACACACGTGCGCACTCACACACACAT
>PVJL010000477.1:285668-389898 GCA_004026885.1 Lyroderma lyra | reverse complement strand
TCTCACCCCTCCAAGCACAAGAGCTACAAAAACTTCTTTTTCCCTCCTTATCTCTCCTTTTAGACACACATGCTGCCATTTCCTTTTTCTCTGGTGACTGGAGTGACACAGGAAGGGGATTTTTCCTGCTCTCCCCACGTCCTGTGGGCCCTGTTTTACGTGTCTAACTGCTCCGGAGGGAATGGTGCAGCCACCGTGCCCCCCACGCCCCGAGGCAGCATGGCACCCTCCTTAGAGCTCGGGCGTGGCATTGTGATGCCTCCCTGCAGTTCTGGACCCATCACCAGCACTGCAGACCCCTGCCACTATCCTGCCCAGAGCAGGGGATCTCTGCAAGTCATCCTGTGAGCAGAAGCAGGGGGTCCTCGTCTCACTCGGCACCATCCCAGCTTACCTCTTTTCTTAGACTGTTACCATAAAAGCCTGGAACTTCGTGGCAGTACGGAAGCTTAAAGTGCCTGTGGTCTAAAGACCTCGACTTACAAGGGAGGAGACAGGCGGGGGAGCCAAGGGTGACAGTGTGTCCTTGATTGCTGCTTCAGATTTAAGTCAGCTTCGAACTATACCCTAGCCCCGTTCTGGGTGGATATGCCTCTTACTGGGACTTAAAGTGCCCCGCCATGCGGCAGGGTTACCCGGGATCAGAACTGTTGGTTTCTTCATTGGAGATGATGGCAGTGTTGTAGTCTCTAGGAATTACCCATGAGATTTTATTTGGGGTGCAGCGTGAAGTTTGGGCAGTTTGAAGGTGGTGCTCAGTTCTGAGTGGAGAACTGTCTCTCTCCTTTTTTCTTTTTTTTTTTTTTTCTTTATCTTTTTCTGAAGAATGTCTCTTGAACATGCCCTGCAGACATCCTGCAGAGAAACCAGCAAGGCTGCTTCCCTTTTAGATAAGGTAGTACCTGAGAGCTCCCTTTTAATAGATTTTTCGGGGGGGAGGGGAGTTACTGATTATAACAGTAACATAGTTGCATTCAGAATATTTCAAAGAAAAAAAAAAACTTGTAATGAAATTGAGAGGTGACCACGCTTAATAATTTTTTGATATTAACATTCCCATCTTCCTACTTTTTATGTCTCACATAAAGTTTCTTCAGGGTCGTTAAATATCTTTCCATAGTATGGTTTTTAATGACTATACAATATTTTGTTACATTGATAATGCTGTGATTTGTCCTCCTATGTCTGTATTTTTTATTTTTGCCAATTCATTATTGTGGGCAGTGTCATATCCCATGATTATTTCTTTGAAATACACAAGTATTTCCTTGTGGAATTACCCAATAAAAGGAAATGAAGCCCTTTTCAGAGTGTGCTGTAGACTGTCACATTTCACTTCAGAAAGAACGCCCCAGTTTATATTGCCCACTGAAAAGTCCGATCTCTGTGGTATGCTTTTTTAAAAGACCTTTCACCATATAAAAATCAGTCCTTAGTATGATTTATAACAATATAGGTTCACATCTTTGAGTTCATAAAAATACTGAACTTGGGTTCTATCCAACTTCGCTTTTAATAGAAAGGCTCAAGTTCAGTAAGAAATTCTACTTGGCATTTTATTGAGTAGAAAAACATGCTTGAATTTCTTAAATTCATGACAAGTGACACCTAACATTAATTAATTAAAATATTTGTTAAGTCTGACTGATGCAGGAATTCACTTAGACAATGGAGTTTAAAACTCGAACAAGACAGACCTATGCCCCTCTCCTTGGGCGACCATCTGCAGGAAACGTGGACTTCAAACAACGTACATCAACACAGAGCAGGTTTTTAGTTTTGTGCCTATTCAACCTGCTGTTCATTTATATGGACATAAAAGTCTTAGAAAATATGTATAAATCCATTGAATATAATTTCTCAGCTTTGAGGGCATTCCTAATAAAAGATTCACATATGAAGTGTAAAAACAATAAGCAATAAAGCACTAACCAAGTGAATGGGGGATTCAGAAAGGGAAGGTGAATTATACAGACAGCGTAGGCCAAAAGAGGGGTGGGGGGCATAAAACTTAGACCGTTTCCTGCAGCCCATACAGAAAATGGAAATTAGCCTTCATTCTTTCCTTTTACAGTTTTGCTTGTGGTATCTATTGAAATGAAACGTTAAAGTTCATCAGGAAAGACAAGTGCTTCCTGCTCACTAGATGTTGAGAGGGAGTTGTAAAGGGGCTTGACACGACAGACAGTGAACTTTCAGTCGTTTATATGAGAGAGTGAGAAATGGTTTGTGCTTGTCAACATCAACTCCAGGCAGAAGGTTAAACCGGGGCTCCTCACAGGCATTTCTGAGAGTTGCTGGACACCAGGTCTGTAAGTCTCTGGAGATTTGATTAGATATGAATCCAACGTGGAAAATCTGCATGATCCTGAGACCAGTGATTCTCAGACTTAACCTCCATCAAAACAGTTTTCCTGTGAGCTACACTGAGCCATTTCATTGTCTAGAATCAGATGATTGCTGTGGTTTTTTTCTACTGAAAGATTGAAAAAAATCAAAACAAATAAATGGGTAAAATTATCTTAGATATATATTTTTCTAAAGCATATTTTGGGTGAGCTTTGCCTTCTTGTATAATCAAGTAACATATGAATCAAAAAAAACTGTTAACTATGGATAATCCTTAGCTCAATATCTTGTTTTTGAGAACACCATCTTTTTTTTTTTTTAATTTTAATTTTATTAAATTTATTGGGGCGATACTGGTTAATAAAATTACATAGCTTTCAAGTATATAGTTGTATATAATACATCATCTGTGTATTGTATATGCACTACCCAAAGCTCCTTCTGTCACCATGTATTTGACCCCCTTTACCCTTTTTTACCTTTCTCCTACTCCCTTTCCCTCAGGTAATCACCATGCTCCTGTCTGTATCTGTGCGTTTTTTATTACTTGTCTTGTTCGTTTGCTGCTTTCAGTATTATATCCCATATATGAGTGAAGTCATATGGTTCTCGACTTTTTCTGACTTATTTCTCTTAGCATGATATTCTCAAGATCCATCCATGCTGTTGCAAATGGCAGTATTTTACCTTTTCTTTTAACTGAGTAGTATTCCTGTGTGTGTGTGTGTGTGTGTGTGTGTGTGTGTGTGTCTTCTTTACCCAATTTCTATTGAAGTTGTTTTCATGTTTTGGTCACTGTGAATAATGCTGCAGTACACATAGGGATACATATATCTTCACAAATAAATTTTTTCAAATTTTGGGGGGCAGATACTCAGAAGACGGATTGCTGGGTCAGATTTTCTGAGGACCCTCCACACTGCCTTCCACAGTGGTTGTACCAGTTTGCACTCCCACCAGCAGTGTGCCAGAGTTCCTTTTTCTCCACATCCTCTCCAGCACGTGTTATTCCTTGTCTTGTTGATAACAGCCATTCTCACAGGTGTGAGGTGGTATCTCATTGTGGTTTTGTTTTACATTTCCCTAATAACTAGTGAAGTTGAACATCTTTTCATATATTTATTGGCTATTTGTATGTCTTCTTGGAAGAAGTTCAGGTCTGCTGCCCATTTTTTAATTAGAATTTTGTTTGTTTTGTTTTGTTATTGATATGTCAGAGCTTTTTATGTATTTTGGATATTAGCCCTTATTGGAAGTGTTTGCAAATATACTCCCCCGCTTTGGTTGGTTGCCTTTTTGTTTTCTTGACCATTTCTTTTGCTGTGCAGAAGCTTTTTACTTTGATATAGTCCCATTTGACATAGAGTTTTTCAGGGTTTTAAATGAGATATTATATCTTAAGCCCCTCGTTTAGCAGCATGCTTTTCATTTCAGTGTCTATAACACATAGGCTGAAAGTCTTACCTGTCAAGGATGGAGTAGTAATCAACCCAACAGATAAGATTTTACTTTCACTGGGAGTTCCCTGATGGTGTAGTGGCTTAAGGCTTTGGCTCTGGCACTGTCAGCGCTGCGGTCTGGGTTCGATTCTCAGTCAGGGAGCTACCCACATACCAAAAAGAAAAAAAAAAAGATTTTACTTTCACAACCCTTCACTTTTAAACCATGAGGAACTATGTTCCAATATCTATGTTGATGTTTTTTGTCCCTACTATATAGTAGCTATTTTAAAATTATTTTCTTTTAGAAGGACTTAAATGTATTTATTAATATTTGAGTATAATTCAATGAATACTTATTGACAGTGATTGAAACTTAGCTCAGATCAAGCATCTGTCATGCTAATCTAGCTGAGTTTTGGTTGACTTCAAGACACTTTCAAATGAGGATTATGCCAAACTAGCCCCTTGACTGTCAAATATCAGGTAACAACCAGGATTTCTTCATTCTGAAAGAAGAGAGAAAGATAAGGGAATTCAGTGAACCTCATGAGCTCCAGGAGTTTAAAAAAATGTTTTCCAAGACATATCCCACTTTGTCCATCTTAGTTCGCTGTCAACATTTCCGGGGATGTACTAGGAATAGACAGGATTACCCGGCCTCAAGGGTATTAGTAATAAAATTTAGAATATTTTAAGCACAAACTGATTAGTTTTACTCTTATGTTATTCATTTCTCAGGTGGAGATAACCTGGGAAAGACTTATTTTTAAATAATAAAGCTAGCTATTTAAAAATGTGACTGAAGTTCTCTTTACAATTAACACATGGATTGCCGTTAAGTATTGAGCCATGATTGTAAATAAATATTACCACATATTGGCCCTGAAATGCAGTGAAAAGAAGAATCTATCTTTAAATTTGTTAAAATGTGCAAACTTTTTAGAATATTGCTTAACTTATATTAAGTGCTCCATAAACATTACCTGTTCTTTAGAACAGTAATTCTCCACTGGTATACCAAAGCACAAGTATATCTTTGTCCCTTCTCTGACATGCCCTGAAATATTAATATCTGTCTGTACATTTAAATTTAATACCACACATTGGTATCTTAGTTGGCCAAAATAAGAGGTGAGAGACACAGTGTAATGCTAAGTCTCCCAGATAGGGACATTGCCTCTTGGATCTGTAGAGAATGCACTGAGCACTCTTGTTCAAAAGGCACATCTTCAGAAAGGTGAGCTAGCACCAGGTAAGCAGCATATTAATTATCACTGATTTTTATAGCCACTGAAGACACAGGGCTATATGTAGTAGTAATTACATTGTAATTACTATGATTTCCTTACAACCTTTGGAGCCCTTGTGAGTACAGATTGGTTCAGAAACATCAGTTGAGAACTAATGGTTTTTTTTCTTGTCTTACAAAACTGATTTATTTCTTGTCTTACAACTTTATATAATATTGACCTACATATACAGCCTCAGAAAAGCCCTTTCTCAGACTTTTACATCAGCATCTAAATAATGTAGATGACATTTTCCAGGACCAAGTTTTGATGGTATGGAGATCAGAAAAAGCCTAAGAATACAGGTTCTCTCTAGTACAGTTAAGTCAGGAAAGAATATGAAAATGAGAAGACTCAAAAGGGAAGATTCTATCCCTTACATTTTGGCCCAAATCCCATAAATGTTACTCAAATAGAAATCTGCCTTTTTATTTGCATGTGCTGTACCTTATGTCTCTAACATCATTCTTGCTGTACCAACATGCACCAGATAGCTGATTATTTTTTTAGATATTCCACTCCCCACAGAATACTCAAATCACTAAAAGGGATTGTAGATGCTGTAATGATCATGGGAGAAGTAATTACACTATAGTTGGAACTCATGCATTAGGTCTAATGTTACTACTGTTTTACATAGTCTTTAAAAAAGGGTACAAAGGACTATAATTATAATATAACTGGTTAAAGTAGGTGCATCAATAGGAAAAGAAACCATTATCCTTTCAACTCAGTCCTGTTTCATAAACAGCAAATCAGCTCTTTAGTGATTAAGAAACAGGGCTCATCATGGTAGCATGTTGTCTCCATACTTTTTGCCCACAGATCTGAGAGGGGAGAAGTTAAGTGATGGAGAAAATAAAGCTCTAAAGCAAACAAAGTGCACATATTTTTATTTAAGGATTCTGAGAACTCCAAGAATCAAAACTGTTACTTAATTTTGACCAGAATAATGGCTCTCTTTATTGTAGAGTAAGTACAAGGTTAATGTTATCTGCCTTCTGTGGTTTACTAACTGGTCAATAGCCAATTGAAATGTAGGGCAGGGAGATGAAGAGTAACTGCATCTTTTTAGGCTAGATCTTTGCCTTTGAACGCTATAAAGCCTTTGCTTGTGGGCCCAGAGATCAGGTGTTACAGGGATGGGAAGCTTACTTCAGTGGGGGTTGCGGAGGCGGGTGAGATGGGAAGTGGGTTGAAGACAGAAGGGATGAATTTTATGCACCCTTAGTAAATAGGCCCAATTTAGTCAGAAGATTGTGGAGTTGGTTAGGTGGAACTACAGACCTTTGCTCTCTTCCAACTTCTCTCCTAATTCTCCGTCTGTTCAGAAGACAAATTGCTTGAACATCAGAGGAAAATTTGACACCAACCACAGCTCCCTTTTGATGTACTGGCTCCTGACACAACTGACAAAAGAGAATTTTATTTTTTCTTTAGAATGCTTGTCACACCAAGATCATTTTATTGTAACGTAAGTTTTAAAACATTATATAAATAAAATAAAATGCATTTTAAAATAAAAGTGACAAGCTTTTCTTAGTTTGGGCTGTCTTGATTTTCATTTAAAATCAAGGATCACTAAGCCTAGATTTTGTCTCACCAGTTAAAAAATGAAATTCCAAAAGCCGTTTCTATAGTTTCTGCCTCTCCAAATGCCTATTGTGAGCTGCATATTTTGTTTTCTGCATGTTATGCTTCAACCTATCAGCTTTTCTATAACTTAATTTGATGGTTTAGTGCATCCATTCCCAAGCAGTAGTATGTGTACCCCCGGGGGTACGTGCTGGGCCGTTCAGGGGTACAGGAAAAATGATCAGTAATGGTGAAAAAACAAAGTAAAAAATGCAAAACATTAGTTATGGAACAATAAATGTTAAGTTGGAATCACCGTTAATGAAGAAACTTCAAAATTAGATCATATTAGTGAACGATGATTGGTGAGGGTATGGCTATGAACCCTTGAACCCTTCCCCGAAATCACTCTGCTACCCATCATTCTGCAGTTTCAGAACAATCCACTTGAGACATTTCTAGAACTTCCCCAAACATGTAAATACACCCATACCAGACTGTTTGATCAGTTTAGTTGGTGACTGAGTAAAAGTAAGTGCATTGTCTTTGTCATTATTTTCAAGTAGTTTTTCACTTAATGTTTAAATACTTGATCATCATTATCAGCATTTAATTGTGTTACAAATATTGTAAAATTAAATCTGTGGTTTGTACTTTTAGTGTAGTAATTTTTCTTTCCTAACTTATTACCTCATTTCCACTATTTTACATTAAGATAGGCACTGAACAAACGTGTAAGTATTTAAGAACAGCTGTTTTAAAAACAGGGGTACAGTTTATAGAAATGGATTTAAAAGGGGTACCCAAGTGGGAGAAGGTTGGGAACCACTAAAGTTTAGTGGCTGAGCCCAGTGATCCCCTTGTGCTCACCTGTATCGTGGAAATAGCAAAGATATCTGTGTGGTAAGTGTGAGGATATAATAAGATGATTGAAGGAAGGCTCTGAGACCACTGCCAGGGTCACAGTAAGTGTGCAGATGTGGACTGTCATCATTCACATAGTGTTGTCATCATTATTAACTTAATTCTCAATTCTGTGACCCTTTTCTACATTCTTGTTTCCTAGAGATTTCCCCCTCCTGTTGACAAAGAGCATTTCTAAAGCTTATCCTTTCGATGACATCATTGGTATGGCTGACCCCAGTGTGATAATGAAGCTTTGAAAATGGGTTCTGAATGCTGTTCCTAGGGCCTAGAGGGAAAGTCTTAAGAGATTCAAAATAAGAAAGTTAATGTATTTTATGAGATGTTACCCTTTGTCTATGTGTGGTTGATTTATGGTAACCTTACCTTGGGGATACCTGACCAGAAGTACCCATTTCAGCTTTCCTGAATTAGGAGGATTGGGTGTCATTAAAGGAAGATGTGGATGCAGAGGAGGATGGGCTAGAAACAAATCACATGTTGAAAGTCAAATGGAAGTTTCTGCGGGCCTCTGCGCTGCAGCTGAGCCCGGAAACGAGAGGCCAGGTTCTGGACGGAAATGACTGACATCTTCTGAGCCTCTGTTTACTTAACAAGTGGAGATTTTGGATTAGATCACCTCCAAGGTCCCTATGTGCCTTGATACTTTGTAATTTTTGAAAATTTTAAAAGTTTTGTCATCAGTGCCTGTGTCTACAATTTTCAAGTTGTGTAAATTTAAAAAGCAACTAGGTAAGATGCCAAAATAAAGCTTAGTCAGGGTCAGTGAGGACTAAGAATTTCCAAATGTCAGTGACAAGTGATAGTTTTTCTTCCTTCCCTCTGCCCAGGCTCCCCAGAAGTAAAAAGTAAAGATAGGAAACCCGTCTTCTCTGTTGTCAGCCTAAGCAAAAAGAACACTTACTTCCATTTCAATAATAGATTTTTTGTGTATTAAATATAGGCAGTGATTTGGCCTTCAGCTGAGTTTAGAGTTGGAAAGATGAGAATATTAAAGCTTGTCAGCCAACCCACAAGCCAATTAAGTATTTCTAAGCAGACACACTGTGGGTTAGAGTTCTTGTTCTTGTCTCCACCAGTACGTCTCGCAATTAAAACAAAAGATCAGATAAAATAGATATATTCTCTCTGAAAGGTGTTACTGCAAGTAAGTGACAGGAAAGGATGGCCCTGTTCTGAGATGAGTGCGTCGGCCAGAAATCCAGGCAAGAGCAGGTCGAGGGTCCAGAACGTGCCGCCTGGCAGAGCTTCCTGTGAGGGTGCAAAGGTCTGCCCTGTCCACTGTGGTGGCCACGCGTCCTGCACGGCTGAATGTGGCTAGTGTGGCTGGGATCTGAATTTTAATGTTATTTCATTTTAATTAATTGTAATTGAATCGCCACATGTGGCTAATGGCTTGAACAATCAGGACTAGAAAAAATAGATTTTGACACATATTCTCATGTATGAGAGAACACCAGAGAGCGTCCGATTGCTACAGCTATAGAAGATTGATCGGAACAAAAAGAGAGTCTCAGGAGCTCTCCTGTATGAGAAAGCCCGGTTCTACTTTGTTGTTCCCAAGGAAACAATGACGCCACTGGGGAGGAGCTGCAGGGCAACACATTTGGGCAACAGCATAGAAAATCTCCTCGTAGTTATCATGTCAAGTTATAGTCAGATGCCCTAAAATGTAAGGGCGACATCCCTCGTTCTGAGGGTACTCAAGGTGAGGCTTGGTGACCGTGTGGCCGGGACCTGGAGGTTTCCTCTTCAGTAAAATAAAGATGGTAATATTTGTCCCCCACTCCCTACGTATGTCACCGTCTACACTAAGAACCAGCTGAAATACTGTGTTTATAAGTGCTCTAAAACTACCCAGACATTTTATTAAACATGATTGTTATTAGCTTAACGGTGATGATTAAAGGACTTGATGTACTTGGAGTCACCTTCTGGCCGCTTGTTCTAAAACAAGCAAAAGGGTTCACTTTGGGATCTTAAACCCAAACCCTGTAGTTTTGACAGCGGACATGCCCCCGTGAATAAGGGAAGTGGCACTGGTCCTTCAGCTGTTAATGTGACATTGGTCTAAGATTATTTCACCTGGAGAGGGTGCTAACCTTGGCACTCCCACGTTTCCAGATACCCAGAAAATTCCTGGTAATAGGCAAATGCACGAGCTCACAGTAGTTGGGCCGTGGTGGATGCTCTCCTTGCCGAGCCATCTGGTTAGTAATACTTGCAGTCTCAATCAGCCACGGGGTCTCCTGGTTCCTCCTGTTGCATGTAATGGATTGGTGGAATAGGAGCCTTGTAGGTAATGTCACAGCAGTGGCGCTAAATCGCAAAGCCTTTCTACCAGCCTCATGAACCAGGCATGGCCCAGAATTCATTGTCCCTGCTGATCCTCCCAGGGAGACATGGGGTGGCAGGACTATGACTGGAGCTCAGCTACCTAGCAGTGGAGCCAATGCTCTCAGAAAGAGCTCCCACAGAATTCGTCACCCACATTTCAGTGCTTGGAGCCTGCACCTCTTACATCTTAGGAGCGACGGTTCAGAAGGATAACGATGGCCCTTAGGTTATTAGCGATAGACCCTGCTGCGTTCTTTTTAAGCAGAAGGACATTTCCTTGTCCTTTCTCTTGTTAAAACAGAAAAGTGTAGAGCGCTCTCATTAGGATGTAGCCCCTCAGCTCCGAAAGACATGAGGAGCTTTTCCTGCCTACCATTTCTGCTGTCTTTCTCCCTTTCCATGCCATCTCATCCCTACGTTTTGAGGGGATATGCACACCCTCACCTCTTCAAGGGCCGATCTGTGCTACTACGAGCTACCAATGAGGGACGCTGGACGGCTCGCACTTACACACCGGGCACTGGGCCCTTCTCCTGGGCCCCGCTTTCTGGAGGGTAATAATACCCACCTGGACGGAAGCCGGTGGGATTGAAATTCAGCCCTGTCTCACAGATGGCTGTCTTCATCCACGGCATGCGGGTTCAGGTCGACATTCTTGCACGTACTTTTCTGTCAGCCCAGACTGATGAGGGCGTAGGTTAAATTGCTGGAGAAAATCAACCTTCTATGCCAGCTGCATCTGATACAAATTTCTAACTCTGGCGGGGCCCTGGTGCTGGGATTGCCTCATTTCCCCAGTCTTCACAGTGGTTGCTCCAGACTTTCCCTCTCATCTAAAACCTCCCAGTCCAGACTTCCTATCACACTTCATTATGGGTAGACTGCTGAACTGGGAACACCAAGGATGTCCAGTAAGATCATCCTTGACTTCCATCTCCTCCATTTAACGTTTTTTTTATCAGAATCGTTATTCGTGTTTACATCACTCCTGCTGCTGTCAGAGCGAAATGTGTCCTCGTTCATTCCCAAGATCAAAAGCATGTTCTTCAGCCAGCCCTTACTGTCTCTTCCATGGCTCTGTCACATCCATCATTTCTTTCCTTTTGTCTGGTACTCACTATCCCCTTCACCACTTCCTTCTCAGCTTACAAGCTTCAGCAAGTTTTCTCCAAACTTAAAAAACAAATACAAAAGCCCGACCCCATCTGAGTCTCTCCTTCTCGTCAAAGTCAAGCAATTTTATGCTTGCTGTCATCCTTTCTTCTTAACCCCTGAATGAGTAATTATCCTTGATTGTGCTGATGAAATCATTTCTTCATACCCGCCAGTGACTCCCCAGTCAGTAAGCCCAGCAGACCAAGCAGCATTCTGCCTGGCTGAGGCCCGTTCCTCCTCGGAGCTCATCCCACAGTTTTGCTGGCTCTGCCGGGCCTCGTGCTCTTTCTTTTTGGTATGTTTACTATGTTCTCCCCTCTTTCTCCTCCAATGGCTAAGAATCCCATCCTTAATAGAGAATGTTACTTAATAGAATGGCTATGAGGGTCAGATAGACCTGAATTCAAACCCTGTGGCTCCAGGATTACCAACTGTGGAAACTTGAGTGTGTTATTTAGTTGTTCTGTGCACATACTTCAGAGGCTTCTCAGGACCAAAGGAGCAAGCCCGTGCCGCGTGCTGAGCAGCACTCCCGGCTAACCGCTTCTCACTTGGCTTTCTTGGCTCCGCTGTCCATGCCCTCACTTCCCATCTTTATCTGTTCTGGTCCTGGCCCCTCGGGAGCCCCAAAGCTGCAGCCCCAGCCACCTGCTGCATTCCGTTGCCCAATAGAAATCATCATTCCTTTCTCCCAGAGTAAGTTCCTCCTTCCCCAGCTCAGCTTGGCGGCCTTTCAGGTCTGAAACCCGGACGTCCATCTCACCTCTTCTCTCTCTCTCTCACCCTCATAGCTGTGAGTCAGTAAGCCATGTCCTTTCTAGCTCCCCTGGGTTCTTGGGTCTAAATCTTTCTTTTCATTCTTAAAGCCACCGACATGACCAAGGCTCCTCCAGCTTAGGTTCTTGTTCTGGCCTACGCAGTGCCACCCCGCTGACCCACTGCAAGCATCCTCCGGCTGTACGCTCCTGGTCCGGGCCGGGCCTGCTCAGGTGTCCCCCGTTGTGCTTACTGCCCCCTATGAACTTTTGGCTAAAGGTTCCATAGGCAATCACAGTTTGGGGGCAGGGCTGGAAAGATGTACTTTGCACAGCGTTAGTGCTTGTTAAATGCTGACTAAGTTTAGTATGAAATAAAGCATAATCGCTTGTGTAATGAGATGTAATGTCCTAAGAGCCGCTTTCAAGACAAGTGGTTGATTAAACCAAAGCTAGACCACAATTAATATCCTGCGGAATGAGTTGTAGAATAAAGTCTGTAACTTGATCCGTGTTTTTCACTTGTGACTCATGGAAACAGCGGAGTGAGTTAGACAGGTGAGTAGGAGCGCCCAGCCGGGCGTGGACACACTGCCTTCCGCTCCACCCAGTCGGTGCCCGTCACCTAAGTGCACGTCCCCTTCCAGCCCACGCTGAAGGGGCCAGCTCCCCATTCTTGAGGAGGGTGTTTTCACCTTCCTCAAGGTTTTCACCACCTTTGACAAACTTGAAAGGAGTTCCTTGTCAATCCTAGTGCAAGACTGAAACTGGGTCTGTGGAGAAACCATGTGATGACACCTTGTAGTGCAGGTCTTCTGTGGACCCCGGAAAGCACATGGCTGGCATCCCTGTTTTTTCTCCCACCGTATTTCACACCCTCTCACCCACTCCGACCCGCAGCACTCCAGGTGAGAAGACAGAGATGTTTCTGAATCTGGAATCGTTCTGTGTGAGAAGAGGCCAGTGGAGGGGACTCTGATGTGCGAGTGACAGATCCCCAGGTAATGCTGCTGGGGAGTGCTTGATCTGACTGGTTTGAAGCTGAAACCTCACCAGGTCACTCTGGAAATGCTTGCTGCTGGGCATGGCTTTCATCCTTGTTTATCTTCTTACTTTTTAAACCTTCTCTGAAGGCTTTTGGTTTGTGGCTGGTGGTGAGGTTTTGTTTTGTTTTGTTTTTGTACAAATGAACACTGTGTGTGTGTGATCTGAAAGAGCATTGTATATTCCTTTTTCATGTTTTTGTCACTGCAGGGCAAGGTTGTAACCTTTTGATATAGATTGTGAATCTTAATGAATTCATCATTTGGCATGGGAAAGAAATGGTTGGTCAAGTACTGAAGAGACATTCTCTTTTTTATGACAATATTGTAGGAGTGTTATGTAGAAAATAACTAAGCTATTTTGAGCACTTATTACATGTTAGCTTCCATTTCAAACACTTCACATAATATCCCATTCACTCATCAAAAGAATGCATTATTGCTGGTTTTCCCATTGGCACCTGAGGAAAGAAAAACAGAGGGGAGTACTTTGCCTGAGGTCATGCATTTAGTAAATGAGAGACCCAGAACCCAAACTCAGGCAGAGGTTGCACTGCCAACAGAGTTCATCCTGTTGAACATGATTAGTGGGAACCAATGTGGTGCACTGAGTGCGAACCGAGTGTTCTCTCAGCCTGGTGCGTTGCCTGACTTACAGGTGCTCAAGGCATGGCCCTTGCCTTCAAGGCCATTGCTGTCTCATGCCTGGAGGAGAGCCTGAGTCTGTCTGGGTTCTTGGCTGGTTCTTTCTGGTTCCTTTGTTGGGCACAGTTTCAGCCATGTAGGAGGCACTCTAAATTTTTTTGAATTGAAACAATATACGTTCCAAAATGTTAAGCTTGTGAATTGTCATGTTTGAACCATGATCGGTTAACGATAAAGGGGCATTTGAAACTTCTGCAATATAGTGATCACCAGTGGGGAGAAATTCCAGTGCTGTTGGGAATCACTCCTTTTAGCCACTGTGGTTTTTAAAGCTCTTTTAAGGGTGATGTGGGGACTTCCTGCATCCTGTATGGTTTATAAATCTATTATGCATGTCCTGTAGAGATTTTCAACCTGGAGAACCATCAGATGAACTCGTTCACATAATGTAATGTTGAGGGGGACAGAGAAAGAAAATGGTTGAATTATAGGTAGAACATAGCACAGACATGGGTGGGGACTGGACACGAGTGAGGAGGACCCTGCAGAGCTAGAGTAGAGGCACAAGGGAAGGGACAACCGTGAGAAGGAGTGCACAGGGAGGATGAACAGGAAGTACTGACTGCACAGGAGGGCTGAGCCAAAGGGTGAAATACTGCTTAGAAAATCTTGAAAATACACTGGTCCACTGATGACCTTAGGAACCTAAAAACTATGAGCCTTTGGCTTATATGCTGTCATTTCAGGTTGACCAAGTTTGGATTGGGAAAGGATTTTGAGGCATTAATTTTCAAAGCATTTGGACCATGGGTTCTGTGTAGCATTCTGGGGATGCTACACAGGGAGAGGGGTTCTAGCGGCAGGGCAGGGGGACGGGGACTGCTTGCTGTAGGGGAGGTGCAGAAGGTTCCATGAATGTCAGCAGGTAGTGCAGCTTTGCCAGAAACTGTTTAGAGAAGTGAAACACAGCCTCCACTTCTCATTAAAACATTTTACTGCCACCATCCTCTCAGCAAAACTGCTGCATTAGGCACCTAGTGTTTGATTTTGTTTATTCTGCACGAAAATGCACTGGGCCTATTGATGTCACTTTGGTGCTGCTGGGACAGAAAGTGGGTACTTTATGTGCCATCTCTTTTCAAGCAAGATGGAAGGGCCTTGTAAAAATAGTTTCCAAGGAATAACCTAGCATTTTAAAGATTTATAGAACAAATGTCCACTTAAAGTTCATTGAAGTTTTGCAAAACATCTCTGCTTCTGCCTTGCCGTGTCAGCAAAAGATTCTGGGATTTAAATAAATAAAACCTGGTGGGATATAATAAAATGCAAAAAAAAACGTGATGCCCCAGGTTACTACTGAAAGGAATATTGAGGCCTCCTGACTGATATCTCCTGAACAGAAGCCAACTGTAATCTGTAAGCTCTGTGTTATTTAACTAAACTGAGGGACTTGTGAGTTGTGGGAGTGATAATGACCCCACTTCAGATACGCACTTCCATTTTAGTGAAAGGAGGCAGGTGAGGGTACAGAACAGAGATGTCAGTAGCACCCAACCCTCTCTCTTGCCCTAGGACTGTCCCAACCCAGCTAACCTGCTGAGATTTTTAACAATAAATACTTTCGAGTATATCATGAGGTAGGATCGATTGTGGTGAGAATGAAAGAAGTAATGGAAGTCAGGAAAACCTGAGGACATGAGAAAGTGTTGGCTAAGCCCTTCCTGTTTTTACTGTTGTGAGAGTTTTAGTAAAAAACAAAATAGGGTCTCTGGCTAGCTCAGAGGGTGTGTATTCTCTGTCTTTATTCATTCTTCTTGGTTTCCCCAGGGCCTAGAGGCTCAACACTGTAGGAGCACATGTCCATTAAATGAATGGCTTTGGAAAGAGGTTCTAGAAAACACTACACAAACCATCTTAATCAATTATATTATAATACCTTCATTCTGTCCTTTCATCTGGCCCGAGTCCCTGGTCCTCTGAAAATTGCCCTGAAGGAGCTTGTTTTACTGAGGAAGCCAGACAAAAGAATAGGGAAATGTATGGCGAAAAGAAAAGTGTCTCTCTTTCAGTCGGTACTCCTAGACCACGTTACCCTTACCTGCATACTAAGGCTAGCTTAGCTGTGCCTTTCACACCGCTGTCTCAAAGCACTTTGGTCATTTATTAATTATTGAACCTCCATGTTGCTTTAGGTGAAATGGAGACTTGACACAAGTTTGAAATGCAGTCAGTTTCTGTTTTTATTTTCCTCAGCATCTATATGCAATCAAAAACTTTGCCCCGGTGATACCATTTTAGGGACCCTCAGTCTAAACTATAACTTAATCCATTATAGCATCATCTTCAGGAAGCCCCCGATGTCAGAAAAGAACACTCCCCATTTTGCCTCAGTATCGTCTGTGCGCCCTTACATTTATGTGGAAAAGGAAAGATTCATTCATGAAACCTGGCTATTACTATGCAAGCCACCTTCACATCTGGGATAGAAATATTCTGTGAGAGTCAAGTTCACTATCCATCACGAACTCTAACAAAAGCCAGACTTCCCAGCATATATTACCTGTCCTTCTTTTGGATCGTGGCATTTATGGGGATCACTAGGGGCAGCTTATTTGAACTGAGATCCAAAGAGCTTATTTATTTTATTTA
Source organism: Lyroderma lyra (assembly GCA_004026885.1). Classification (NCBI taxonomy): domain Eukaryota; kingdom Metazoa; phylum Chordata; class Mammalia; order Chiroptera; family Megadermatidae; genus Lyroderma; species Lyroderma lyra. Next base: position 373,735 of record PVJL010000477.1, on the reverse strand, counting down.
TTCAGCATACATTTGTTGAACTCCTACCTTGTGCTGTACACCACTGGGCAATAAAATTAAGACATAGTCCCTGTCCTCCAGGAGTAAGTAGTCTAGTCTGTAAGTCCAAAACAGCTATCAGCACTGTGAAGTGGTCATCTGGATAGAGGTCCGGGGCCTTGAAAGCAAAGGGGAAGAGGGAATGGTGAAAAATGGACCAAGGCTGACTGCAGAGAGGCTCTTGCTTTTTCTGGTATGCTAATGTTAGAGGTGGGGGCCACTCTGAAATCTTATTTCAGGAGCAGCTGGGGGCTGTTGGCCGGTAGGTGCAGTGGGCAGGTAGAGGAGGAAGAGTCAGTGCAGTGGGGCCAGGGTCGGGCCTCTGCACCGCATCCTTGCCCAAGGATGGGAGGGAAGGGACCCCAAGAACCAACATGACACCAGCTGAGTGAAGACAGGTAGCAAACACCTTAAAACAGCTATCTTAATTTGGATCTTTTTTAAACATTTGGATCCTTGCAATCATATTTTAACATGAGGGCACTTACTATATGAATGACTAGATAGCACATGCTAGTCTAAGTGCTTTAATGTATACACGTTTTATCATCTCAAATTTGTGAGATAGGCAGTATCATTCCCATTTATTTATAGGTGAGAAACTGAGGTGTGCAGACATCACCCAGCTAGTAAAAGACAGAGATGGTGCAGCAAGGACAGGAATCCACTATTGTTTGCTTGCAAAGAAGCAGTGGTGCCTCCTTTAATATGGAAGTCCCGCCAAACACCTAACATCAAGATTCTGCATATTCTCCATAAATTTGCCAGACTCTTGTTGGCTTCACTGAAGCATCATTATAAAGGATTGCAGTGTTGCTTTAAATATTTGTAACTAGAGAGTTAGGAAGCGTATGCACTCTGATCATTTTTAGTCAATTTCATTATTTTTTTTTAATTCTGGTTACACGCCACTGGATTGATTTAATGGTTTGGAGCACCTTTGGGTGTTCTCTCAGACACCAAACAAACAGAATTTCTGACCACAGTGACTAAATCGGGCACTTCCAAGTTGGAAAAATGTATAGAGTAGAAAAAGATGTGTGTATCCAAATAAATAGCCAGGCAGTTGGGACATGCCTAAAGTGAAACACTGGTTTCCTAAAACATATTCAATATATGTACAACCATGTCACAAAGAGATTATGCTCAAGAGAATGTACTATACTGTGTTTGCTCCCCAAGAATATTGCCTTACAGTTTCTGAAGCATCCCTATAATGAAGTTATTTGTTTCAGATACTCTTTATGAAAATGAAACGTTCCCATGAACTCTGGAAAAATTACGTAGTCAATCCAATTAGAAATAAAACTGAATTTTGTATTTAGCATTAATCCTCAAATTAGAAGGGACAGTCAACAACTGTAGTAAATTCAAGGGTTACTTAGACACTAAATTAATCCTTAAATCTAATTTGATTGTCTCATTTTAACATTTTGACTTTACAATAAGATTTATCAAAGTTACCAGTCAAACTGCCCTTTACTTATATAAACTCTGCTTGAATTTGGAGCCTTTGTTTAAAGGAAAAAAGTATCTTTCTAGGGGTACTTTTTATATGCATTATAGTATATTTATGTAGCAGAGACATACCAAATTCTTCATAAAATTAACTGAAGGGAAAGTATTCAGAATTGGCCAGCTGTTACATTTCTCAAGTGTATTGGGAATGACACTTAAATGGGTGAGAGGAAAGAACAAGACTGATCTTTGCTGTCTGAAAGAGCCTTCCAGTATGTTTTGTTATCTTTCTCCAAAGCTGTTGAATTTTATCCTCCACATTCTATCGCTAAAGTCCCAGCCTTCTTCACGTGAAGCACCAAAGAAAGGCAGCCACTTACCGGTTAGCGTTACACCCAGGCAGAGGGTCGGCACAGAAAGAGACTTGCTGTGACACTAATTGAATGCCTACTAGAAGTCAGATGATTTGTCATGGTTTCAGTGTTGTGGCCTTCTCTTCTTGTGAGTGTCTATTTAAAATAAATGAGAATCAAGTGAGTGGAAAAAGTGTCAAAATTTTGAAGAGAGCCAAACCAAAGAAATTAAGGGGTTTCACTGAGAGAGGCAGTCTAGCATAGTGGTTCAGGGATATAGTTTCAGAGTCAGGCTGGCTGGGTTTGGACCCCACCACTGCTAATTATTCGCTGGAAGACATTAGCTAGGTTACCTACCCTCTCAAGGCTTCTTTTTGTTTATCCCTACAAAGAGTATAATAGAACCTAATTCATAGGATTCAAAAGGACTAATCGGAATGGGGATATATTGAAAACAGTGCCCTTTGCATGCTAAGTGCATAATGAATGTTACCCATCATTAGTATTTCTAAAATCTCAAACTTGGAGCTTCCAGACACATCTGTACCACAGAGCAGATAAGCCCCCTGTAGGTAACAGTACTTAAGCAGGGTCAGTGATTGTTAGATGGGTCCACACAGACAGACTGTTCCATCCACAAGCAAGGCATGCATGTGGCCATTTGCCTGGCCCGCCCATCCAAGCGGTCTAAGGCACTATGCTCAGGCAGACACTGTACCAGGAACATCCTGTGGGGTACCTCATAACAGCAAGCATCACGGGAGATAGTGTAGGGGCAGGTACTGAATGCCGATGGTACTTTTGTGCACAGCTCACATGATGGCACGAAGTCCTGTTTGTATTTATCCTTCCTATCTAAGTACTTCATATGTATCTCCTTCCTTTGATTTGATTCCAAACTCCGATCCCACATGGGCACCTCCTAGGAACATCAATCCCCCTCACCCCTTCCTTGTGTAAACCAATCTGAGCCCATTCCAGACCTGGAGTTGGAATTAATCCCATAGAAATTGAAAGTGGGAGCAAGGATATTTCCCCAAGAAAAGTTGGGGTACTGTTTTACCAAGAACATTGAAAAGATGAGGTGACAAAAACAACAGATGTCTGTACATATGTGACAGTAGAGCTGAGATAACGTGGTTCTCCAGTTAGCACTGGCTCGGAAATGAGCAGACCTAAGTTTGCCAGCGAAGCTAGTCTACAGCCCAACTCAGAGGCTGGGACAGGAAACAAAACGTGAAAAGGAAATAGACAATGGAAAGAACCACTATTCCTTAGGTGTCTATTCTGAGCCGGGTCGTTAGGTTTGTGGTCTGATGTAAGCCTTGTCACGCCATGAAATGGAATTGGGAGGTTTCAAAGGGTTGGCGAAGAGGATAAAGATCAACCTGGAATCGTGGTGAGGTATGATAGCCAGAGATTTGGGGGACCCCAGGGCAGACAGGGAAGTAGGCCCTCTAGAGGGGAAAAGGGGTGCTGAAGGGCAAGGGTTAGTTATCCAGGCAGGTTACAAAGGGGACTTCCAGGGTCCAAACGATGAACTTCTTTCCGTTGACCTACATATGACGTGCATAACCACCTTCGTTGTTTGGAAGGCAGTAAGCCCAGCCAACCATGCGGCCATGCCGATCTCACAGCCCCACCTATCTTATGTTTCAACAAGGAAAATCCTTTGAAAGAGATAAATGTGAATTCTGTGCGCCATGTATATGTTTGTGCCACATTTAGTTTCATTAGCTGTAATGTCACGTAGCTGTGCTTATTTAACTGCCTAGGCCAGATGGCAATGCCTTCTGAAGAAAAATGGTTGCAGGGATGTAATTGAACCTGTCCTGTTGACAGAGTGACAACTACCCGTTTCCCAATTAAATATAGGTGATTCGATAAAATAAACACAGAGTCTGTTACTCTGCCACCATTTCTAGCTCCAAAGTAAGGGAGAAAATGTACTACACACTGGGGAAATGGCGCAGTTACGGCGTGTACCGCGGTAGGGCAGGAGCGAAGGCAGCCTGCCTCCTCGTACTGCGAACAAATGGGGAGCCATTGGTCCACACCTCAATCTGGCCAGTGACCAGGGGGAGGGGCCTGGCTTCCTCGGTTACCACCAGTCTGAAAGTGGCGATGACAGTGGATAGGAACATTCTGAAAGCTGGCCAGGACAGTTTGAAAAAAATGAGGTGAAGTGCTGGCCTCTGAATGGAATCCAGGGTGGTGGAAACCGTTAGGTTGGCTCTAGGCAGATGAGGGTTTCGTGGATGTTTTCAGTCAGTACTACAAAATGTGCTGGGCAAAGTAACGTGTGCAAGCGAACATTTTATGAAGCTGTCACTGAAACTATTTCTGTGTATTTATTGAAAAATAAAAAAAGGTTAACTCTAGGCTCCTCCTGGTCCCCCTAATCCTGCTCATGTAACTGTGGGATTTACATGTTTAGTAAAAGGAAGAAGAAAGTCATACTCTGGTGTTGGCATGTTCCAGCAAAATCTCTAGAGATGGTAAGAATGATAATGGTCACGAGAAATGATAAGGAGTGAGAAGCTCTTTTTGAGAAAATACTGGAAAATGGCACCTTGCCGTGTCCAGGGACTTACATGACGTAACTGCTATGTATGTATTTTTTCTTAGTGACTTCATGTTCTTTGAGTGAAAACTTGTAATCATTTTCTTCTCTCTTCTTGGTCATGGAGAGTCAAGAATTTCAGAGTAACCAAGACCCTAAAATCCCATTAAGCTCAGCCTCTCAGTTTACCCAGGAGAAAAGGGGGAGGATGAAAGAAGAAACCCCCACAGTTCAAGAGAGATGATCCCCGGGCCCAGCTGTCTTTTCTCGGTTACTGAATTCGGCCCCTGTCCCTGTCCCCACGTTAGGGGCTGGTGAGGCGACAGGAGAAGGAAGGTGGGGCATGAACACGTGAGGGTCCCCTGCCCTCCCTGCCAGCCACCCACAGCAGCTTCTCTTTGATCTGCTTTATGTGTTGGAGTCTCATATAAGAGTTTATTTAAAATAGTTGTCTCATGTAAAGAAAGTACACCGTTTGGAGCCCACTGTCCTCAGCCACACAGGATTCTTAGGCAGGGTGGTAGGGTGCATTATGCCTGCCCGTCTTCCTTCCTGCCCAGTGGCTCTCAGAAACGGGCTTTAGCATATCTACTACGGTATCTTTCTAGTTCAGATGACAAAAAATAAAGCTGAACCAAAGCCTGTTACGGAGGGAATATTCCACAGGTAAAATGAGAAAATCTTTTAGAGTGGTTTCGTATTAGACAGTGTAGAACTTGGTCACCCCACCTGCACCCCAATTAGAGTCTGAAAAATTAGACTTGGGACTCAGAGTTCTGCGTGTTAGTCCCAGCCCTGCAAGGGAGTGGTTTGACCTCGAACGTTGCATGCAAACCAGTTCAGAGAACCCTCAGACCCACCTGAGAAAGGAAGCAGGACGGCAAGCCTTGTGGCTCCCGTTCTGGGGGCTGACTGCCTCTTGGGCTCAGTCTGCTGTGCTGATCTTGAGGCTGGCCCCTGCCCACAGGGCAGAAAGCAGAGAAAGTAGCTGAAGACTTGGTGACTAAATGAATCAAACACAAAACATGTGCAAAATGAACAAGCACATTTCTCAGTCACCAGGGGAGAAGCTTCAGAGCTGAGTGGAGGGAGATGCGGGCCATTGGCTGGTGGGTACTGAAGGTGGAGTGTCCTCCTCCCCCTGACTGGATTCATTCTGGCAGCTTTTCCAGGAGGCTCCTCAGTGGCTGCTTATCTATTCTCCCAGGGCTTCAGGATTGCCTCCCCACCCAGCCCCAGAAGGCTCTGATTGCAGCTCACTCTCCCCTGGGCCTTTGCTGACAGCTCACCCTCCCCTGGGCCCCTGCTGACAGCTCACTGTCCCCTGGGCCTTTGCTGTGCTTTCTAGCCCCTCCAGCCCATCTCCACTTCTCCCAGGGCACCAGCAGGGATCTGCCTTTCCTCTTCAGCTGCCTCAGCTACCTAATCTCTGCCCCACCAGGCTTTGCTTTTTCTCTACCTGTGAGTGTCCCTTTGCACATATGTACATGTGAGTGTGCACACACACACCACACACCACCAGACACACTGCACACACTATGCATATACAAAGCACCACCCGCAGCACCACACGTACACACCACATACCATATACACAGTACCACACACACATGCACATATCCCACCACCACCACCACCACCACCACCATGAAAACTCCTCTGGATCTTTCTCAGCACTGCTTAGTATAATTCTACCCTCTCTTAAATCTGACTTCCCAGTGACCTCTGACTCAGACGGGCCGGGTCAGGCCAAGGTTGGCCATACCCCCTTCTGTATGATTCACCTCGAACCAGCTAAAAGAGGCTAGAAGCCTAGGACTTGTGTGCTTCATTCATCATCACGGTTTGCTTGAACCTAGGGCCCACAGTCACTTCTAAGAGAGCAGATGAATTTTACTGTAAGTGGTCTCTTGGAGCCAGGTTGGACTTTTTCCTCCCTTGGCATGAAGTAAATGAGTGTGCTTACTGGGGTGGCAGCAATGAAAAGGCATTGAGTCCGAAAGTCACATTAGCAGGCTTGTTGAGGCCTTTAAACAATCTCATCATCAAAGTGCTTGGTAATAGCTATACAAACATAATCACAGGTGGCAGTGGGCATGAAATGCATGGCTTCATGCTTGGTACTTAGGATAATAGGCACATTCATGGGTTTCCGAATGGACCCCTTTGTGTTCCCAGTCCTGTGTCTTCCTGACTTCTGAAAGGACTCCTTTACTCAACGTGCCCACAGGGAACTGGCTTCTGGCATAACCTCAGGAGCTGCACTCCCTGTCGGCCTTCCACATGACTTCTGGGGGGCTGGTCATGACTGCAGGGGAAGTGAAGAACATTCCTCAGACAGGGCGTTGTGCAGATTTGTTCTTCCAAAGCAGTGCCTTGAAAATAGTATTTCTAACATGGAAGGTTGAGAGTCTGGGAGTTAAGGGGTGGTAAAAGGTAATTTGTGACATTTTCTTAGAAATTTTTCCTTTGAGATTATTCTTTCTGAATAAGATACATAGCTAGTTCAGCACGCCGTAGTTCATGGATTTGGCTGTCCTCGACATCATCATACTTTGTCCTTAAAAATTCAGGAAAGGTGTAGTTAGTCTAAGCCATCTTCTTGTAAGTATCTGTTTTATTCCCCATCTGCTCCTTAGACTCCATGTTTTGTACTATTTTATCGATTCGCCCACATTTGTTATGTAAAGTTTACCATTTAATTTTCATTCTGTTACTACTCACATTCACATAGTCATTAGCATAGGATGACTATGATGACATCTTTTCTGCCTAAAGTAAAGACAGTTGGTATTTAGTCAGCCTGAGCAGCCTTGGTGGAGACGTGTGTGGTTCCTTTTTGGCCTTTCTAAATAGCGAAAAGAGTTCCCCAACCCCCACCATCAGCTCCAGGGGCCCTTGCTTCCAGTTACTGAATTTAGCCGTACCTCTTGTTTCAATGCCATGATGTTGGAGAAAAGCGACATTTAAGGATTCTTATTTGACCAAGAGGACAACAAGACCACCTGATGTATTGGATTGGTTTTTTTTTTTTGGTTTTTTTTTTAATAGGCTTATACTTGCTACTTCAGAGAACTGGATGCCTTCTAGGTAAGGAAACTAAAACACAGTTGGTTGGTTTCTAAGATCACACTGCAAGTTCATGTCAGAATCACTTGAACAACTTTGTGTACCTGTAGAGTATAAGCCAGTGGGCTAGATCCCCTGGGGGCTGCAGAAAGGAGAGAAATTTGTAGACCCTGACCTCATGGTGTTTCTGTGTGTGAGAGAGTAAATAAAGCATAAATAAAATTAACCATATTCAGCAGTAATGAATGAGTTTAAACCACTAGTTTGTGATGTAAACTAGTTTCTCCTAGAAAATAGGAGAGAAATTAATTTTTTTTATAATAGTTTATTGTGGTGAAATTCATGTAACATAAAATTAGTGAATAATTCAGTGGCACTTAATATAGCCACAAGGGTATGTAACCCCTGCCTCTATCTTGTGTCAAAATATTCCCATCACTCCAAAGTAAACCCCTTACCCCCTGATCAGTTGGTATTACTCCCGCCCTCCTGCCAGCTCCTGCCAGCCTCATCTGTATTTTACCTCTAAAGATTTGTCTATTCCGGTTATTTCATACCAGTGGAATCATACAATATGTGACCTATTAATACTTGTCTGTTTGTTTTTTTTTTTTTTAACATAGCATAATGTCTGGAGGTTTATGCATATCGTAACACGTATCAGTGCTTCAATCCTTTTAATGGCTGAATAATATTCCAATGAATGCATGTACCACAATTTGTTTATCCATACATCCATTGATGGACATTTGGGCTGTTTTCACCTTTTGGCTATTTTGAATAGTGCTGTTATGAACATGTGTGTACATATGCTTGTTTAGATACCTCTTTTCATTTATTTTGGGTATATATCTAGGAGTAGAATGGTAGGGTCATATGGTAATTTTATGTTTATCTCTGAAGAATTACCAAATCCATAATGGCTGAACCATTTGGAATTTCCACCAGCAATATCTAAGGGTTCTAGTAATAATTTCTCTATATCCTCTCCACCTTTATTATTTTTCATTTTTGTTTGTTTGATTTTTTTAATAATCACCCTAGTAGGTGTGAAGTAGTACCTGGTAGTTTTGCTTTGTATTTCCCTATTTTGACTAATGATATTCAACATTCTTTTTATGTATTTCCATATGTGTGTATATCTTCTACTCAAGTCCTTTTCCCATTTTTGAATCGGAATGTTTGGCCTTTATTTTTGAGTTGTAAGAATTCTTATATATTCTAGATACTAGACCTTCATTAAATCTATAATTTGCAAACTTTGCCCATTTTATAGGTTGTATTTTCACTTCCTTGATAATGTTCTTTATTGCACAAAGTTTTAAATTTGTATGAACTCCAATTTATCTTTTCCCTTAATGCTCATTTTTTTTTATATTTATGAATTCATTGTCAAATTCAAAGTCATGAGGATTTACCCCTAAGAGTTTTATGGTATTAGCTCTAATAGTTAGGATGTTAATCCATTTTGAGGTAATTTTTATACGTGGCGTGAGGTTACGGTTTAAATTTATTGTTTTGCTTGTGAATTTCTAGTTGTTCCAGTACCATTTGTTGAAGCTTGTCCCCATGGAATGGTCTTGCCACCCTTGTCTAAATCAATTGGCCATAGATGTTTATTTCTGTATTCTCAATTCTATTTTGCAGACACTGTAGGTCTGTCTTATGCCAGTACCACACCGTTTTGATTACTATAGTTTTATAAAAAGTTTGGAAATCACAAAATGTGAGCCTTCTAATGGTGTTTTGTTTCAAGATTGTTTTGGCTCTTTAGAGCCCCTCACAATTCCATACAAATTGGAAGATTGACTTTTCCATTTCTGCCAAAAGGCCACTGGATTTTAATTAGGGGTTGCATTGAAGCTGCAGATCACTTTGGGTAGTATTGACATCTTAACCATAATAAGTCTTTTATTCCATGAACATGATGTGATCTTCCATTTATTTAGGTCTTCAGTTTTATAGTTTTCAGTGCTCAAATATGAAATCGGACAATTAGTCTTGTGAACTCATCCTAAAAAAGTGCTACATACCTCATTGCTAAATCTCACTACACTCACCTTCAAAGTACTCTCCTTGGGAAGCTATGCACCAACACCAGCACCTCATCCACCCTTCAAAGCATTTTTCTGGAATGGCCATCAGAGCTGTCATCATACCCAAAGCCTGACAATTAAGTTCAAGAGCTTGCCACCATGCATTTAGGTTGTCACCTCTTTGGTTAAATTATTTCCTAGGTATTTTATCCTTTCAGATGTTGTAAATGAATAGTTTTTGTACAGTGCTGGTATATAGAAACACAACTGATTTTTGTATGCTGGTTTTCTACCTTGCTACTTGGCTGAATTAATTTTATTAGCATTGGGATTTTCTGTATACAGAATAATTTCATCTGTGAATAGAGATACCTTTTTTTTTTCTTGCCTAATTGCTCTAGGTAGAACAGTAAAGTGTTCAGTAGCAGTGGTGAACACAGGCATATTTGTCTTGTTTGTGATATTACTGGGGAAAGCTTTCAGTATTTCACCACCGATGATGTTAACTGTGGATACTCCCCTTCTATTCATAGTTTTCTTAGTATTTTTATCATGAAATGGTTTGGGGTTTTGTCAGATGCTTTTCCTACATCATTTGAGATGATCATGTGGTGGGTAGAATCTTAATAGGATTGATACAAAGAGAAAGGGGTAGTCTGAAGATGTAAGTAGCTAACGTATGGTGCTAAGAATGTGACTAGTGTGTGCAGAGATTACTGCACAATCTGAAGTCCCTGAAAGAGAATGTTGCAGAACAGAGGACTAGGTAAGCCAAGAATGGACAGATTGTGAGTACAGTACCTTGAATGCCAGGCTGCATTCACCTGGTCAACCTCTGGAGCTCCTTCAGGCATCTGAATCCAGTGGAACTAGAAATCCTGATCTCAGCTTATTATTCTCTATGTTTGTGGGTCCACTTTATCTTTTCCTTGACTTTAACATTCCTTCTAAATTTTGTTGGTAAAGTATCATGTAGAACAAAGGAAATATTGGATTCCTTTAATACTACGTGATGAATACTATGATTTTTTTAAAATTTAGAAATAAAAACAAATGTAAGAAGTGAGCCAGCTCTTTTTGGTAATTCATTTCTAGTTACATACAGAGACAGACCTGGTAACAAGCCAGCAGCTTTTTTCAGGGCTGTAAATTAGACTGGCGGGAAGGATGAACTGCACATTCCTGGCTCCCGGGCCAGGGTTCCTAAGCTTCCTGCCAGCCCTCTTCCAGACAGCAGCATGGCTCCTCAGCTGTCCTAGTCAGGGAGACAGATGGAACCTCACGGGCTTCCTGTTCAGGCGTCTCAGAATTCAGAGTTGTTATGATGTGTGGGCTTGAAAATGCCACGCTTCAGGGAAGCTGAGTTTTTGCATCTCAAGCTTTCTTATATTGAGCATGTGTTCTTTTCCATCTTCATGACACTAATTTCTGTTGTGTGTGCCCCCAAGCCCTTGCTTGGAATGCGAGCAGAGGACGGGTTCTGGCTGCGCTGGAAGCCGTTCTCATTAAGTATGCTCTAAGTGTGCCTTACTATGCGTACTCTCCTCCCCAGTTCTCAGGCCAGCTCATTCCCTCGTTCTAGTTAGTGGTCTCCAAAAGGCAGCGGTTTAACCTTGGGGTTCTTTTCCCTCCCTGTAGCAGGCCCTGACCCAAGGACCAGCCCATCTGTGGTCATGGCCAAGGCATATTAGAGATGTGACTATTTAGCTCTCTAACCAGGAGCCTCTGTCCTTTCTAGAGACCTTCCAGCGTACTATTAACCTATGTGCGGGGGCAGAAAAGCCCAGGAGCACTTGGTACAAATGTTAATGGCTTTTACATTAGGACACTTCATCACAGAATTCCAGCTGTCGGTATCAGGAGGTGACCATGAGGCATCTCCTGGATAAGAAGGATGTCGAGATCAATGGAGAGCAGAAATGGAAAGATGAATATGATTCAGTAATCGGAAAGCTTTACATTCTAAGTTTTAGCCCACAGCAGGTGTGGCTGCATGCGTTGTTGCAAGGCCATTATTTCTTTGTCATCATCGTCAAGCAGCATTAGTGAAGAAGCTGGCTATGCATGACCCAGTGCTGGCCCTGTGTGCAATTGTGTGAGAGCATCCCCCGTTAAATTGAGTATGGATGTGTAAAGTGATTCACTAAGACCTGACAGTAAACATAACTCTTTAATTGCAGCAAGCTCTGAAGTCCATAAGTGAGCCTAACTTTTTAAAAAGCCTAAAACTAGGAAGTCTAAATTTTGGAAGCAGATTGCCCTTTCACATTACAGAAAGGAATCTTTATTTCTGGAAAGAAAAGAAATAAACACAGATGTTTGTGCTGGAACATTGAGGATAGGTTTTATTTTTCTTCTTTTTAAAAAAAGTTAGTCATATAGGTGGGTTATTATAAAAATCTTAACAATTGAAAACCAAAGTATCCAAACTAAAAAGCGAAGTTCATCAACCCACCCCAATCCCCCAGTCCCCCTGAATGTGGTTTCCCTTCCCACAGGCTAGCTAACTGCTGTTGATATTTCTCTATAGCCTTCTCATCCCTTTTTTAAGCACAAATGTACATATATGTGTGTTAAATGATTCTGTCAGGTTGTTATTGATAAACACATATGTTTCCTTTAATTGGCTTTGACTGCATGCAAGGTGATTGGTTCAGGTCTGCTCCTTTAGCTTCTAGAATACGAAGCTGACTGCCTGCCCCTTTATTCTGCTTACTGTAATGCTAGTAAGCTTATGCTGACCACTTTGGGCTTTACCTTTTAGATGACTTATTTTTATTGGTTTTTCTGCCACCACCAATTAGCTGTCATGTCCACACATTCAGAATCTGTTCTCTTATTTTGGATGAAAATAGGTCCTTGTCGGACTGCCCATTTTGCTAAGAACGTTTTCTGTGGTGGTGGAGCACCATGGCCACCTCTGGTTTTTGCAGGAAGGCTTGCGCCTGAGGCTATGACTCTTAACCAAGTAGTTTCATAACATTTTCTTCAGTTTATAGGTGTGTGTATATTTACTAAGCAGATAGTGATCTGCTTAGTAAAATATAAATGTATTCTCTCCTGTGAGTGCTCCCATAGAAACTTCTTTTTCTGCGTTGGCATCTTCTGTCTTGGTCTTGCTTGGATTTGAAGTTCGTGGCTCATTTCTGGGCATAGTAAACCCCTTTCACTGTCTGTAGTGTTAGCCACTGATTCAGAAACCCAGCCCTTGAAGACGTTACGCTCAGCAGACTGCACAAGGTGGGCCCCTGCTTTTGCTCAAGTCTCTCTTCATCTCCACGAACTGAATTTTTCATGCAGTAATTAAAATTTGTAGGTCAAGTCTCCCATGGCACCGTTTGCTGCTAATATGGGAAAGCAGTGATCAGATTCGCTTATGCTGCTCTTTACTGAGCTGAGACTTAAAGGATGAAGGGTGACATTTTCCCCCATTTTGTAAATTAATGCCATTGATCTGCCTAACAAGAACAAAGTTAGGCTTCAAAATACCAAATGATAAAGAGATTAAGACTTTAAATGGCTTTCCAAAAGGCAACCTCTATTGTAAGGCTCCAAGCTGACTATTGAACTTTCAATTAGAATTTCTAATAGGCTATTGACTTAAATGGATAAAATGTTGCCAGTGATAGCTTTCAAGATGACAAAGATTGCTTTTTACGTTTTGGAAGCGCATACTGTTCTGGAAGGTGAATAATAATAATACTAAACCACCCCTGTAGAGTATCACTTGCATCTGTGCTGTAGTTTTGTCAAAGATGAATAAATGCATTTTTAAGAAATATATGCATTTTTGAAATGCTTTCTCTTCTTGTGTTTGCTAAACATGGGCTCCAGGAAACCTTTCATGATGTGGAAGTCCTGTCAGCCTTTGACACTGCGGAGATACTCTCCTTTTATGAGGAGCAGCCGGTGTGGTACATGTTTCTCTGTGTGCACGCACATGCATTCATGCAGACTCATGTGTGTGTTCACAGTTGGGACTCTAGCAGATGTGATATGTGTCGTTGCTCTCTGCCTCAGTTTACTTCTCTTAGGAGCCATGATCCTCCTCCCTGATGGGTCTCCAGGGTGGTGTGAGTCAGTCCAGCCCTTGTTAGGAAACACTAGCTCTAATACATTTTTAAATCCTAATGTTTCAAAGACCAGCTACCTCTTCTAGGATAAAGGGTTAATATTATGCTTATGTTACAGTGCATTAAAAACTCTAATTAAAACAGCATTACATTCCCATCTGCCAATCTCCAGTAATCTTCTTTAATTGCAGTAATTAAACTATATTTACATGTTCAGAATACTTGTAATTTAGCAAATTGCACTCTCTGCTCTACATTTAATCAAACAACCAGTTCCAGTATATTTAGTGTGGAAAGAAGTAATTTCAATGTTTTGATTACTATAGCAGATTTGACAGAGTAAGTGCCCCTCTAGTAGAGGGCTTGAAAGGGAAGGCAAACATGAAATATAGTCATGGTTTTGATTGTCATGTGAATGCCTAATTACATGTTGGAGGATTAACTATTAAAGGGTATCATGGTTGCACTTGATGTTTAGACACAGACAATATTATAGATAGCAAAGACTGTCTTTTATGAAATTTGACAGAGGAACTTAGTTTTCTCTTTAAAGGGAGATCATTGGAACATTTAGCAACAATGTGACCTGAATGGTATAATAATTGCTGTTGTGTCTCCTACCTGTGACCCCAAAGCCCGCCATGCTGGATGGTTTTTTAGTCTTCCCAATTAAGAGTCCAAAAGAAATTCGGTGGTAGACAACATAGGGAAATGATGACCGTACCATCTTAGGAATGAGTCCCTCCACGTTCCTGTCTTTTGTGTTGTATCTGGGTTGGCTCTGGGAAGACATGTGGTCGCCTGAAGAGGCCCTTCAGTAGAAGTCAGGGCCTTCTCCTGCCTCTTTTATCAGACCATTCCATCTAACCCATCTGCTCAGCCTCATCACTGTTTCTTGGTTTGCTCATTTTAAAAACAGAAGTAATGTTGTGAATATTGATTGGATTCAAAGATATAACCTTTTAATCTCTTTTAATGTATTTTTTAAAATTCTGCTTATTATTGTTATTATTTAGTGGTACCGTATAATAGTTTCTATTTCTTTATCTGTATAAATTTGACTGGATATTGGGTATTACCATTAAATCTCTGTTTTTCCAAAATGTGTTAATTTATTCAACATAGAACTTGAACTAATATTCTCACTTCCAATAGCTTATTTCTAATTATATGATAATAGCAGTATTTCCTAGGATTTGTATCTCTACTCACTTGTGGGCTATCTATTGTATTAATGAGGATTATGCATTAATAAACATAGAGGAAGTCCTATTGAACACCAGAATTGAACCTTGTTTCTTGACCATGTGAATAGAGCAAGCTACTGAATTGTTAAAAATGATACGTGGAAATGAAAACCTGAGGTTTTCTTCATGGTTCAGTTAGTAACTTGCTGTAAGACTGAGCAAGATGTTTCAGACAGGGTAGAGAATAGAGCTTAAATTTTTTTAGTTCATAAAGAAGTCAAGATGAAAACTCTTGACCAAAAAAATGTTGGACTTTTTAGACTATTGCGGGAAGAACCATTCCATTCAAATCCAGTCCCATTTCTGTATCGTGTTAGTGATGATAACTTCTGACAAATGTCTTGATATCTTTTTATGTCCTGTTGCTTATAAAAAGATTCTGATTAATTTATGATGGCTGCCTTTAAAAATGTAGTGGGCAAAATTAAGCCTTATGATGATAATTCAAAACAGAATACTGCTGATAACTTCACTAAGGAGGTTTGAGGGTGCTAGAATCTTAGAAACAAAGAGAAGTAATTTGAAGTCGAGGACAGGGCCTGCCATGGTTGCAATTCCAGCTCTGTTATTTCGCTGTTTAATCCCATACAAGCTACCTAATCTCCCTGAGCCTCTAATGTCGTCTCATCTGTAAAATGGAGATAATAACATATACGTAGGTACTGCACTGTTTTTTTCTCCCCTTGTTTATAATGTGTGTCACACACACACAAACACACCACACCACACCACACCACAATAACTTAAGAGCCTTCAGAACTGTGATTTCAAACACAAATATTTGTGAAATATGATTTCAAACACAAATATTTGTACAAATTTTTTTTAACAATGCAGCATAACTGTCAGGAGAACTATGCGTAAGGGATGAGGTACCTAGAAACGGAAATCTCCCGATTTTACCCCAACTAAAAATAGACTATGAAACCCACCTACATGGCAGTCAGCATCTCTGCTTTCTAGAGGCTGCTAGGGAAGGTGAGTTTAGCTCTCATTCCTGGAAACTCCAGGAGTAAGGTCAGCATTCTCCGTGTGTTCGAACATGTGAACGTTTGTCTTCTTGAAAACTTTCTACCTTGGTATAGGGTAGGGGGACCCTAGATATGGAGAGAAGCTCTAGCATTTAATTCCAAAGACAGAGTTCTGACATTTACGTTTCAGCTAGTTTCACACATCATCTTGCAGCAAGGGATCTGGGTTCCTGCCAAGAGGACTGCAAACTCTCTTTGAAAGAGTGCTCTTTTTGGAGGTGTAGGAAGGGCGTTGAGCTGCAGAGACATTTTATAATAGTGTTCTTGAAATGTCCAAGGGGATTGGTAATGTAAATCATATGATACTCAAACCCCTCCTCTGAACTCAGTCTTCTAAGCAAGCTTTACTACAGCCCTCATCCTAATAATATGGCTAATTTCCTATTTTTCAATGTTTATTTATATTGTATAATATTTACTGTCTAATGAGTTTAGTGTATAACAAGGGACTCCGATTTATTAGCTCTTCATTCTCATTCCATGAGCTTCCTGGTGAATGCTACAACCCTTGGCAGGTCCGTGAGTCTCAGTCAGGTGATATCATTGCTTTTTAATGAACTCTTCTTCTCGGAGAAACAACATCACATGTGAAAATCCTTATCCTGCATTATTAAAGGGCCCCAGAATAAAAGGCACAGAGGCACTAAGAAGGCTGTACTGAGAAATGGGACAGGATTCATTACCAGTTCAATATACTGCTAGTTAACAGTCTTTAATCTATCATATTTACCCTTTGGAAACAGTAAGAACTCATGGGCAGAGGAGCAGTGAACTACAGCATGTGTAGGCATTTTGTAAATGCTACCTTAGTTATTTAATGCCTACCTTAACTGCAGGAATTTAACACAATGACAACTTTTGCAAAGTGGGCATGTAAAAAAACGTGGTATTTTACAACCTGAGAAGTTGAGCACTGAGATAGTTAGGGCCCAGCTCTCATTAGCTGAATGGTAGATTTTTCTAATTAGTTCTTTCTAGCGCAATTAGCAGCAAAGAGTCTAATCACCTCATGTGAAACCAATCTAGTGCTTGGAAAAGCATGCCCTTGGCTTCTCTTTCAGATTGGATCTTAGGATTTTTGGTGCGCCTCCTTAAAGAATGGAATCTGTGAGTGTTTATGTAAAACATGAGCACAGATCGGCACAAAGGGCAAGAAATGGACAACTTGTTGACTCACCAGTGCCAGTATAGCTGGAGAAAGTGCTTAAAAATATTCACTAATTGGCAGTTATCAGTTAGTTCATCAGTTCAACTAAAAGAATCTGTTTTCCTTAATTTCCTTTGAAATTGGAGGCTTGGGCCTGGAACAGCTACAGTCGAGCGTGGCTGCCCCTTCTGAGGGCAGGAAACATACTGTGCGTTGGAATCCAAATGCACTTGGAGGCCCGGGGCCATGGGCTAGCTTTCTGGGCCTCTGCAGAGCCAGCATTCCCCGTCAGTTTTTGCTCATCTGTACATTCAATGCTCCATCTCTCTCCTGCTCTCTGCCTGGGAGTTGTCCTTCGGTGCCACATTTTTTAACTGTTCTCAAATTTCTACTGCCCATCCATCAACTCTGTTTTTAAGTGAGCCAACTCTGGGCATCTCTGTTAATAATGTTTTTAAATAATAACTGGAGAGAAAACTCTAACAACAGCATCTGGTCCCGTAGCACATAAACTGTTGTCACTTTTTGGGAAGCCACTTGCTTGTAAGATGTGCATACTTATTAGGAATGAGAGAAAGAAATGGGCATTCTTGCTCACTAGACGGTAGAGGCCAAGAATATGTGAGTTTCCATTGTCTGTACCATCACTGCCCAGTAGATCTGTGCCATCCAGTGCACTAGGCACTGGCTGCACTTGGCTGTCAAGAACTTGAAATGTGAGACTGAGGAACAAAGTTTTTAATCTTATTAATTTGAATTAATTTAAACTTAAATAATCCCCATGTGGCTACCATATTGGACAGGCCATGTCTGGACCTCTCCTGCCTCCTGACTGCCCTGCCCACACTTACACACAGCTGCACACTTACGAAGAGAAAATGTGTCGTTCTCTGCTATCCAGTCTCTTCAGCCTTGCCCTAAAACCAGCCTGACTTTTCTCAGTGCTGCTAGCACTTCAACACAAGGCGTTCTCTTGGCTTGTGTTGTCTCTAGGTTATTCAGGATTCCACCCAGCCACTGTTTTGTTCTAAAGTTGGAAAAGACCTTGTAGTTTTTAAAATAGCCCAAGTATGGGTTTGTTTCTAAGAGGAAAGGTCTTCCTCTATGTTCACTTATAACACCTTCCAAATCTTAAGGATATGATAGTATCAAACACCTCCCCAAACAGCTAGATTAAGTATACGCAAATAACTTTTACAAATGGACGGGTGGCGTTTTAATTATACTTAATTAAAGTAAATAAAAATGGTATATTTAATCATCATTAGCAATGATGTTTAGCAAATGTGTTAACGTGGCTCCTGATCATCAGCTGCACTAGTAGAACTCAGTTCACAATGAAAGGATAAAATTAGCAACCGGACAGATAGGCCTGTTTGGGTCATCATTGTCCCATCTGGTCCCTTTACTTATGGTTGGAAGCCTCATTTTGTGGCTTTGGACCCTAAAATTGATCCTGTTTGAAGGAGAAAAGACAGAACACTGAGGTTGTGTGTTCAACAGAATGCACATCCATTTCCTTAACAAACATTTATTGAAGGCCAACTGTATGTTAGGAATTCTGATGGCCTCTGGGGGTGCATAGATGGAAAGACACTATGTACCCCCACTGGACTGGAACCTCCAGCAACTGACACGTAAACAGTTAAAGGTAATACTGTGTGATAAATGTCATAATAGAAAAATACACAGGATGCGCAGTGCAATATAGAAGAAACACTAAGTGGTGGTTTTAGGGAAGGCTTCTAAGATGAAAACATGTAAGGGAAGTTTTATATATATGATGAGACACGTGAATTACAGGATCTTGCTAGAGATAAGGAGGAAGTAGGGCTTTCATGAAGGGGAGGCGGTGTAGCACAGATCCGATGTGTTATCCAGCAGCGTGTATGGGGGGAACTGCTATGAGGAGAGGGATGCTGATAGAGGGTGTGAGACGGTAATTGTGCTGAGAGGTGAATGGGAAAGGGTACCCCTCCATGGAACATTAAGGTGACATGCTAAGCTTTAGAAACATAACAGGGCCAGGACTCAGGTGAGGCCAGTGAGGCATCGAATGCACAGAGCTTGAGGAAGCACTCACTCTGAGGCTCACGGAAGTTCAAGGTTAGTACATACCCTCAGACTCAGCGCCTCCTTAAATTGTGTGCCCTGGGCACTTCACTTGTCTTACCCTAATCGAGGCCCTGGACCATGACTCTGGTTTTTAAGCAGCAAGTAGGCTTAAAAGGGGACTGGATGAGAATCTGAACCAAGGCGGTGTGAAAGATATGGCAGAGTAGAAATTAAGGAGATGCATTAAAAAGGTAAAGGCAAAAACACCTAGTGACAGAAAAAATATGAGGCATGAGGAAGAGCAGCCTAAATTGTGTTGTCACTGAATTCTGAGGACTTTTCCCATTGCCTGAGACTGGGTTTTCCCTGAGTTCCCATCTTCCTCAGTTCCTGCTCTGTCCTAGGCTCATGTCCAGTTCAAGTCCAGCCCTTACCTGTCTGCTAGGTCCCATGCACTTGAGAGGCTTTGAGAGATGGGATTTTTTAAAAGTGTCTGACTTAAGATCTGCACTGGATGGTGTTAACATTCAGAGAATTGCAGTCTTCTTGGCTCTCTAAATTCAGTGACCTTATTTTAAAAGATGATCAACATGGCATAGAACCTTTGGAGGATTAGGAGACATTTTAGCAAGTTTATCAAGAATAAGCAAAGATGACATTTGGCTGGCAGTAGTTCCACCCCCCAAAACCATTTGTTTTGGAAGGAAGCTTTTCCATTTGACACGTTTAGAATTACCAATACTGTTTGAAACTCCCCCCTTTCTCCAAACTCTGGGATGTTTTCAGAAGGGACTCTTTGCTTCAAAGGCATCCAAGAATATAGTTAATTGGGAAAACATGCAAGAAAAGACATCTTGGCTCCTCGAGCTGCCTGTTGTACTCTTCCAGCATATGCTATTACTTGTCTCAGATAAGCAGACAGGTGGCTGTGTGTAAAGCAGGGTCCAATGTTCCTTTGACTCAGAGAAGTTTGGAAACAAAGCCTCTCACAGTTGGCTGAAGTCTTCTGGTCTTGCCTGTTCCCTGTCACCTGCAGCCTGAAAGAATCTGGAGGCATCTAGAACAGAACAGAGGGTTGCTGGAGTGTAACTTACACTCCCAGCCTTTGTGGGGATTAGACCACTGCGTCACAGGGTGCGATGAGCATTTCAAGGTTATGTAGTCCTTCTTTCATCTAGGAAAACCTCCCATTTTCCATATGCCCGTGTCCGTCACCTGCTAGGACACAGTCTCACTGACTCTTTGGTCAGTGCTTCCCAAACCTCAGTGATTCTCAAGAGCTCACTTGGATTTCTTCACTGTTCTCTTGACACGTAATTTCTTTGCTGGTGTCAGGCCTTCCAGCTTCTGTATATGGCCTGTTACAGTCACCGTGCCTAGAGAAACTTTTGGTACAGATCCTGGTTCGTGTAGCTCTTCACCACCACACCCTTCCGTCTTGGGCAGATCAGTGGCATTTTCTCAGTTTTGAAGCTCCTCTATCCCTCTGAGGCCTTGTCCCTTCCAAAACCTTTTACTGTGAAGGGTAGGCTGTGTGTTTACCTAAGAGTCATGAAACCCTGCAAGTAGGCAGAGATAAGTGGCTTGGTGACTGTGCAAAGACAGATGCCTGGGAGGACCACGTGAGAACTACGTACAGCTGTCCCCCTGCGTGTTTGTTCCTGGGCGTTGTCTGGCTTTGTGTATGAGTGATGTTGGGGAGCTTGTCTCCCCCCTGCCAGCCACACAGAGTGCTGGTAACTCCTCACACCTGGTCCTGTGCCTTTTTGGTCACACTGCCACTTCTCCTGCGATCACATCCCACTCACTGACTATTGCCCAAAGACAGCTTGACTGCCCGGTATCTCCCTCCCTCCTGCTCCTCAGTCCTAGGTTAGAGATGTGCTTTCACAAAGTCCTCCCATAATGCCTAAGTATATCTCTGTCACAGTCCCTGCATTATTGTAAATGGCCCATGTGTGTGACCGGTTTTTCCACTGGACTGTCATTTCCTTGAGAACTGACACTGTGCCTCACTCGGCCATGTGACCACAGTGCCACACCACATAGTAGGTGCTGTTGAATAAATGCATGCACGTATGAATGAATGTTCCCACAGTGTTCAGGATGTTTTTCTCTTTCTGCTCTGTCTTTCCTCTCCTCAACTTGAATGAGAAGGGATGGAATGCAAACAGGAAACCAGGCAGAGAGTCCTAGCCACCGAGTCACCCGTCCCCGCCTTGGCTGACGCCCCGCATCAGGACCCCAGCCACACCTTCCCTGCAGTGTGCAGCTGTCCTGCCTAAGAGCCACCCAGAGTGACGGCTGGCCTGTCAGACAAGTTCCTGTGGGATGTTCTCTGCAAGGCATGGCTCAGTCCCCTCAGCTCCCAGTCCTGTGTGTCAGGGGGCTCCACGGGCACAGCCCCTTCCTCCTACCCTTGGTGGTGCCTCCATCAGTGTGAGGCTCCAGAAGGCTCCCTGGTGCCGTGGGCGCCGCCACTTAGGCCCCTCTCTGCTGATTCCTGTCATCTTTTCCTGCACATTTGGGCGGAAGTGCCAGAGTCTCAACAATAAGTAAGAGCCAAGCTTCCTGTGTGGTCAGGAGCTATAAGCCACTGAGTTAGAGGGGAGGGAAATGAGAGTTCTTGGCCCATTTTAAAGCTAGGCCCACACTCCCTTCCCTTACAGCCTGTGCTGCAGTCACGCTTCAGATGCTGTGCTCCACCTCAGTCATCACCACGGGGTGCTGGCAGGATGGAGCCCATGTTTTAACCTAAGGACCCGAGGCCCCAAAAGTTGAATTACCTTTATAAGTCCACTCATAGCTAGTTATTGGCAAAACAAGATTATGCATTCAGATCTATCCAGTAGCTTTCCCATTTATATGGAAGCACTGAAAAGATTATCTGCTATGTGGCTCCTTAAGTACCTTTTAATCTCCTTGAAATAAACTCTTTGTATCACGTTTTTCCTACTCACCCAGCCCACCACCACCAGCCTTGTCTTCTAATTCAGTGGTAGCTGAGAATTCCAGCTAAGTGATAGTGAACAGATGGGATTTCATCCTGTGACTTGATGAACTGATTTTCTAGGTTCTGAGTCCATGCCCCACACCTATCACAGAGGGCAAAGACACCAGCCTATAGAGAACAAAATTGGCTCTTGATGAGGAACATTTTTATAACAAAATTGGCTGAGTTACTAAGAGCCAAGCGCTACTAGGCATCTTATACTCACCTCACTCGGTTCCTCCAAACCCCACGTGAGGGGAAACCCTGCTACTCTCAGCCTCCAGTTTACAGATGAACAGACTGACGCCTGATGAGGCTAACTAACGCCAGGGCGGCCGCCAGCCCCGGCCCCCGCAGCCCGGTTCAGCGCTCCCCACTTGCAGGCCCCGTCCGGCCGCGGTGCTAGGCTGCGGGGCGGCCTGCGGGCTCCGTGACTGCTGCGTGGTCCATGGCAAGACAGCCCATAATCAGCACTCGAATAATAGAATTTTCATGAGTGATTAAAGTAAAAGCCAGGATTTAGAGATCGAGAGTTGATTGTTAAAGGATAAATTATATTTGGAACGCCTTACTGGATTTGATTAAAGTGAAATTCAGAAACCATCACAAAGATGATTATTTATCAGTGGTACTTTAAGGACTTTTTTTTGTGGCTTAAGTCATTGACACTCCAATGCTTAAAATCTCTGATCCTTGGAAAATCAGAGGTTCGTGGCTTCTTTGTGAAGCTGCTTTTGAGCTTTGTTACACACTAACATAATCCTTTGAAGACAGATCCTGTTTTATGTTTTCTTTCCTCCTAGCATTTTGCCTTATACACACTAGATACTTTGGAGATGGATGGATAGACAGAAATTATTTTATATTGCTTCAGGGGCTCTGAATTTAAGGAATAATTTCCAAATGAAGTAGGGGGCTGTCCCGAGGGTCTCCAGCCATGTAGTATGAAAAATAAAGGCATTTATAGCTGGATTTTTTTCTGGACAGCCCTTGTATATAAGCAAAGATTGCCTAATCACAGAAATCTCATTTCTATGGGGTTCCCTGGTGGTCTAGTGGCTAGCTTTCGGCACTGTCACCGCCATGGCCTGCGTTGGCTTCCCAGCCAGGGAACCAACCAAATCTCATTTCTCCACATAGTTGTCGGGATGCCAATCAGGTCCTAGTCCGAATGACATACTGTGCTTCTACAAAGCTAATGTTTTCTGGAAGAGGGACCAAACATGAAATAATAGCAGGCCCTGGGACAGAGGCTGCAAGTTGCCGTTGGCCACTACAGAGTGTCAGACGACACTGGGGGGCGGGGGTGGGGTGTGTGGCTGGAAGCAGGCCTTTGAGGCAAACTTGGGATCAGGCTTATAGCGCGTGCT
Organism: Lyroderma lyra; assembly: GCA_004026885.1. Lineage (NCBI taxonomy): Eukaryota > Metazoa > Chordata > Mammalia > Chiroptera > Megadermatidae > Lyroderma > Lyroderma lyra. The sequence goes on along the minus strand of PVJL010000477.1, from coordinate 350,302 downwards.
AGATGCTACAGCTACAGGATGACGGGAGGTATGAAAGGAACGATAGGCCATATAGAGGAATGTTAGGCAGAGTTAACTAGCAAACGAGTTTCAGGGGCCTTGAAGACACTAATTATTAGTTAGCCTTTATTGTGCTTACAGTGTGCAAGGCACAGGCCTAAGCACTTTACAGATATATAATCCTCATAACAACCTGTGACGTAAACACTATTGTTATTTCCATCTTACGGACAAGAAAACAGGTGTATGGAGTTTAAGTAACTTACCCAAAATGCCACTGTCTTAAGTCGTGAAGCCAGACGGTGTGACTCTAGATCATGTCTGAACCCCTGCACCATGTTGCTGGTTTTTCTGCGTGGCTTTTCTTGGCTGTCAGCTTTCCTCGGCTGGCCCTGGAAATCAGCACGCTGGCAGCCCAAGACCTGGTAGCCTTTATCAGTCCAGTGACTTTTTTATCTGAATCTTTGGCTACTCTTCTTCTCCTAGGTTGTAAACTCCCTACGAGTAGAACATCTATCTCATTCATTTGTGCTTAGTCAGTTTTTGTTTCACAGGAAGGTTCTGGGTTTTGTTTTGTTTTGTTTCCTAGATACCTCTAGATCTAAATTATTCTATCAGCCACCGGGATCTTCATTGGTGTTTCTTGGCCCAAGGATTGAGTCAACAGGAGGCAGCTGAGTTCTCAACAGTGTTCATCAAATCTAGGTTGAGTACCTACTGTAGGCCAGGCCTGAACACACAGATGTGAATGGCACAGGCATTATCTCCACCTCAGCAGGACAGACAGTGCTTGTACCCTCTCAGAACGTGCAGCACAGCAGAGAAACAAATCAAATAGGCAGAATTATGATGGGTCCTTATAATTTATTTATTTCTTTATTTTAAGTTAAGAAGCTGGAAAATAATGGAGATGGGGGGTGGAAGTAGAACTTACTTTAGGTAGGGTAGTCAGGGGGAACTCATTCTTGAGAAAAGGACATTCTAAGCTGAGACTTAAGATTTAGGTGAGAATGAGAAGACTGGAAGGGAAGACTGGAAAAGAAAATAGCATATGCAAAGGTCCTCAGGTTGAAATGAAGTTTGTTTAACTTGTTTAATAATGGAATTCAAAGAAAATCATTTTGATTAGGCAGTGACCTCTCATGCATTCCTGCTAAACTTTTGTCCCTCAACTTACAGCCTGATGTCTTGTTAGTGGTTCCAGATCTACTTTCCAAAGCGACAGCCAATATTCGGAGATGTTTTGGCAGCTTGCTCTGGAAACAGCGTATCAGAGGAGAGGCAGTTTCCCCTTGCTGGCGGGGTGTGGAGCATTAGTGAAGTCAGTCCATTAAATCTCCATCTGTGCCAGGAGCCTTGCCTGCAGAGGACTCAGCAATAGAAATATGTCAAATTCCTCGTATTAGTTATGTCTCTGCTATGACTGTCTATTAGTAGTGTCCAACCTTTTGGCTTCCCTGGGCCCCATTGGAAGAAGAATTGTGTTGGCCCGCACAGAAAATACACTAACAAAAACTAATGAGCTAAAAAAAAAAAAAAAAATCCACCCCCCCCACCAAAAATCTCATTATGTTTTAAGAATTTGTGCTGGGCTACATTCAGAGCCATCCTGGGCCACAGGTTGGACATGCCTGACTGACTCAAGCATAAAAAGTAAAATTATTAAAAGGGGAATGATGTTTTTAGATCATCACTCGTTATTTTTTCCTGACGTTTTCTAAATGTTGTAGTTAATGTCTCTTCCCCCAGGGCTGGTTGTTTCACCACCCTGTACTGAAGAGGAGATTGCTCACAAGCACCACCTAGGAGACGTGCACGCCCAGCCTCCTGGGAGCGTGGCTGAGCACCCTGGGGTGCAGGAGCATCCAGGTGAATGGAACAGATGTGGGGGGAGTAGTCTGCACGTGGACAGCGGCTCGCGCGATCCCATCTCTCCCCTCCCCCATGTTTTAGCTGAGATCCCCTGAAAGCTTCCATTACCTCAGCTTTCATAAAGGGTCTGTAAATTACTTAAAAGAAGGAAACACAAGCCTTTATTCCTTTGGATTTTTCCCCTCAGTCACGAGTCTTTTCTTCGAGCATACACACACGGCCCAGACTGACTGTCAGGGGAGATGTAATGCCAGCATCTGGTGTTAATATCTGTTGTTGACATTTTGGGAATGAGAACATGAGCTATTAGGGAAGATGTTTGCTTGTCCCTAATTAATGTCCTGTTGTATCCCCTCTTGTTGTCAGCTCTGCCTCACCGTTCTGCCTTGGCATTTTCTTTTACTGGCTAACTTTAAAAGTTAATTATTTTTCTGTTGAATGTGAAATGGCACCTTTTAAAAATGCTGTTCTTCAGTGTAAATTCTTAGTTACCAAAAATCAAAATGATCCGAACAGTATCAACTCTTTACGAACGCCAGTGTTCTTGCTGGTCATTCCTCTAAAGTGCGACAGCATTTGCTGATGTCTGACCACGTGAATCTCGTTCTGACTCCCCACGTTCCTCCCGATGTCTAGTCTTCCTCATGTGGAAGACATGCAAAGCCCTGGTACATCATCTCATAGAAGCAACGGTGATGGGGCCACGTCTCCCAAACTCATTTTGCGTGAACTCAAATCACTGTTAAAACTCATTTGGCAACTTCAGTAAATACAGATAGGAGTAGGGAACCTCAGATAGAATGATTCCCTAAAAGCTTTTATAAAACATATGTCTTGGTGGGAAATGGAAGCTTTCTTTACTTGAGATTGTTTTATAACCATAATAGTAAAAATTATAGCTGATGGTTATTGAGTGCTTACTCAGTGCCAGGCTTTGTTATTCGCTTTTCATGTGAATTATCTCAACAACCCGCTGAGATAAAGTATTATTATTCCCAACTTAAAGCTCAACAGTTGGAGGCACCAAACCCTTAAGTGACTGGGTAGTGGTGGGCCAGGGGTCTGTGCTCCCCGTCTCTGTAGCACACAGCAGTGCATCCAGGACAGTGGCTGGGACTCACAAGTGGCTTCTGAGCACTTAAACGAGGCAAGCCCAAATTGAGATGTGCTGTAAGTGTAAAACACACACCAGACTCCTAAAACCTCGTGCCAAAAATTGTATAAGACAGCTCACTAATAATGTGTTTACATCAGTTACTTGTCAAAATGATAATATTTGGGACATATTGGATTCAATAAAATAGGTTATTAAAATTAATTTCACTTATTTCTTCTCACTTCCTTAATGTGGCTTCTAGAACATTTTAAATTTCCTATGCTGCTGGCATTTTATGTGTGTTGGAAAGGGCTCCTATAGAGACATATCGAGAGTCCCAGGGTTTCTGGGTTTTTCCTTGCCTTAGGAGTTTCTGATCCTAAGTTATTAAGGAAATAGGCACACATTTCTGACCCTCCCTCTCTGTCCTGGTCGTTTCATCCCCAGAAACCCAGCACAGAGTATACATCCTTACATCTGGGGCTCCACCAACAACCCATCTGTTGGCTCTTATCAAGTGCGGAAAGGTAAAACTCTGACAGGTTATGCATTAACGAGATCAAAAGGGAGGGCTGGTGGCAGAAGTGGGGCTGTTGTTAAAGGGTCCTGAGAGGATAACCTGGGCCGCCCTTTTGTTCTCCTCTGTGTCTTGCAGAGCCTCTCTGGGCTGTCCGCAGCCCTCCCCCTGTCCCCGCCCAGCCGGCCCTGCCCTTCCCGGGCCCAGCCCTCTCCCCCGGCCGGTGCAGCTGCCACGGCCCCTCTGGTGAGCAGCGCTGACAGGAAGCAGGCCTTTTTCCCTGCCTGGGCGAGCACAGTGTGTAATGGTGTTGCCCTCCACCGGGGATCTTTGAGGAGCTTTATGGCTCTAGCAGGCATGGGGGAACCAATCACAAGCACCCGCCGCTGATATATGACACTAATATAGGGTTCACTTTTATTCTCAACCTGCAAAAAGATAGATTGTTCCAAGTTTAGACAGGCTGTAAAATCGCGTGCTTCTGGAACCACGCTGCCTTACCCCCGGGACCACTCTAATTGCTTTACATCTGTACAAAGGTTCCTTGTAATCGGGCTTTCTGCCTTCATTTGTCTTCTTTTCAGCCTCTTAGTAAAGACCTTAATTGGTCTTAGTGGGGCTTTTTTCAGTTAGTGCAACTGTACCTTTAGGGCTGAACAAGTACCAGACACTACCTATGGGGAGAAGTGGGGAGATGGGAAAGACATCAATACTCCTTTACCTTTAACAGTTTAATTAATGTGCTCAGAACAAGGAGCAGTTTGATAAAATTTCTGCTCCTCTGGGACCCTGCTACAGATCAGACATCACTGGGGGTAGGTGGAATTTTCTAGATTTCTTTCTTGCTTCAGTCTCTGCGAACACTCATTAGCCTCCTAATTGTCTCCCAGTAAACTGCTGTATCAGGTTTCATTCCGTCCTCTTCAGGGGTTGCCTTACATCCACAGACTGAAGCGCCGGGACGCATGTGCAGGGAAGTCGCCTCCAGTTTCTGTTTCTTACCTACTAATTATTTAATAATACACTTTAATGCCCATTAAAATGTGGCCTAACTTGCTTGTCAGCAAAACTAGATGGAACCTAATCGTTTGAGGAGAAGGGTAATTGGCACTTGTACAGATCGCTATTACTGCAAGTCGGGTCTGTTATTGTGGATGGAGCGCCTCGCCAGGTTTCTGGGTTCTGCTTGCGGGCTGGCTGGTCGGCGTTGGGAGGGGGTTACTGGATTACAGTCCAGGCGGTTAAACGTGGTGTTATTGCCAACGCAGTGTGTACGCACTTAGAGATCATAAAGGCTTCTGCTGTGTAGGTACTTTTTCCTTCACCCCCCTCTACCCCAGGTTTTAAAGGACCCTAGTGAGTTCTGAACCACACTGGAAATTACCTTATGTGCTGGAAAATGCATCAGTGGAGACTTTGTTTAAACAAAGGGCGTTTTTACGATGGATAGAAGAGGCCAAACTTCTGGATTTCCATCTAGTAAAATTTGTGTAGGAAAATTGGACCCGTCCCAGTTCCTTAGTAGAATTTCATGAAGGTTTTCCTGTTGCTTCAAAATGACCCCTTAAGGAATGTTGCCTAAATTTCAGAAAATTGCCCACAGTGTTTCTTTGAGCACATTAAAAAGGGGCGGGGGGGGGCACACTGTGTGTGGGATAGTTTGGTAGCAACATTGGTTCACTAGATGAGGGAACCCAAGTATTTTGGCTGTAAGTGGGAATGTTGGCCACGAGGTGTAACAGGAGGTGGATTTGGGAAGCACTTTGGTAAGGAACATTTTGGTGGCATTGAAGTGGGTGGAAACAGTCCGTGCGCGGGGAGAACAGCTCACACTCCCAGGTTTGAGATCCAAAGCCCAGCACTCAGCCCCAGGGCATTCCCCCTTTGCCTTCACAAGGCCCTCAGGTCTTGCCTCCTGCGTAGATACCGTCCCAGTTCGCTGGAGTCAGCCACCCTGATTTGAAAGTCTGTCTTGTGATCTGACACAGGAGGGTTCTTTAAAATCCACACTGATATCCAGTTTTGAATGTTTTCTGGACCCCATCTTTCTATTCCTTACTTCTCAAACCAGAACTTGTCTCCCATCTGTCTGGTATCTCAGAACTGCAGTTGTCTTGCCTTTGAAGACATGCGTAGTCTCAACGGTTCTCTCTAAGGTCCCAATACCTCAGTGAAGACCTGTGCATTTTAACAGTAAACACATGGCCTTTTTAGGTGTAGAAGGGACTATTTTGGCTTGATACTTTAGAAAATTAGTATGAAGTCAGCTTGACATAGATAGCTCAGTTTCTAGGGGTTGAACTTGGGAATTACTATAATTTAATACCTATAATAAATGTTTTGAAAAAAGGGAAGAAAGCCAATTCTGAAGTTTTGTGTGTTATGTGGAGGGTGTGTGTTACACATTGTCATTCCATTTCTTAAGCAAAAACTACTAGCAAGTTAAAGCCAATTTAAAAGGTGTGTATTAAAACTGGAACATGCAGCCATACACTGGCTTGGGAGTTGATTTGGAAGATGTAAATTTTTTAGAATAATGATAACATGAATGACCTAGAATGTCATAGCCCACAGCCCACTGAGAGAGAGAGAGAGAGAAAGAGTGTGTGTGTGTGTGTGTGTGTGTGTGTGTGTGTGTGTGGACTAGGCTTTAGACAAGGATGTATCTGTTCTTTCTCTCCTATAGTTGACTGTTAAACTTAATAGGATTCTCTGATGAGATCTTATACTGGTAATTTTTCTTTTGTTGATTTAGATAGAAATCCAAATGAGAGGAAGGATTTTTAACAGTGTTCTATTCTCTATTAAATGAAGCACCATTAAAATCACTTCCATCTCTGGGTCTTCCTCTGCCAGGCCTACCCCTAGCATTTCGAGTACATATAGAAACCCACCTTACTTTTCTCTTTCCAATTCTGGCTCTTTCTACCACCACAAGGATACCTTACACCCTTCCCACTGCAGCAAACAGCCTACAGGTATATAGACCAACTGCATGCTTGCCTCAGGAGAACAGCCCCAGGGGAGAGGCCTGCTCATGCAAGCCCCAGAAGGGACTGAAGGCCATCTGGGCAGGGGAGTCCTGTATCCCTGTTATGCAGATCATGGTTCAGGAGTGGAGAAGGGAGCCAGGTGGGCCCATCCTCATGACCCCATGCACTCTGGCCCCACAGAGAGGAACACAGCTTGGAAGGAGCCTGAGAAGGACCTCCTTATGCATGGACCACAGGGCAAGCACTCAGTTGCCTATGGTATCGCCTCTGCCCTTTCATTTTTTTTTTTCTTTTTTTTTCTTTTTTTCTTTTTAAATTCATTTTTATTGTTAGACTTATTGGGGTGACATCTGGATTACAAGGATTACATAGGTTTCAGGCATACAATTCTACATTGCATTGTCAACTTGATGTATAATAAGTTCACCACCTAATGTGATCTTTCCATCACCTTATCTTGATAAACGTACTTCTACGCTGAAAAACCAAAATGAAATAAAAAAAATAAAGTTGATCCAGGTCTTGTCCAAGAAAAGCTAAATGGATGAGTTATTGATATCTCATCAGTGTCTGTGGACACAAGATGTGAATACTTAGTTTTCGGATTCCATACTGGGAAGTCAGCTAGAGTCTTACACACAAAAAGAAGGTATTATGAGACAGGTTTGCATAAGAAATGTGTTTTTTCTATTAGCATTTAAGCATAGCAAACTGCTCTACTGACACAGGGAAAGCCCTACTATATGATGCAGGGACCATGTGAGGGAAAATTGCAGCTGAGGGACCAAATTAGGAATGTTTTCAATTTCAGCAGTCCAGATAAGAAACAAAGAACCATATTGACATAGTCAAACAAAGTAAGGCAGTTTGAAGCGTGCTAAGCATTTTTAAACACTTCTTTGTTCAACCTCTTTTAAAAAAAAGGGTGGGATAATTGCATTGTTACTGATAATATTTCAAATATGCAAAGGGTTTTTTGAAACTCTTCCTACCTCCAAATTTAAATGTGGTTTATGGGCTTCTAAAATGAGATTAACTGGGCCCAAATTCCACTACAAAGTAAATTCAGTATGTTTTTTCTATTGTGCTAAATTGCCTAGATTAGGGGTGTCCAGCCTTTTGGCTTCCCTGGCCACATTGGAGGAAGAATTGTGTTGGGCCACACATAAAATACATTAATATTAATTATAGCTGATGAGCTAAAAGAAAGGTTCATGCATAATTTTCATCGTGTTTTAAGAAAGTTTACGCATTCGTGTTGGGCTGCATTCAAAGCTGTCCTGGGTTGCATGTGGCCCACGGGCCTCCGCCTGGACAAGCTTGACCTAGATTTTTAACAGTGGGGATTCTGACTTTTTGGTGTGAAAGTGATAATCCTTAACGTATTTCAAGTTCTTTGTGGGTATTTGAACTATTAGTTGTTATTCTGGGTGGTCAAGGGAAGTTTAAGCTTTTAATGACCTTGATTTTGATCTTTAAAAAGAAGTGTTCAGTTAGTCTGGCATCTTTATCTGACAGACAGCAGTTAATACTTTTTATTGTGTAAACAAGACACCTTAGCCTCCAAAAAAACTATTTTGGGAAACATGCTAATAATTGGCTTTGAAAGGAAAAAAAGGAAAATTAAGTAAATACAGTAGACTCTCAGTTAACTGGAACTCAAGCAACCAGCACTTTCAAGCACATTTTGCCAGTTGCTTGAGATTGTGCTGGTTGCCTGAGAGTTTCTATTAATGGAGAGTCTTCTTACATTTATCTGGCATCCACCAATCCTCATGGGTGCCGGTTAACTGAGGGTCTACTGTCGCGTGAAATGAGTCTTTTTCAATCTGCTTTTCCCATTATCTCAAGAGGCGGAAGTATTCGCAGAACACATTTTCAGGCTCGTTTTTCTCATCTAGAAAACAACAACAATGCCTGTATCGGGGTGTTAGGGTATCGTAAATGAACCTAAGCAAAACACCAGGCCCATGGGGGTCTCAGTGTTAGCTGCCTTACCCATTCAACTTACTCAAAGAAAACTGGATGTAGGAACCAATTCTGCATAATTTGAAATCTTAGACGCTTTTCTGCTTTCCTTTTCTTCCACCCTGACCTTCGCTTCCCTGGCTGTCTCACCAGTGAGATAGAAGAGGGAACTGGGCCAGGACAAGTGAGTTGCCACATGGAAAGTTTCCTCTTGTTAAAGGCTGGTCCTGAGCTGTATATGTGGAGGATTCATTGTCACCATTCTACGTCAGAGGCCTCTGAGCTGTTCTTTTCTGGGGTATCTCCCTGGTTCTCAGGGTATGCAGTGCATTTGCTCTCCCAAATGACCTGCCCCACCCCCAAAATCATCTTTTCTCAATAAAAGGGCCATCCTGTTTGTTATTTCTCATCTCCACTTGAGGAGAAAATGAGTATGTAGCAGATTTTTTAAAGAGGTCATCAGCTACACCTAGTCCCTCCTACAAACTAAGATCCTTGAACATTAAGCCACATGATGATTGAGAAAAATATTAAGCTTGTGGTTTTGACCCCATGTTTATTTTCATTCTGCCTCAGCCTCCTTTCCTTTGAGCTATTGATCTGTGGGCCTGTGCTTATGTTCATGTCTGTTTTCCACAGCTGCTTGAGTTTTAAAGCTCCCATCTAAATAATGACTAGTTTTCTAAGATGTCATCATTCCCCCTAGAAGATTCTGGCGCCCTTGAATTCTCTAGCAGCAGCCCCAAAGTGCTCAATCATGGAGTCCAAAGAGGTTAGTCATCCACCAAAGAAGCAAGGATAGAGAGGGAAAGGATGTCCAGGGGAGCCAGTGCAGCCTGACACATGTGCCCCCTAATTGAACTAACTGTCCGTGTAGTTAGGTGGTAGGTTTTGCCTGAGACCTTTCAACTCTGGAAGCTACTAAACAGAATAAATCTTTCTGAAATTAGAGAACTTCAGGAAGACAAGTTTTATATGTATAAGTGAATATTTTTACATGTATACAGACGTGCATATATACATATGTACCTATGTGTTTACATATGTGTACACACATACGTATGTTCATATATACTCTCATGTACCTTCACACACTTAAGGAATTCTAATTTAGGGTATATTTACCCTTTTGACAACACACAGGGAAAAGTTAGAGTCTATGAAGTGATTATTATGGAAACCCACTGAGCCTTTCCTGAAAATGCCAGAACCACAAACATTTCTCAGCATTTGAAAAGATGACAAAAGCTGATTTTTGCAGACCTCAGGATTCCATTCCTAGGGCACTGTCATTTATTTCTTCCATCAGCAGAAATGGCTCCTTTTAACATCAAATTGGGTGTTTACACTAATGACAATTAAGGATGGTGAAATAGTTCAATAAAACAAGAACCAGACCAGCATGGGGAATAAAACTAGTCAGTCCCTAAATATCCTGCCTTCCTCCTTGCTGTTTCCTTCCTTTCTCCACTCTGTTTTCCCTTTCATTTTCTCTCCACACTTTCCTTCCTTGTCCGGGAAGGCTGAGCAGAGACTGAACAACACAATTCATTGAGATTTGCATCATAGAAGACATTCAAATCCTGAAATACTATAGAAGGTCCTACTTTTAAAATGTTCCTTCTCCGGGAAAGTAAAATATTTCTTACACTTAAAAAATAATTATGCTCACTTATATTTCGAGCCAGAAAAATTAAATTTAAGAAGTTGGAATATTTATTTTTATAGGTGATAGGACAATAGTTCTTTCTTTGTTTTTCTTCTTTCCATCAGAAGTTTTTGTTAACATGAAGAGAAATATCAACATTATACCATCCCAAACAGGCAAATTCTAAATCCTAGGATTTGTGGGTTATCCTTCAACAAGTCCTCCAAATGCTTTATATAATTCCTGGTTTAATTCATTCAAACATTTATTTCACAGATACTTAAAGAACATTTTTTTTTCAAGAACTGTGCAAGTTATTAAGAGATGGACAACCACAGTTGAGAACATGAAGGTGGCTCTTGTCAGGTGGGAGAGAAGCAGGTACTTAGTTCTGAGGGGCAGAGGTCCTACAGGAAAAGATAATTATGTCAATACTCTGAGTTGGTGTTAGCCCCATTGAGAACTACAGAAACAAGAGTGCAGGAGACTCTCTGTTAACAAGCACCATAGGCATCGGTAGATGCCAGGTAAATGTACTTAGTATTCTCAAGCAGCCAGCAAAACTCTCAAGTAACTGGCAAAAAGATCGAAGGTTTTTTGTGCCAATTGCTTGAGAGTGCTTGTTGCTTGACTTCAGGTTAACTGAGAGTCTACTCCATTTGAGATACATACCATCTCCACCTTTTCCTGTGTTTGTCTATTTTTTCTTTATTTTTTACAATTTAAAAACTCTCTTCAATTGCATTTGACATGCAATATTAGTTCAGGGATACAACATTATAATTAGTCATTTATATAATTTATGAAGTCATCACCTCAATAAATCTGGTACATATCTGACACCATACATAGTTATTACAATACGAGTACTGCTAACTGTATGCCCCATGCAGTACATTACATTCCTGTGACCGTGAATTTGCACTTCTTAATCTCTTCCCCTTTTCCACCTACCCCTCCTACCTACCTCCCATCTGACAACCATCAAAATGTTCTCTGTATCTATGAGTCTGTTTTGTTTGTCTTTGTTTTGTTCTTTAGATTCCACAAATAGGTGAAATTATATGGCATTTCTCTGTCTGACTTACTACACTCAGCATGATACCCTCTAGGTCCAACCAGGTTGTGGCAGATGGCAAGATTTCATTCTTTTTTATGGCTGAGTAATATTCTACCACATGTATACATGCACCACCTCTTTTTTTTACATTCATTATTATTTTATATTAATTTTAGATGTACAGCACATTGGTTGGACATTTATATAATTTAAGAAGCGATTCCCCTGACTAGTCTAATACCCACGTGGCACTATACATTAGATATTGCCATATTATTAACTATATTCCCTATGCTTCACTTTACGTCCCTATGACTGTTTTCTACCAATTTGTACTTCTTAATCCCTTCACCTTTTCACCTTGTCCCCAAACCTGTCCCAACTATCACCTCAACAAATCTAATACCCACCTGACACCATATATAGTCATTACAATATTATTGACTATATCCCTTATCCCTTAACTACTTTGTAACAAGCAATTTGTATTTCTTAACACCTTCCCCTTTTTTATCCACACCCACAACCTCCCTCCCATCGAGCAGCCATCCATATGTTCTCTGTATCTGAGTTTATTTCTGTTTTGTTTGTTTATTTTTTCTCTAGATTCCACTGTAAGTGAAATCAAAGTGCATCTGTCTGTCTGTCTGACACTCCACTCAGTGCAATACCCTCCATGTCTTTTGATTGGAGATTTTAATCCATTTAAATTGAAGGTAATTTTTGATATGTAGTTATTGCCATTTAATCATTCATAATTTTGCTCTTTCTTTTTTTCCATCTTAAAGTGGTCCCTCTAATATTCCTTGTATTACTGGTTTGGTGGTGATGAACTCCTTTAGCTTTTTCTTGTATTGGAAGCTCTTTATTTGTCCTTTGATTTTGAATGATAGTCTTGCTGGGTAGAATAATCTTGGTTGTAGGTCCTTGTTTTTCATCATATTGAATATTTTCTGTCACTTCCTTCTGGCGTGTAAAGTTTCTGTTGAGAAGTCAGCTGGCAGTCTTATGGGAGCTCCCTTATAAGTTATTAGTCCTTTTCTCTTGCAGCTTTTAGGATTCTTTCTTTGTCTTTAACCTTGCCATTTTGATTATAATGTGTCTCGGTGTGGGCCTATTTGGGTTCATCTTGTTTGGGACTCTCTGTGCTTCCTGGGCTTGTACATCTATTTCCTTTGCCAGGTTGGGGAAGCTTTCAGTCATTATTTCTTCAAATAGGTTCTCAATTCCTTGCTTTCTCTCTTCTCCTTCTGGTACTCCTGTGATGTGAATGTTGTTACGCTTAATGTTGTTCTAGAGGCCCTTTAAACTATCCTCATTTTTTTGCATTATTTTTTCTTTTTTGCTATTTTGATTGAATGTTTTCTGCTACCTTGTCTTACAATTTGCTGATTCAGTCCTGTTCTCCATCTAGTGTGCTGGTGATTCCTTCTATTGCATTCTGAATTTCAGTTATTGTATTCTTTATTTCTGACTGGTTCTTTTTTATGGTTTTTATGTCCTCCTTTATGCTTGCTATCTCTCGTTGAAGTTTTCACTGAGTTCCTTGAGAATCCTTATAACTATCATTTTGAGCTCTGTATCTGATAGGTTGCTTGACTCCATCTTGTTTAGTTCGTCTTCTGAATTTTCTGTTCTTCTTTTGAGACATATTTATTTGTTTCCCTTTTATTAGCTAGATCTGCTATGTCTCCCAGTATTGCTGGGTAACCTTATATAGTAGGTGCCCTGTGGGGGCCTGGCACCATTTCCCTGGCCACCTGTGCTGGTTGCTCCTACAGATTCTGTTTTGGTGCCAATGCTGTGCCTGGAGCTACTCAGCAAAAGTCTCAGAGGACACCAGTGTTGGTTGCCACCTGCCTGAGGCCTGCACACACTGACAGGTTTTCAAGAAAGATTGCAATGCTGATGGGGTTGGCTGCTCATAGGAGAAAATGGTTCTGGCATTGGCAGAGGTGGGTGTGGTAGGGTCCCAGTGAGTCAGCAAAGTAGAGCCAGCAGAGCTCACCAGACCATTCAGGTTCAAATTTGGCTGTGTGGGGGTGAGTGCAACACAGGAAAGATGGCACCTACCAGCGGGCTGCATGGGAGAAGGGTGTATCCAGGAAAAATGGCAACTGTCCTCCAGCCCTCATCCCAAAGTCACACATCTCAGTCTGCCTCCCATATACCTCCAACACCTCTTGAGTCACCATCCCTCTGCCAGAGTCCAGGATGAGTACCTGCAAATGATTGAGTTTATGCAGACACTTTAAGAGGACAGGTTTCCCAGAGGTTTCTGTCCCAACCCAGCAGTCAGAATCCCCACGGTTTTTCATAGTCAGGTGTTGTAGGGCTCCTCTTTCCAGCACCAGTGCTTTAGGCTGGGGAGCTTAGTATGAGGCAGGGGTCCCTTCTCCAGGGGGAACCTCTGCAGCTAAGATATCCCTCCTGATTCTCAACCACCATCAGAGGTGTGGCTCCTTTCATGTTTGTGCCCCTCCTACCAGTCTCAATGTTGTCTCCTCTTCTTTGCATTCTTATTCATGAAACTTCTGTTCAGCTGGACTTCAGATGGTTCTCCATGTTGGTTCTTCTGTCATTTAGTTGTAATTCTAATGTGTTCATGGAACAAAGCAGGCACAGTATTTACCTACTCTGCCATCTTGGATCTCTATATATAACATTTTTTTGTTGTTATTTCACAGATGGTAATCTAATGGGATGTAATGCTCCCCCTACCCCAATATTTTCATAAACATTACATATTTTCATGCCATTAACTGTTGTTCTACAGGTGTTATGATCAATTCCATGGGTGCACAGTAACGTTAGTTAGAGAACTAGTCCCTGATTTCTGTACATTTAGGTTTTGTCCAATTTTTCATCTTTGTGTTCATTAAATGAGTTTTGGCTTTCATTAGAACATATTCTTCGAAATAGAATTGATATATCAATAAGAGTAGAACATTTTAAAAATAATTGTGTTATTTTTAACTACTCTGAAATAAGTATTATATTCTTACAAAGAATTCTTTATTTTACTATTTTTAAATAACTTTATTTTAATTTTTTAAGTAACAGTCTCAACATGACTTCTTTGCATCCTTAGTTAGGGGAACTCTGTTCAGCTGGTCATCAAGCCATTTTCATTATGGCTGTTCTGTAATTGGGTTGTAATTGTGATGTGGTCATGGGAGGAGATGGGCACAGTGTTTATCTACTCTGCCATCTTAAACACAGTTTCAAGAATTCTTTATTTAAACATTTTTTAAGCACTTAAGTGTTTTTGCAAAGGAAATATCCAAGTGTTTTGGTTTGCTGTTTATTATTTTTCTATAACTCATCAGATAAGGGTATAATAAATTGCACTTTTCATACTGTTTACTCTGTGTGTTCCACATATTGCTACACATGTACCCTGTTCTTTTATTCTTCTCTGAATTTTCTACTAAAAAAATTAAACAAACGAACAACAACAACAAAAAAGCAGCTCAAATAATACTTTTTCCTGAAAACTATCTAAGATTTCCCAGATTCTTTTAGTTCTTCCTTCTTTGGCCTCTAATAGGCTTCCTGTTGCCTATTCATGTCATTTCTCAATTAACTACCTTATAGGTTATCTTTTCTTATGACGAGAATCTTATTTCTTTTAGTAGATTGTAAACTACTCAGAGCCAGAGACCATGCCTTACGCTGTTTTGTATACATAGCTAGTAGAACATCTTATACAATGTAGCAATGCAAAATATTTTAATAATTGATGTATCTGGGGTTTTTTCAGGGGTGAGTTTTTCATTTTTTGTTTTTTTTTGTTTTTGTTGTGTGTATGGGTATGTTTTTCATTTAGGTAGGATCCATGGAAAGGCATGGCCAAGTTCATAGTTATTATATGCCTTCAGGTATCCTGTTGACCATTGTCTTTCTTACTTCAGTACGGAAAGAAGGAAGATTGGCTTACTGAGAAAGTGTTGCAGTTGTTTACATAACTTAGATTTTAAACTACCTGGCACCTAGTGGGCATTCATTAAATAGAAATCTTTTTTGTAAAATGGACTCAAAATCGATACTTTCTATTTACTGTATGATTCCAGGCAAGTATTAACTTCTGTTTCTCTCAATTTTCTTGCCTATGAAAGGTGGATTGAATTCATTCCTACTGGGCTCTTTCTGGACTGAGAACATTTAGTAACTTTCTTTGGTCATAGGCAGAAGCAGAACTGGTCATATAAATACTGACTAGAGTGTTCAACTTAGTGTAAGTAGATAAAATATTATTGGATTTGTTCGGATCATTCTTGATGATGAAATACTAAAAAATTTTATTTTGCTTCATTTGAGTTCATATTCCTCTAGCAATGATACTACTGTAGGTAGTTAAAATGTTACATATACTGTAGTTCAGTGTAGCCATCTTGTATAAATGTAGGCAAGATGCTGGGAAACGGGTCAACAGGAGTTTTAAAACTAATAGTAACTAAAATTATTTTTTTTCTAAGACACTGCTACAAGGAAAGGACATTTGGTGAAAAAATAACTGGGTCATGTTTTTTCCCCTCAAAATCTTCTTGTTCTGAATCTCCCACCACCCCACTTTTTTTTTCTGCAAAAGAGAGGATCTGTTTTATCACAAGCAGAATACAAATATTCTTACTTCCTGTTAGAGTATAAGATTCAGAATTACATTTATTGTGATGCCTTTAAATATTTTGTGGTTTGATGAGGAACCAGTTCACTTGGCCAACATCTCTTTATTAGTAAAAGGAAGAAAATTACATTCAAATTCAGAACGAATTTTTAAAAATTGTCCGTATATTTGCCTCTGAAACATATAGTGTAGATCAAAGGTCCAAAGAAAATTACATTTTAGTGCCATGAGCACAGTAGAGACTTAAGAAGTTCCTGCAATTGACAGGGAACATAAATGGTAGTTTTTAAAGACCAGAAGTTCACAGACTCCTTCCATTCGTGTCTGACATCAGCAAGCTCTTAATAATGCAGTGTGTACTTATTTATTGATCAGTCCATTTAAGTAGTAAGACATGAGAAAGTGGACACTATTATCTGGTAATTGACCATATTGGAGAGTTAAGTGTTCTGACAGGAACTAAGTGTGTTTAACCTTCAGATAAGATCAATTTTAAGATAATGCTTACTTTGGTAATGAACCAAAGCTGCTAAGAAACTTTGTACTTCAGATGCTTCTTATGTAGTGCTGTTCTGATGACAACTATCATGGTTTTAATGACCAGATTTGTTCCTGAGAGCAATTGGTCTCCCAGGGCAACCTGTAAAAGGGTTACTAACTTTCATATTACACTTAGGATAAAAGCTCAAGTGAAAGGGGCCAATGATAAGCAACATTGCCCAGAGAGTCATTAATTCATTTAGGAAACATTTTGGGGTACCTACCATGTATCAGTCATCATACTAGAGTCTAGGGCTCCAAAGTTTTATAAGATATCTCACATGGAGAACTTTTGTTCCAGTAAAATAGTTTTCCAACTTTATTTGATTCATAAAGTCTCTAAATCAAAGCTTATAAAAAGCAAGAAAAGTTTACTTCAAAGCCTGTCCTTTTTGTCTGAGTCCTTTACGCATGGACTCATTACAAATTACTGGAAACCAACTTCTTGTAGGGACAGATCCATAAACAAATATCCAAAAAATGCGTTATAAATGATGTAATAGACATAGAACAAAGTTGGCGAGAGAACTTAATGAAGGATAAAGCTAAAGCTAACATCCTGTGATGTTAGGAGGGTCTTCATAGAGGAAGTGACTTCAAATTAGAGAGTCTTGTTGGATGAGTACAAGTTCACCAGGAAGAAAGGGGACTTGAAGGCAGTGTAGGCAAAGAAGGTGAAGTCTATGGTATGTTAGGGAACTAGCTAGCCTTGCTTCAATGTTTGGGATGGAGATTGTGGAGAGGAATAGTTAGAGACAAAACATGAAAGTAAATTAGGCTCTAAATCCTAAGGATTTTTTTTTTTTTTTTAGCTTTTTTTTTTTTTTTGTATGTGGGTAGCTCCCTGACTGGGAATCGAACCCAGGCCGCAGCGCTGACAGCACCAATGCTGAAGCCTTAAGCCACTACACCACCAGGGAACTCCCTAAATCCTAAGGATTTTAAGCAGAAGAGTAATATAATCAGATTTAGATTTCAGTGAGATGATGCAGACAGTCTCAGAAAAACCACAGGGGATCTTTTAGGTCAGGGCACAGTAATGATATTTGAGAAGCAGGAACAATTCAGAGAGATTTATGAATGCTAACTGACAGATGTGAGTGATTGGTTAAATGTGGAGGACAGGGGATGAAAAGGAGGAGCATCCCTAACTCTGAAGACTGCACAGATGATGCCGTCCAGGACAAGTGGGGGATGGAGGTAAGGATGAGAATAAGGAGACCCATTCAGTTCTGGAGGTGTTGACTTCGATGTCTGTGAGAAATCTAGGGGGAGAACTTTGATTGAAAGGTGAAGTACAGGCTAGGATTGAACGTACTGATTTATGAAATCACTGTGAAAACATGGACTTTGGTATGTTCACTAACGATGGGTACAAGAGAAATATTCAGCCAAGGAGATGGAGTTATTATTTGATATCTAGATAAGTGGTTTTGCAAAAGAAGAGAGGTTTCAGGAAATGGAAATAGTAGTATCTGATACCATAGGACAGAAGGATGTGAAATCTTCCAATGGTTTTTGTCAGCTAGAAGGCAACTGACCCTTAGCAAGAACTGGTTCAATGGGCATATGAGAGTGAAGGCTGGGTTAGAATAGTTCAAAATGAGACTGCAACACAAGGTAAAGAAGTGGACGCAGGGAGTGTACACTCATTGCTTCGGGTGATGAGAATATAGAGGAGGCCACGGAGTGAAGGAGAAGCACAGTGAAAAGGTTGATGTGAGTATGAGGATGAGTTGAATATGTCTGTTGACTGGGGACATCTATATGTCATTGGGTTAGTGAGGGCTCTGGAATGAAACTTAGGATCAAATCTCAGGCCTACCATTTACTAGATACTGACTTTGAACAAGTTCTTCTATGAGCCTCAGTTTCTTCATGTATTAACTGAGCCTAATACCACCATGTCCTGGAATGTTGTGGGGATTAAATGCAGTCATGATATGAAAAGCATCTAGAACTCAGAAGGCAGTCTGTAAGTGGTAGTGGGTGGTTAGTTTTATTTCCTATAAGGAAGAGAGGTTTTAAAAGTACAAGATTGGGAGGGGTAAAGTATGTGGCTTCAGAGAAAAGAGGCAGGTGGGAATGGAATCTGAAAGAAAATGAAAGAGTTAGCATCAGAGTGGGGATGGACATGCTTTCCTGGTTAACGGAAAGGAAGGACAAAGTGATAAAGTTAGACAGTGGGCAGGATGATTGAGATTTGCTGCAGTAACAAAGAGCCCTCAGATCTCAGTCTGTCACTGCAACAAAGGTTGCTTACTCATGCTACACGTGCAGCATGAATCAGGAAAGGAGCTCTGTTCACCTTAGGCCCGCAGGGACCCGGGCTGCTGGAGGCTTCATCTCAGCAGTTGCTGCTACAGTTCTCAAGAGCAAGTCACATCCAAGCTCAGGGGGCCAGGAGCGTGCTTAAAACTGAGGGAGAATGAGAAATAACTGATGGACAGTGCTAGCAACCGAAACAATGGGGAAAGCCAAATCAGTAATTGTGGAGCTGATAGGAGTGCTATGTATTTTCTCAGCGAGGAAGCAGCAAAAATAAGATACACTAGGAGTAGTTAGGGGTTTGACAGGAGTGGTAAATGTGTGGAACAGTCATTTGTTAAAATAATTAAACGAGAACATAGCAGCAAAGGAAAAGGAAGTTGTTCTGGTTAAATATTTATCATTAGGGCTCCATGCAGAATGAAATGGTAATGCAGCTGTGATTCAGTTTCTTAGTTCAGCTGTAGCTTAAAATTACAAGCTGCTCATCAATAATTTTCCCAAAGGAGTGATTTCCACTGCAACAGCACATAGCCTAGAGAAAAGGAAATGCACAAAGAGCTTTCTTAATGGGAAGGGAAACCACTGCAGAAAGAGAGCACGTGAGAGAAGTTGGTTGTACATGAATCCGTGGACATAAGAGTGGGTCCCTTTTCTCGGTCAGTCTGTCAGTACACCTGCCGCTGGCCTAGCACTTGGGCACTGTGTGCAATCAGGAGTTTATGACTTTATTTTTGTTCTCAAAGAATATAGTTTGGTTAGAGGGACAAAGGTCATGATATGAGGTTGGGGTTTGTTTAATATATATTATTTATTGCCCTCATTAATATAATTTTTGGGAAGAGTTTCATAGAGCATGCAGCATTAAATCTAGACATTGACGAGTAGGTTTAACTTAGTGTAGAATCAAGGGAGGATATGAGATACAAGAGTGGTGGTGTGATTAGCGGTCTGATGATAGGAGTGAGAATGGTCTGCATGGGGGGCAAGAAGGAACATGGCCAGAAAGAAGAGGAGAGGATTAGATGAAGGAATTGTGGGACACACTGTTGAACTGGCAGGATGGCGCCTAATTACCAAGAGTTGGTACAAAGTTGGCGGAAAGGAGGAGTTACTGTTATTGCATGAGGAGTGTCCTTGAGACAAGATCCACTCGGTCAACTGCGGAAAACACATAATGAAAGAGATCAGTTAAAAGACTTTGTAATAATCCATGTGTCTTCTTTTCAGGCACTCCCCTCAAAACTCAAACGACTCCCTATTACCTTCAGAATAAAATCCCAGTCTTTCGTCTCATTTGGACATACCTATTTTGAAGGGGCAACTGTATATCCAGTGGAAGATGTGGAAGACTAGGATATGTTGGGACCAGGAGACAGTCCCAGGAGGGACAGAGAATCAAAAGGTCTTATCAGCGGGCCTGGTTCAGGAGTGCAGCCCAGCGTCTTGCACGCCTCAGCCCAGGAGAGGACTAGAGAGCAGGTGGGCTCCAGACAGGCATCAGAGCAGACAGAGACCTTCTTTTCTTCTCTTGGTTGTTTTTATGGTTTTATTGAGATATAACTCATATCACACAGTTTACCCACTTTAAGTGTATGCTTCAGTGGTTTTTAGTATATTCATGAAGTTTTGCATTCATCACCACCATCAATTTTAGAACATTTTCATTACCCAGAAAGCAAACCTTGCATTCCTTAACCATCACCCCCTCTTACCCCCCAGACTTCCAGCCGCAGGCAACTCCTACTCTGCTTTCTGTCTCTATAGCTTTGCCTGTACTGGACATTTCATATAAATGGAGTCATATGCTATGTGGCCCTTTGTGACTGACTTCTTTCTCTTGTTTTTATTTGTTTTTAACGTTCATCCATGTTGTAGCACATACCAATACTTCATTATTGCCTAATAATATTCCAATGAGTGGATATACCACATTTGTTCATTCATTCATCATTTGATAAACATTTGATTGTTTCCATTTTTTTTACTATTATGAAAAATGCTGCTTGTTGTGAGCACTCGTGTACAAGTTTCTGTGTGAACATGTTTTTATTTCTCTTAAGTGTATACCTAGTAGTGAAATTCTGGGTCATATGGTTAACCATTCGAGTAATTGCCAGACTGTTTCCTAAAGTGTCTGCATCATTTCACATGCCCACTAGCAGTGTATAAAGGTGTCCCTACATCTTTGCTGACATTTCCTGTTTTGTCTTTTTGATTATAGCCATCCTCGAGGGTGTGAAAGTGGTATGTCATTGTGACTTTAATTTGCATTTCCCTGATCAGAAGTCCTGTTTTTAATACTAAGGCATGAAATAGAAAGCATGTGATGGGGACTTTCGCAGAAGCTCGAGAAAGAAATTTCAAGAGACCCATTTAAATAGAAGGAAGATTTCAGGCAGTAAAGTCTATGAGGGAGCTGAAGGCCACCTTAATATTTTTGTTCAGTCTTTGGTGTAACCAGCTTCTACCACAATGAATAAGCAGATTACTATTCTCAATCAGATTATCTGCTCTCAGTCCTTGGCACACCAAATTAGAGTTGCCTGAAAAAAATTTTTAAATATACCGGTTCTTGGCCAATTGAATCAGAATGTCTGGAATGTAGGTAGCCTAGGTTTCTGTATTTTTAAAAATCACCCTACATGATTCTGATACACAGTAAGAGTTGAAAGCCATTGTTGTAAATAATTCAGCAGAATTAAGTAATAGAATGAATTTATTGATTACATGCACTGCTTAGGTAGTCATCTTCCTTTTTTTTTTTTACTTACAAGCTTTTCTGAGATATCTGCTAACTGAATTTGACCCCCAAAAAGTGAGATATAATTTCAGTGTGCATAGTCTTCTCTGGCTAATATTAGAATTCATAAAATCAACTGATGAGATTTCCGCAATTAAACCTTCAATTTCAAAGTTTGGTCAGAGTTGAATTCCTTCATTTCTTTTCCTTTTACATTGACTATCCATGAGGTATTTATTTCCAATTTCCAATTGTATCCATCTCTTTGAGTTTAATATATGGTGATGCTTTTCAAGGCAATGAATCATTTCATCGATTAGTTTATCTATTATAAGGCATTAATTTGATATCATGGGTCACTGATAGCCTAGTAGGTAAGTCATAGGTACAAGTATTTCTGTGATGGTGTTAGTTTGAATACTTCTATGTGAAGTTTGACCTTTCTAATTGACCTGATGTATCCAGATGGCAATGAATAGATCAGCAAGGTGATGTTCCATTACCATAAAGTCAGCAGTTTCTCTAAGGTTAGGGTATGTTTTATTCTCTGTAGGGATTGAGGACCATATACATGTGTCTTCTGTTTACACTGTAGGTCTAGTCACAAAACTTTTAAGGATTGAGAAGTAAAGTAGAACATTATCCATTAGATTAGTGCCAAATTGTCAATGCTGAAAGTATGAATTTTCCCTGTCCAGGCCTTCCTTTAGAGGATTCATATTTACGTGATGTAAATTTGAGGTATATAGTTTCAGAAAATGAAAACTCATATTCCGTAAAGACGAGGTAGGCACCATAGACATGCTAGTAATCTGACTTATGTTCTAATGCCAATGTGGCCAGGTTTCATTTCATTGGAAATTGAGATTTCTTATATAAAGTTTAAAGAGAGGGGAAATAGAAAGGAAGGCCAGATGAGGGATGAGAAGGACATGCTAGTACATTTTTTAAGGGACTTATATTTTTGTCTTAATAGAATTGCTCAGACTCTGTGCAGTACTCCTGGCCTTCTCTTTCTCTCAGAAACAGGACAGCCTTGTATTTAGTCCCTGGGTCTTATCTAGTGTAAATGGAAGTATGGCATGTAGCCCCTCTGGTGTAAAGTGTTATCATAGCAAAGACTGAAATGGAAACAACGGATGGAACCTCGTTTAGAACATCATTATCTCCACGAGGCTAGCTTTCAGCCTTCCTGGCCTTTTCTCATTGTATACTTTACCTTTGCCTGCTTTTTCTTCTTTTTTCTTTTTTCTTTTTTTTTAAAAACCATTTTACTTATAAACTACATCCTGTAAAGAAAATGTGGGGTGTATTACACATCCTTAAAAACAAAGAGGGAAAGAAATGAACCTTTGTTAATAACTTCCACTTGGAGCGCTTGGGCTGGTTGCAAGGCCCAGGGGACTAATCTGCTGCATGTGGAAGGATATGGAGCCATTTGTCCTGGGAGAAGCACTACATTAAAAAGAAGAGGAAGAAGTCGCGGGGGAGGGGAGGCTCTGCTGATGAAAGTAGCTGTCAAATTAGCAGGTCTGGAAGTTGTAGTGCATATTGTTATGAGCTGCTCAAGTTCACACCAGAGCGCCCAGCTCCATCCGTCTTTCTCAGTTTACATTTTAATTGGCTTGTAGTTAAGTTTTTTAAACACTGCGAGATTGCTGACATACACTGTAATATCATGTGAATAATTTATGGAGGTTGCTCAAGACAAGCTTTTTCTTTGATTTGAGAATCCAAGGGGAAGCGGGGAGCAGGATGAGGGGTCTGGGGAGGGGCCGGGACAGGAGAGCAGACACAACTGCGTGTTGTGTGCTGGATGTAAAATGTGTCTGCCTCTGTAGTCAGCAGCGATTGGGATTTCAGGGAGGTTTGTACAATACAGTCTTATTAATAACAATTCTGTCAAGAGAGCACCCAATTAAATTGAATTGGGTTTATGACTCCCTCTTGGTTTCTTAAAATGTGTGGATATAAAACCTCTCCGATCTGAGTATTGGATAACAAGGGTGGTGGTTTTTTCCCCCTCCTTTGGTTAGTTTTAATGATTCCTCCTCCTACTGAGAATTTGCTTGTTTATTAATGCAGGAGTAGGCATTTTCCCAAACTCTCTCGCACTTTCCTGCTCTCACAGTAATCTAGAGGAGAGAGAACTGGTGTTTGCAAGCAGTCATGCAGGTTAGGAACTGGCCTTGCTTCTGGGAGTGGTTTGCTGGACAGCTTTGCGTTTAGAATATCATCTAATTAAGACCTGCGGGAGACTCCTCTTCCTAAATACATTTCTAAAAGATAATTTTTTTCTTATTACAAAACAAGTTAATTATAATAGATCAAGTGTGGAGAATACAAAGAAGAGACTAAAAATCACCTGTAACTCCGCCCATCATTGGTAACAATTGGAATGGTTTCTGTTTATACCCTTCTAGTCTTTTTTTCTATTCATATATAGTGGACATAATTGGAATCCTATGTGCTGTTTAGGATTTATCCTTTTTTCATGTTATTATGAGTATTTTCTCGTGTAAGTAGTCCACGGTCCCATTTCTAATGACTACATAATGTTTTGTATTTTCTGTGAATTACCCTACTTTATCTTACAGGTCTTTTATTATTGAAATGAAGTATTGTTTACAGTCTTTATCCACTTCTGTCGGGGAAGCGATAAATATATTTTTGGTTAAATCTTGGTGTCCATCTTGATTATTTTTAAGGAGAGCTCTTAGACATAGAATTTCTATAACGAGCAGAGAAAAATCTAAGGGAAGGTCAGCAATGCCCCAACAACTATTTTGTCTTGAAAAGTGGGATAAATCACAGATTTTTTTCCATTAATGAAATTAATAATTTCTTTCAATTAAAAAATGATAATGACATTCAGTCAGGTTCCTAGGTTCTTAGAAATTATTGAGATTATTACCTATCTGTTAGGAATAGGTTTTGGGGTTAAGAAACCCCACAAGGGAAAAAAATGAGCTATTTTTTCTTTACCAGTTGGTCTATAACTACCTAAGACTTCCTGTAATCTGTCAAGATGCTACAAATGTATTACCTGTCAACTCCAATAAAAAAAGGGCAGTTAATTAAAGGATGTCTTGCTGTTGAACAAACTTGCAGTCAATTGCTTGTAAGGAACATTTAGTTTGATGTGTAGTCAAAGGGCAAGAAAATCAGTATTTAGGATGAACTGGGGACTCACCTTTTTAAGACAGTAAAAACGGGAGTGACGTTTTTGGTGCTGAGATGCTTGGCCTGTCAATTGGTATGATGGTTTCCTTTTTAAAAGTATACTTATATATCAGAAAGAAAGGAAAAGACGTAAAGCAGTAAGATCCGCTGTCAGTTTGATAACTATGTCTTTACCTTCATGCAACCCTGGAAGACACTAATTTTCTTTTTTTATTATTAAATTTTTATTTTTTAATTACATTTCACATACAGTATTATAGTGGTTTCAGGTGTCTAGCACAGTGACGAGTCATTTATATAACTGACTAAATTCTCATTCTGAAACATCTGGTTCCCCTGACACCACACATAGTTACTACAGTGTTGTTGATATATGCCCCATGCTGCACTTTACATCCCTGTGACTATTCCGTGACTATGAATTGGTGCTTCTTCCCCCTTTTCACCCACCCCTCCAGCTCTCCTTCCATCACCCCAGCAAATCTGGTACCCATCTGATGCCACACACAGGTACTACAACCTTATTAACTCTATTCCCATGTTGTACACTATATCTCCTTGATTATTGTTCATATTGTTCTCCACCCCCTTCCCTTACTTTACCCACTGTCCCATCTCTCCTCCCATCTTCAAGAAGCCCCTCTAACATTCCTTCTAGTACTCATTTGGGGGCGATGAACTCCTTTTGCTTTTTTTTTTTTTAATCTGAGAAGCTCTTTATCTGTCCTTCAGTTTTGAATGCTAGCCTTGCTGGGTACATTATTCTTGGTTGGAGATCCTTGGTTTTCATCACGTTGAATATTTTCTGCCATTCCCTTCTGGCTTGTAAAGTTTCTGATGAGAAATCAGCTGAGAGTCAAATGGGTGTACCCTTATAAGTTACTACTTGCATTTCTCTTGCTATTTTTAGAATTGTCTCTTTTTCTTTAACTTTTGCCATTTTAATTATGATGTGTCTCGGTGTGTTCCTGTTTTGAATCATCATACTTGGGACTCTCTGAGAAGACACTTATTTTCCTCCAACATTAGGTCTGGCTTTAAGGTCATCCTGTGCATTTGTGTTGTGTTTGTATGTGCATAGTTGTGTACCTATGAGTATGTGCACGTCCGCACCCAAATGCACAGGTTGTAAGTAGACTAGATGAAGCAGGATCTACTTTAAAAAATTGGTGTACTCTGCAAATGGGAAGCTGTCATCCACAGACCCAGAGGAAAGGCTTCAGCTGCACAGCAGCCCGTGGGAACAGCTGCTTCAGCTCAGGCCCATTAGCTGCTCCCTCCAGGAGTGCTCTCTGCACCTTTGTTTAACTCTTCCTTGATAATCTTGGGTGGGAAAATACATTCTCTGAACAGTGAGCTTGTCAGGCTCAGTTCTTTCAGAGGGAGAGTCTATCCAAAAGGTAACATGCTGATTTAACATTTTAGGTGTTGAAATATTTGTGAAACAAATAATGTGTATATAGTTCTGTTTGGTTTGGTTTGGATTGGTTTTGGTTTTGTTTTGGTTTGTTTTGTTTTCATCTCAGAATCACACAGATATGAGACCGGAGCTATTAGAAACATGGTTGACCTTGTGTTGAAATTCCATTGGAGGGTACTGACCTTTGGAGCCTTACTTTGAAGCCAAGAAACTTCAAATTTTGCCAGTAACCACTTTAAAATGTGTATACCTGGCCAGGGTACACCAATCTCCTTTACTGGTTTTCATCTTTGTATTGACCATTTCTTATTTCATAAACAAGAGTTTGTTTTTAGTGTCAATTTTGTGCCCAAGTAGGCAGTATGGAATGCAAGAGAAGGCCTAAGTTAGGGTCAGTCCCCTCATGGGCCTTCCAATAAAGCAAAGTAAATACATAATCCACTTACAGTCAGTCAATAGCAATATTTTTATTTGTAATGATCCCACATTTCAGTTGAAGAAAGTATTTATTATTTTGGGAAGAAAAACATCAGCTTCATTAATGGTAGATTCTGAATGGGCTCAAGGATTTTCAGTGGGGCAAGGTTGTTGAGGTTTGCTTTCTTTCCTGAGCTCTTAGGAATTAGCAAATTCTAAACTGGCTGTTTTCAAATTACATGCAATTGATGCCTACCCTGAATGTCTGTTTCTCTCTGCCAAGTTTCAACTTGTAACCTATTTTCAAGCTTAATCCTTAACACCCCCAAACCAATGGAATGATAGGAGGCATCACCTTAAATCATAATATTTTCACAAGAACATGTTCAAGCTTGAAATAATGACCAGTTTAGAGAAAAGAGGAGGTGAGGAAGGAAGAGCAGACGAGTTTCTGTTTCCCTGTTTTAAAAAAAAGTTGTTTAAATGAGTAAGTTGCTTACATTTCTGCTGCTTTTCTCCTAAATAAACAAAGGGAGAGTACATTATTGCTCACAAAAGTGGTGAACTAAAAGGACACCTCTGCATCAAATTAAGATATTTATAGGGTGACAGTTGGTGACAGAGTGGAGTTTAAAAATGTTCCCATGTGAACATTTTGCAGATTTCTTTACCCTCCCTCTCTTTGGTATTGAGCACATCGATTACTAATTCCTGTCCTATGGGATGGCAAACATTTTCTGTAAAGAGCCAGATAGCACAAATTAGCCTTTGTAATCACGCAGGTCTCTCTACATACACTTCTTTGTTTTCTTTCTTTTTTTTTTTTTCTTTAACAGCACTTTAAAAATGCAAAAACTAAGCTTTCAGGCTGTACAAAAACTGATTACAGGTTGGATTTGGCCTGTCCGCTGTAGTTTGCCATCTTGTGCCCTAGAGAAATATGGAGGAAGTCCTGGCTGGGCGTGCATGTCGGATGTGCCAGCTTGCTTGCTTTCCACTCCTCGCTTTGTTCTGTGCTGGTCACTGGCTGTCTCAGGAGCTGGTCCCTGGAGCCCTACTCTCCTGTGTGATGTAATGGTGTGAAATGGCGTTTTCCAGTGGAAGGCCTGCAGGGGTAAATGCTGTCTCTAATTAACCTGTTCATTTAGTGCCATTATCCTTTATCTCAATCACAGTTCTGCTAGGGGAGGATAAGGAAAGTGCTTAATTAGAGTAACTGTTTCCCATTGTCTGTGTTTGCATGATGAAGTATAAAAAGCCTGGGAGATGAAGCTGTCAGTCACTGAGTGTATCAGGAGCCTCTTCATTTTTAGTACTTAATAATCATACTCTGTTATTGAGTGCTGTTGAGTGAGACCTTGGGTCACAGTCTTTATCCATGACTTTGACCCAAGACATTTGGCATTTGTAAGTTAATGCCTAATGTCCACTAACTGGATAATGTCATTGGCAAATTATAGCTCCATGCATGCTTATTTATTTATTTGCTCATTGCTTTAATTAAAGTACTTTGGATTGTTATATGTCTTTTTAGTTTGTTTTTTGTCACCCTAATTAGCTGTTAAGTACCTCTAGTACAGGCAATATGCCTCATACTTCCCTGAAGCCTAAGTCTATTGGAATATCATTGCAATATTTATAGGCATTTTTATTATAGTAAAATATTCATAACCTAAAATTTACCATTTTAACCATTTTTAAGCGTACAGTTCAATGGCACTAAGTACATTTACACTGTTGTGCAGCCATCATCATCATCCACCTCCAGAACTTCTTTCATCGTCCCCAACTGAAATTCCATATTCATTAAACAGTAAGTCCGTGTTCCTCCCTCCCCCAGCCCCTGGCAACCCCATTCTGCTTCAGTCTCTATGAATTTGACTGCTCTAAGTGCATCATGTGAGCGGAATCGTGCAGTATTTGTGTTTTTGTGAGTGGCCTATTTTACTGAGCATAATGTCCTTATGGGTCAACCAAGTTGTAGCATGTGTCAGAATGCCACTCCTTTTTAAGGCTGAGTACTGTTCCATTGTATGTAAGACCAAATTTTGTTTATTCCTTCGTCCATCAGTGGACTCTTGGCTTGCTTCCACCTTTTGGTTATTGAAAATAATGTTGCTATGAACATGTTCAAGCCCCTGTTTTCAGTTCTTTTGTGTATGTACCCAGAAGTGATATTGCAATATTTTTGAGACTGCCAGCATAACAAATTTCTTTTAAGCTCTATGGTACTTTAAATATTTTTTTCCATGATTTTCTATGTCATCTCTCCTAATACAATAAATTCTATAATAAATAAATCAGTTATTAGCTATGATTAACAAAAAAGATCAATGAGCACAAACATTTATTAACCCTGCAAACCAGGCCCTAGGCTTAGCTCTTTATGTGAATTAATTTACTGAAGGCCCACAGTATGTTCTCTGCATGTTACAGAAGAGGAAGCAAAGGCTTAGAGCGGGTAAGAAGTTTGTCTGAGGTCACAAAGCTGGTATGTGGCAAACAGGGATCCCCTTCAGAGCCTACACTTGTAAATACCGTGAAGCCATTCAGAAGAGTGGATTACATTTATATACCTCATTATATTCTCGGCATGGTTAGTAGAAAGCTTATCATTTTTTATAGTCTGATAACATTTTTGAATTTCAAAATCAAATTATATAAAATAACATGTAAAATTCTTTAAAAGCTCTAAAGTACCATACAAATGTAAAATATAAAGATTAAACCTAGAGGTGGACAAATGTTAAAAGCTATAAATATATAGAATAAAAACTATCTAGATTTTACACTGTAGTCTAAACATTATGCAAACTAGGGCCTGCCTTTGCAATTTTGTTAGAGCATTGTTTTTTATACCATTTTATTCATATCACTTCCAGTTCTTGTTAGAACTGGCACTGCCTTTTCAACTGCTGTTTTGAATTTCATGATTTTTTTTTTACTTAAGTTGCTGGGACCATGCCAGGTTCTCACATAATATTCTTTATCACTTATCATAAACTCAGAAGAGAACTGTGCCTTTAACCATCTTTGAAATCCCACAACTCTTAGGATAGGCCTAGATTCCAAATAGCTAAATCACTATCATGTGGAAGAGCCATTAGACTTAATTGTATTGTTTCAGAGGACAGAATTGAGGCCTTTCTGTGTGTATAGGTTCTAGAGGGACAGATTTCTGTTCAGAATAAAATGCACAGATGAACAGTGGTGCACTGGATGCTTTGAAAAGCAGTAAACTCCCTACCGGAGTGGGTATTCAAACACAGGCTGGAAAGCCTTTCTCAACAGTCAGGTGAAGAGGATTTGGACACTAAGACACTCAGTTTATTCATCTTCAGCCTTGGTATAGCATTCCATTTACTTTAAGTGTCTTGAGAACTTGATTTTAACAGTTGTCTCATGTGGTATATTTTTCTTCAACACAGGGCAGCAGCTAAGGGGTTTTGCCTGATTTATTTGCTATGCAAATAACTGAGCTGTGTAGGGTGGCTTATAAGTAGAAAATATTTAGACCAGATCCAAATCATGGTTGAGGAGATAAGACAACAACTGTTTAGATTCAGATTCTCCAAGGGTCTGTACAGACCATGTATAATATAGGACTGACACTGAGCAAAGTGTGTGAAGTGGTTCAATAAGTTTATATTGATTATTTGATTGATTGAGTTCTCCTGTACACAGTCTTATTGAAACTCTTCATCATCCAGCACTAGAAAACTTACTGTTTTAGTGTAACATTTGACTTGAGCAAGAGCTTAGGTATTTGGCACAAATGACATTCTCCCCTCTTTTCTGTTTAATGTGGCTCCAAGATCAACCAAAGTTAATGGAAATAGTGGAATATTTGCTCATCTAGAGGCCAAAAGTACTTAAAATTCAGTGCAGGTAGAATTGTTTGTTTAAGTAGTGGGAGGACAGACTTTGGTAATTTCAGTTGCATGTGTTGGTTCTCATTTTGTTTTGGTGGAAATTGAGTGTTGGAGACTTTGCCTGGAAGCTCGCCTCCGGCATTGACGTCTGACACTAACCACAAAAGCAGCCCTCCTTTCCCCTGGCAGAGCCAGGCCCACGTCCGTGGTTGTGATCTCAGGGGAGGCTCTCCTCCATGGCGTGGGCTTATGACAGGGAAGTCTGCCTCTCGTAAGGTGGGAAAAGTGGAGCCAAAGTGACCCCACAGAATTTGAGCTTGGGGAAACTGTCAGATCCAAAGGACCCATCACGGTCAGGACTGTGGCCCCGCCTGCACTGGCACCCATGGGCTTTGTCAGAGCCAGGTGTCAGAAATGGGTAAATATCAAATTGTATCTGATTAAAAACAGGAAGAGGCAGAGCTCCCCTTACCTACTCCAAGGAGCCAAAGTCAACTGAATGGTGTTTGGGTCCAGATGACTCAAAAGCCACAGTCTCATGACCCAACCAAAGAAATATTCAAAACTAGTCTGAAATATAACAGCATGTTTTTACAGATATGCTATCAAACACATTTATTTTTTACTAAAAAAGAACTATTTTTCTCTTAAAATGACCAAATGTTATTAATATGAAAAAGTATAGGATAAATACCTCTTACAAGAATCAGATTAATGATTTCGCTTTAAGTGAAAAACCTGGCAATGATACTACATAAACAAAGTTTGATCTTATTTGAATTTATTGTCTATTACATGGGAAAATATTGAAATGGAAGGAAGAAAAAATACTAAGAAAAACATCTGAATCATACTCATGTGTCTGAAAATGACTGATTATATAACTCTTTTACCTGTGAGATAGTGATAAGATAGAGAAGAGGAATAGGGATGGGTCAAGTGGGTTCCCAATGATGCAATAATGAAGAAATCAAAATCAAATAAAAATGGAAATGTCTTACATGTTGACAGGAAGGCAGGTAACAAACGCAATACATACATTTGTCAAAGCTCAACGAACTGTACACTTAAGATCGGCACATATTGCTGTGTGCAGATTATACTTTAATACCGAAAAGGACAAAGTCAGATCAATGTATTTGTTGAGCAATAATTTATGAGAAAATTACTGTATTATGCAATTTAGGGAGAAAACCTTTTTGGCCTTCAAGAAATTTGCAAATCATTGATTAATTCAATGATTTTTAAGAAAAATTTTAATCAAGACTGAATAATTCAACCGTGAGTGGTTCATAGACTTCTGAACCTGGTCATCATCCCTTCCTTTTTAAATATTAAAAAAAAAACAAAACTGAGACTTAGAAAATTTTAGAAAATTAACCAAAGAAAATGAGAAAAAGAGTTTCACCAGAAGGCAGGATTATAAGCTTACTGTTACCTTTTTCTCCTTTGTCATATTGACTCCCTCCCCCTCCTTCTCCCATGTGCTAATGTCTCCAAGCTTTTGTTTTCTGCTCTCTTTGATTTTCTCTTTATGTTGAATTCTCGTTGATTTATTAATTTTTGTTACTTTTTCTTTATTCAGTCAGTATAAAGAGCTTCTCCCATGTGCCCAGCAACGTTTTGTGGGCAGGTCATGCAGCGCTGACCAAGCAGACGAAGCGTCTTGCCTCACAGAACTGATTTTCTACCGTCGGTGCGCGTGGAGCCCATGACTGCCCAGACGGGTGTCCTCGCCCTGTCGCGACTCCATTGCCCTTCATGGAGACACCTCAGATTTAACATGGCTGTAATGCAAATCTCTCCCCGTCATCTCTCTACCTGCTGCTTTGCCAATGCATGAAGAACATTTTTGGTTCTTGTTATTGAACCTCTAACTTAGCCAGTCTCGATTCCCTAAATTCTAACAAACTTATTTTTTTCTTTATCTCCATTTAGAATCTCGTTTCCTTGCTTCTTCCTTGGGATGTTCTAGTAGCTTTCTAACTCAACTCAACTGTCTCCTATTGTCCCAATTCTCATCTGTCCTTATGTGAGTGCCTGATTAATTTTCCTAAAACACACCTTTTATATCAGTCCCTTCTCAAATGCACGCACACATGTACACACAACACACTCTTCCTTGGATCTCATTTGCCTTTCAAATTAAATGGAAACTCCTTTATCTAGCAATGAAAACGATTAAAAGCATGGCTCCAACCTCCCCCTTAAATCTTCTTCTGTCTGCACTACGGGTTCCCACGTTTAACTCCCACAAAACTCGACGCTTGGCTGCTCTTTTAGCAGGCCCCCCCGTTCTCTGCCACTCTGCACCTGCTCACTACTCCCCACCTGAAATCTCTTCAGCCAGAGAGATCTCTTCTTGAGTACCCCTCCAGGTTTCTGCGGATATACAAGCATTTATGAAATCTATACATTTTCCCATAAACCAGATCAAATTCTGGGTTGTTTTTTTTTTCTGTTGATATAGTCTTCTGCTCTTTTAATGTTACTCAGTAGAAAACTAAACTATAATTTTTAGTGAGTGGCTGCAAGATACTTCATTGTAACCACTGCTTGTTTATTTTTAGCTTGTCTTCATCCCAACATTGGGGGTGCAGGAAGCAGGTTGCTATCCTGTGCTCTGGCCCATGTGCTTAACGCGGCCTGTTAAATGCATGCAAGCAGTCTGCCCTGAGCCTTGACAAGAACTGTAGGACACACCACTCCAGGCAGTTGGGTACCTGAGGAAATGTTTGGGGGTCTTGAGGAGAGGTTACGGAGGACTGACCTAAATGCACAGTAAAATTGTAGCCACTTTTTTCCTATTGTTTTGAACAGCATCGTGCCTCCATCGCCTGCACGACAGCCATTTGTTGTTCCTTGTTACATAATCTGCAGAGAGCTCATGCACTTAGGAAGCAGCACATCCATCGTCGTGTCTCTCTTACAAGTAGCTAAAAGCAGAATCTGCTCTATGTCTCTGAGGCATTCTTTGCAGCACAAACCTCATGCTATCACTAATTAGCCAGAGCATTTCCATTCCTAGTGCTTGAGCATGACTAAGTCTGTTTTTTCCATGTAAAGGATGAAGCCTGCCTCTCTTTTTCGGGGCACCTCCATAAGACACGCAAAAGCAGGGTGGTGATGGCTCTCCGATCGGCCAATGCAGTGAAACATGCTGCAGCCTCGTTTGCTGCCGTCTTTCTTCTGTGAAGTGGGATCTCCGTCGGACTTTGCCTTTGTACGCTAACAAAATACCCAGCCACCCCGAGACAAGCCACTTCTGCATTATTCCGAGCGTTATTCCCATCCAGTCCCCATTTTTAGCTTCAGAAACCAGTCGACCAGTCATCCTCTAGCCAGCTTCCAGCCACTTGTGTTAATGATGTATGCAATGAGCAGCCTATGCTAGCTGCTAGTTCATTGAGGGGGATGGGAGGAGAAGGGGGAAGGGAGGGAGGAAGGCAAAACAGGAGGAAGGAAGGAAAAGAAAAACCACGAGCTTGTTTGCTTGTGACTGTGAAGTGAAGCTTGACGCGACCATCCTCACTGCCCCTCCCCACCGCCCCTCCTGCCGGGTGTCTGTGATCTCCTGTGCGCATACACGCACAGTTGCCCACATTCCTTGGCTCTGCCATTCGCTCAGTGGGGGGACATTTTCTTAGCTGAGCAGTGCAGTGCTCTGCCTGAGGGATTGAGAACATATTGCTTGGCAGGTGGGCCTGCTCAGACGCACTGACTGTTGTTTCAGCACTGACAGGGAACATATATCATGCAGGCCCATTATGCCAGCATAAATCCATGGTAACCTGTTCAAAGGGCTGCAACCAGCAAACAGAGTGTTGAGGTCTTAATAGGTGATATTTTTGAAACATGTAATTGGGATCGAAGAGGTAATTCTGGGTGACAGGCCACTCCTTCTGCCATCTTAACAGAAACTGGGCGTACAACAAAATACCACTCCTGTCACTCCACACGCAGATGACTGCCATTCCAGTTCAGCTCCAGGCAGCTGTGCATGGCGCCGACTGTGCCAGGAGGTTGTCTGTGCAGGGGAAAGAGCCTTCAGCTGTGAGGTCATTCCTTCATGCCTTGATGCTTAGTTCTACTGGCAAAAATGCTCATGGGGGTGTCAGTAGAGAATGTCGGAGCTTCTCTCCATAGCCTACTAATGTGAGTTTGCTTCGGGATTGAGTAATGGACAGATAAGCCTCCGAGCAGAGATTCCTGATCTTTATCATGAAGAGAAGCTATTTTTCATTTCCCCACTGGACGCCAGTGGGAGAACGAGATATTAATACAGTCCCTGGGCAGAATGTGAAGGGATTTGCTATCACTGTCTGGCTGCTTCCCCACAGGGAAGGTGGGCATGTGCCTGCCAGCACCTCAGAGATAGATTGGGTAAAGGCTGGCATTGGGTACAGACAGCCCTGTTTCCCAAGTTTTAAACTGAGGCAGGTGAAAGAGCATTTCACACAGGTTGTCATAAGGTGTGTCTGTGTTTGGAGTCATGGTGCCTTTCTTCATGATACATGGCTTGTGTTCCTACATTCTCATGGGACAGACTGGACAGAAGGTTTGCCTCACAGCATTTCATTGTCACGTACTTTCTGCTTTGACATGAGGACAGGGACCTACCTTATTTGTTCTTAGCTGAGTGTTAGTTTTGTGGTGAGTGCAGAGGGAATGAAGTAAAGATCCTCATTCATAAAGCGAAACACCATGAGAAGGTCGTTGTGGAGTTCTTGGCTTTCCTTTTACCTTCTTGATTTCCAAGAAATAATAACTCTTATATTTTAGTATGACTTGCCAATTAAATTAAAACTGGGTGGCAATATTGTATTATTTAATTTTCATTCTTCAAAACAACTAAACCAGTATCAGTGCAGCCTGATCTTCATGCTATAGCATCTGCATTCTGTCTTGCTACAAAAGAATTAATTTCCTTAAAGCAAACTAAACAGTGTTTTCATGAGACCAAGGACCTTCTAAATTATAAGAACCAAGGGAAAGACTGTTAGGAATGTGAGCAGTAGCAGTCAGTATTTAGAAAAGTTATGTTTCTGATGGCCTGGCATAGAATAGGGATTGTGGGAGATGTGGCCCCATCATACTCTATCTACCAATGACCCAGCCACCACACTGCCAGATTTCACTATTTGTTTATGCTTCTACTCAACAGTGTGGGTGGTTATGACACATGGTTTGTCAACATGGAAAGTTTCATAAAACATAAACATTGATGGGTCTTGCCTTGAATCTATAGATTGCTTTGGGCGGTATGGACATTTTAAGTATATTAATTCTTCCTATCTATGAGCATGGTATATGTTTCCATTTATTTGTGTCTTCTTTGACTTCTCTCTTCAGTTCCTTATAATTTTCTGTGTACAGGCCTTTTACTTCCTTGGTAAATTTATTCCTGGGTATTTTTTTTTTATGCAATTGTAAATTGGATTGTTTTTCTTAATTTCTCCTGCTAGTTTGTTATTGGTATATAAGAATGCAACTGATTTCTGGATATTGATTTTTATCCTGTTAGTTTACTAAATTTACTTGTCAGTTCCAATATTTTTGGGGTTGAATTTTGGGATTCTCTATCTACAGTATCATGTCATCTGCAAATAATGATAATTTTATTTCTTCTTTTCCTATTTGGATGCATTTTATTTGTTTTTCTTCACTGATTGCTGTGGCTAGGACTTCCAGTACTGTGTTGAATAAGAGTGGTGACAGTGGGCATCCTTGTCTTGTTCCTGATCTTAAGAGTAATGCTTTTAGCTTTTCTCCATCGAGTATGATGTTAGCTGTGGGTTTATCATATACAACTTTTATTAAATTCAGATATGTTCCTTCTATTCCCACTTTGCTGAATGTTTTTATTATAAATGGCTGCTGAATTTTGTCAAATGTTTTTCTGCATCTGTTGAAATGACCATATGATTTTTATTTGCCATTTTGTTTGTGTGGTGTAACATGTTAATTGATTTATGTATATTGAACCAACCTTGCATCTCAGAAATGACTCCCACCTGATTATGGTATATGACCTTTTATAAGTATTGCTGAGAATTCAATTTGCTAATACTTTGTTGAGAACTTTTTGCATTAATATAGTTAAAATGTCCATACTACCCAAAGCAATCTATAGATTCAATGCAATCCCCATCAAAATACCAATGGCATTCTTCACAGAAATAGAATATATAATCCTAAAATTTATATGGAACCATAGAAGACCTAGAATAGCCACAACAACCTTGAGAAAGAAGAACGAAGTTGGAGGGATCACACTACCAGACATCAAATTATACTATAAGGCCACAGTTATCAAAACAGCATGGCATAAAAACAGACATAGAGATAAATGGAACAGAATAGAGAGCACAGAAATAAATCCATGTCTATATGGCTAGTTAATCTGTGATAAAGGAAACAAAAACTTACACTGGGGTATAGACAGTCTTTTCAACAAGTGGTGCTGAGAAAACTGGACAAATACATGCAAAGAAAAATGAAATTGGATCATCTTCTTACACCATATTACAAAAATAAATTCAAAATGGATCAAAGACCTAAATATAAGACCTGAAACCATAAAACTCCTAGAAGAAAATATAGGGAATAACCTCTCAGACATTACCCTTAACAGTACCTTTAATGATATATCTTCTTGGGCAAGGGAAACAAAGGAAAAAATAAACAAATGGGGCTACTTCAGACTAAATAGATTTTTTTACAGCAAAAGAAATGATCAACAAAACAAAAAGATATCCTACAGAATGGGAGAAAATATTCGCCAATGAGGCATCCAATAAAGGGTTAATATTCCAAAATTTATAAGAAACTCATACAACTCAACACCAAAAAACAAACACCCAATAAAAAAATGGACAGAAGACCTGAATAGACATACAGATGACCAATAGACACATGAAAAGTTGATCATCATTACTAATCATCAGAGAAATACAAATGAAATCCACAATGAGATACCAACTCACTTCTGTCAAAATGCCTCTCATCAATAAATCAACCAACAAGTGTTGGTGAGAATGTGGAAAAAAGGGAACCTTTGTGCAGTTGATAGGACTACAAATTCATCCAAACACTATAGAAAACGGAATGGAGGTTCCTCAAAAAATTAAAAATGTAACTACCTTATGATCTAGCAAGTCCACTCCTGGGCATTTATCCAAAGAAATCCATATCACCAATTTGAAAAAATATATGCACCCCTTGGTTTATTGCAACATTATTCACAATAGCCAAGATATGGAATCAACCTAAATGCCCATCAATTAATGATTGAATAAAGAAGCTGTGGTTCATTTATACAATGGAGTATGCCTCAGCCATAACGAAAAGTAAAATCTTACCTTTTGCAACAACATGGATGGAACTAGAAGATAATCATGCTGAGCAAAGTAAGTCAGACTGAAAAAGACACATACCATATGATCTCACTTATATGTGGAATCTAAAGAACAGAATAAACAGTCAAAGTAGAAAAAAGAAAATTATTGGACATAGTAGTTTAGTAGTTGCCAGAGGGAAAGGGGAAGGGAGAGAGAGAAAGGAGGAAGGGGGATTCAAAGACATGGTGACTGAAAAAGAAATGACTCTGGGTGGTGAGAACACAGCGCAACACGAAGAGAATAAAGAACTGGAACCTGTGTAATTTTGCTGGCCAATATCACCCCAAGAAATTTAATAAAGAACAAACAAACAAAACATAGACTTGGGTGCTCTGTCCCCAGACATTCTAGGTGCAGCTTGGGAATCTGTACTTTTGAAATGTTCCCTAGGTGATTTACATCAATCTGTCGATTTGGGTCTGGGAAGCACTGATGAGAACACAAGACTGAGAACCTTACATTTCCCGTCATCTTACTGCTGCTCGGACAATTACTAACCATTTATTCCTGGGCCACCTTTCTAAAAGCAAATCATGATGTTTTAGCTGGATGCTCTAAGGAGCCTCAGGAGCTCCTTGCAGGGCAGAAAACCAAGAGGTTTTCAGGTACTCAAGAGAACATCATTTACTATATCACCATATGCATCATGAGTTCTACCTCTGAAATGTTTTTAAATGCCTTAATTTTTTAATTGAAAAAGCATTTATTGAGATATGCTTCATAGAAAGTTTACCCTTTTAACATACAATTTGTGACTTTTAGTTTGTTTACCACCAGTTAGTATATTGTGCAGCCATCACCACTGTCTTATTCCAGAACATTTTCATCCCTCCAGGAAGAAACCCCATACCTATTCCTTTCAACCTCTGGCCCCTGGCAACCACTAATCTACTTTCAGTCTCTGTGGGTTTGCCTATTCTGGGTATTTAACTTCTGAAATATTTTTAGCTGGCTGGACATGACCAGTTATGTTTTTAAATATCTCCAAGAAAAATTTTCTGATGCTGCAGTGAGGGCTCCTGGTTCTGCCATGTTTTATAGTCAGAAAGATTTCACTCATCTCACTTGTGCGTGCTTCTATTCTATTAGCTTCTATAGCATTACTCATAGTCCTTTGTGTATCTTCTCTGTCTCTCTCATCATTTCACCAACTCTCCAATTCTTTGTGGACTGAAGCATCATTATCAAATCACCTCCAGTTTATCTGCAGGATGAACGAGTTCAATATTCCTAAGCTCCTATCCTAGTCCCTCTTCTTGTTTATCTGAAAAATGAAGTACCCAACTTTTTTCCTAAGGTGAATGCCTCCATTTGTGCTCTCTATTCTGTCTCTTCCTGCCTCCTTCAGAATCTGGCTTTTGACTATCGGCATTTTTTTCTTCTTCAACCTACGAAAGTACTCAAGTTCACAATTGAAAAAAATTGCTTCAGTCTCGCTGCCCCCTCAAGCTACCATTCTGTTTTTCTCACTGCCTTCACTGCCAAACCTTTTGAAAGCACAGTTCGCTCTCCATGTTGGTACTGCTTTCCCACCCACTCCCCCGTCCCTTCTTGCACGCATGGTTCTGCCCTCAGTGCCTTATTGCAGTCTCTCTCTTCGTGGTTCATGGCGTCATCTTATTTGTCAAGCCCATACCCTTCCCTGGCCCCTTTGCTCAAGCTAAATCACTCTTTCTTTTGGCTTCTCTGGTATCTCCACATTCCCCTTTGACCTTGGGCTCCAGTGCTCAGTGCCTTCCTAAATATGGCTGCCCACTCTTCTTCTATCTGTCTCCTTGTTTTCTCCCTTCCCAGTCTCATAACACCATCTGGCTCCTGACTATGTGGACAACTTCCAAAGCTGCCTTCACTACTTGCATGTCCTGCCAGCTTCTGAGACTCATTGCTCAAAACAGAACTCATATCCTGGCTAGCTTTCTGTCTTCTCTAATTCTCGCCATAGTGTGACCCAGGGTTGAAAATTTGACCTCTTTCTTTCTTTCAACTCCTTGGTTGCCATAGAGGACAGCCAACATGTATGTAATAACCCTTTTGTTCTATCTAGGCAGTGTTTCTGCATCTGTGAATCTTCTCAGTATCATTGTCTCGGCCTTCATCGTCTCTTACCTGGACTGTCACCAGGCCCCATTTCGTCTTCTGCGTTGCGGCCAGATGTCAGTCCTTCATCAGCACAGAGCTGATTAGGGCATCTCCTTAGATAGCATCCTTTCAAGTTCCTGGAAGCCTTCTGAATAATTCTGTACTCCGTAACCGAACTCATGAGTTCTTCTGCACCTTGAACCTTACCTGCCCTCCCAAATGAATTTCATTCTTCTTCTCCGTATTCTGTGTGTTCTAGTCTAAACAAAACACTGATCATTCTTTCTTTTTCCTTTTCCTTTGCAAGTTCTCATTTTCAGGCCCTTGCTTATCCTGTATCATTTATCTAAAATAATATCCTTTATTTCTGCCAGTGTGAGCTCATGTATTGAAATTCTCTCCTCCTTTAAATTCCTTCTCTTCCATGAAATCTTGGAATAGGATTCTCTTTTGGATTTCTAGAATTTCGTGTGTGTGTGTGTGTGTGTGTGTGTGTGTGTGTGTAAGGAGTGGGAAAGGACTTCTGACACTTAGTCTTCCATATCAGTTATTTATGTGCTTGTTTTATCTGATCCCCCCAAAATAGGAGTCTTGCATTTCATTGTTATAATTCCTGTAACAGCTGATACACTATCTTTTTAAAGAATATCTCAAATATAGTATATTATGAATAAATATTTCTTAAGTAAATGAAATTTTTAACCTCTATAAAAATATAGAAAATGTAAAAACTAAACTTATGAATGGCAGGCTTTATGTCAGTGTCAAGAGAGTTCTTAGTAGTTTCTGAACTATTATTATTTTCAGTCAATCCAAGTACAAAGCTTAGATGAAGGAAGCTTGAGAGAATTATAGCAAACCTGACATCATCTTCATTGTAATGTCTTGCATTTGCATAATACTTCATTCCACTTGAAAGTACTTTCACACCTTATCTGACCCTCTGTATAGCTGTATCAAGTTAGAAAGGGATAACTATTCATAAGTGAGGGCAATGTGGCCTGGTGAGTTTTAATGGCTTAACCAATGTTAGGTCATTAGATAGTGGCAGAGCATGGACAACGGGACATGGTAGCTGTCTTTAAACATTTGAAGAGCTGTCATGTGAAAAAAGATTAAATCTTATGTTTTATTCTTTATTTCCTCAGAGGGCAGAAAAAGTATAAGCAATTCAAGCTCAATTAAGGAGAAAAATTGTTTAACTATCAGATCATCTCCAAGATGGTGCTGACTGCCTCAGTTGTTCAAGTGGAGCTCAGGTAGAGCAACCTGGCAAACCTGGTGGAGAACATTTTATTGAAAAGGGGCACTCAAAAGGTGTAGGGTGATGAGGGTCCCCTTTAATTCCTATGATTCCTTTTTAGGTTAGCACTGTGCTGGTATACTCCATAATCCAAGTTCTGATTTCTGTCTTTCTTTAGAACTTGACCTTAAGCAAATGTAGCAAAGGTGGGGATGACCCCCTGTCCAGGCCCTAAATCTTTCACAAAATGGAGACCACACCTTATCCTAACCACTCTTTGTAACTGTCAGTGGACCACCTGCAGGTGGGAATATAAAAGGACATATTTTCACCAAGTCCTTCAGTACCTAGAGTTGCCATCCCAGTAAAAAAAAAAAAAAAAAAAAAAAAAAAACCATGAAGTTTGCAGAAATCTCACAGATGTCCTCATCACATGTAGCAGACCCAGCCTGGCACTCCACACACCTCTCTGGTGTTAGGGACATGGTGAGCAGTCCCAGCATTCTCTCACAATGGCATAGTCTGTTGGAAGAAGGCAGGTGACTCTAATGAGCTCCAAACTTTTCCTTAAAATGGGGAGTTGCCTAAAAAGGCAACTGCTGCAAAACGGCCAAATGGAAATCATGATATTTTACTGAACTCAGAACCAGATCTGCCTTTTTTCCCTCATAGAAACATTATGTGTGCCATGTGCCTTGGGAGCCAAAAAGAAATCATACTTTGGCTCCCTGTTCCACTTTTCTAAGCTCAGATACTGTAAATATCCTTCTCTCCTCTCATAACATTAAATTTTTCATGAATTCATCATAAAGAAGCCACTTTGTAGGTTTGGCTGTTACCAGTGAAAGACTTCATTTTCTATTTCACAGTAACTTTTCAGTGCAAAAAAAAATTTATGGGTGCAATGTTGAAAGACTAAAATTATTCATTAACTCTTCACTGCCTGTAAATGAAGAGAATTCTTCTGAAACTTACTGGGACAATGCGGACATGATGTGAATATTTGTGATGGTGCTTCATCTCAGCCATAGCCCCCTAATCTTTCTCAGGGGAGTTAGGGGTAAAAGAGGACATGAGCTTCCTGAATGCTTTATAGATTCACTCATCAGTTCACCCCAACTCACAGGTTTCCCAGTGTTATCGTAACTCACCAGTGCACTAAAGAATCCTCAGTGATCGAATGGTATTCTGCATTGATGAAAGCACCAATCGCTTGGTAGCTGGATACCAGCGGTGTTCTTTAAGATGCAGCCTAACAAAATCCGGCAGTGCATCAGAATGCCCTGGGAGGCTTGTTAAAACATGCTAGGCTTCATCTGGGGTGGGACCCGAGAATTTGCTCTCTCAGTAAGTTTCCAGGGGGTGCTGAGGCTGCTGGTCTTATGACTGTACTTTGAGGAACACTGATGTGTTGAAAGAATGTCACATTGGGAAGTCAGGAAGCCAGGGTTCTCGTACTGAGTCCACTCTCAACTAAGCATGGGTCTTCGGACAGTCCCTGGGTCTCAGTTTCCTCATTCATAACAGGAGAGTAATGACTTCCGCTCTAAGTGACCAA
The DNA here is from genome assembly GCA_004026885.1 of Lyroderma lyra. NCBI lineage: Eukaryota > Metazoa > Chordata > Mammalia > Chiroptera > Megadermatidae > Lyroderma > Lyroderma lyra. Next base: position 307,798 of record PVJL010000477.1, on the reverse strand, counting down.
GTGTGACTTTGAGAATAAAACCTGAGACTCTACAGGAAAACACTGAGCACTTCTGGAGAGACTTGACACAGTATAGTTACTATGGTGAAAAGAGTTGGAGGAAAAGAACTTGGAAAAGTTTGAAGATGTAGACACCGTCCAACACAGGCACACAGAAGGCCAGGATCCTGCTGCTGGGCATGCCAAGAGGGGCCCAGCAAGAGGACATGTGAAGGTGGGAAGGCTAGGAAGCCCTTCCCCTCAGCAACCTGTCTCTGAAAAAGTCAGACTCCCTGCTTTATTTGTGTTTTGTGCAGGATAGCCAGGCTGTGTTAGAGAAGGGTTTCACAGACTTTCCTGTGATTCAGAATTCCCCAGGACACTTGTAAATACACAGAAGCCCAGCCCTGTCCTACTTCAGGGAACCGGGCCTTCAAGTGATTCTTACACACTCTAGAGTTTGAGAACCATTGTCTCTGTGTGAAAACCCTAAAGCCATTACACAACAACTTAGAAAGGAACTATATACTCTAAACAGTGGTCCTCACCCTTGTCTGCACGTTGGAACCCCCTGAGGATCCTTTAAATTCCACAGGCACAGGCAATGTCCAGTCCCAGTTGGATGTGAATCTTGGGGGAGGGGCTGCGGATTGAGCATCAAAACTGTCTTAAAAGCTCCCCGTTATTCAGATCTGCAGCCAAGAATAAGAACCACTGACTTCGCGAGAGTCCTCGTCATGGTATCAGCAAACGAATTGTTTGAGCTGGCGTGTCCCCGCCCCGCTCCGCGCAGCGCAGTGAGCGTATGGCGGGCAGCTTTGTGTGCCCGGAGCCTCGCCGGGTGCCTTCCAATGCTGTAGGTGCTCCACGCTTCCTGGTTAGAATTTTGAAGGACTGATCAAATCAAGTGCCAACAAAACTGACACCAAAAGGCCCCCACATTGAAACCTTTTATGTAAATATGGCCTGTCGTGGAGTTCAGGCCCTCAGGAGAAGTTATCTGCTGACTACTTTGCAGAATCAGAGTCGAAGGTTATCATTTGAACAATTTGTAGAACCCTAGTCAACCCCAATTATAATTTATTTTTTCCAGGTGACACCAGGGATCAGGAAAAGTTTTGCCTTGCAGAGCTTTGAGGAAGGATGCAAAGTAACACATACTGAGCACTCACTGTGTGCAGGCCATTTTCTTGTGCTCTCATCTCACTTCCCTGCAGACGTGCCCCCTTCCTGGTCTCTCCGAGGGGAGAAAGGACAACAGCAGATGGCCCAAGGTGGGAGGCAGGAGTGGGCCCGTTTGACCTCAGAGCCGGAGTTCCTTTCCCACATGGATTCTGTCGCCAGTCAGATCCTCTGCAGCCACCCCTGCTCCTCCCCCAGCCTGCTCCTGCCGGCCGGCCCTCGAAAACTCCTTCTCCGACATGCCAGACTGCACAGAGAGCTCCCTGGCTCCCGTGGTGAGACTCCCTCTGGGGAATTTTCGCTGACCCACAACTTGCTTATTGCCTGACCACCTTCCACAGGGTCCCAGCATCCTGTGCTGACCGCAGGATAAAGCTTATCCCTGTAGCTTTGTAATTGTCTACTTAGCTCTCCCTCCCCTAGACAGGAGACTCCTCGAGGGCAAGAACTGTCCACGGCTCACCTGCGCGGTCCTGTAGTCTCACGTACTGTCTGTTCCTTTGGAGGCACTCCGTAAACTCTTTTTAAGGAACGAATGACAGCAGAAACTCATCCATGAGCACAGATCTCCTGAAATGCTGTGGCATGTGTGCATGTGTTGTGCTTCAGAATATTTCAGAGACATTTCTCAGATTTAATTGAGGCTTCTGGGGAGCTTTGCTGTGTTCTTCCTTGCAAAACATAGAAGGTCGTTACCGGGAAGTCTCAGTGTACCATATTTATCTGGTGAGTTTTGAAAATACTGAGTAATGGGACTAATGACTCAACATAGTATTTTCCAAACCGTGAGGTAATCTTTGGACTTTGCAAGATCATTATATTAAGTGTACTTTTTAGTCTGTCAGTAAAAAATAAAAAGCCTGTATTTTCACATTAGAATTCAAAGAACATCTGCTGCGTATTGTAAATAACATATTTTTGAAAACCAGCTGATGCATACTCAGCCTGCGTCTCCTGCTAACTCTAGCAGGTCCTGAAGCTAAGGTTCAGTGTGCCATTGGTACAGCTCTGGCACGGACGTCCCGCCACCTTCTGTAAATCTTTAGAAGCCAATACCCCCCAAAACACACTCAGCAATGTGAGGTGTTCAGTTGCCTGTTTTCCAGTGGGCTTAGAAGGGACTGTGTTCTCGGCCGATGTAGCGCTGTGAGACCTGGGAGAGGCCACTCCTGGTGGGGGAGGTTGTGTCACCCGCTGGTCGGCCTGTGGCGGCCCGGAAGGGAACGCTCAGGGGCTCCTGCGTGCGGCCTGCTCGCGTCCTCCAGCCCGAAGCGCACCTCCTTGCGGGACTGCGCAAGTCAGCCTTTTCCTTCTCCTCAGTTTGTCTCGTTAGCACTCCTTCTCGGCGAGTAAGCACCATATGTCTTCTCTGGGAACTTGTTTTCGGGAGATTCCCAGCGCGTGTGCGCTGGCTTGGAAGAGAGGAAGAGGGTGCTGGGTGAAGCAGCAGAACGCAGCACCGTGCCAGCTTCGTGCCCATCTGCCCCACGGGCTGCTTTGTCCCACAGCATGAACACAGTATTTCACTGGCGCTTCCTAGGGTCACGGGAAGGAGCCTGGCTTACAAGTGGAGTTTCTGAGCCAAAGAGAGAGCCTGGGGGGTGTCCCTTCCGGGGGCTCCTCATTGTCCTGGCGGACTGGGCCGCCCGAGCACCTCTTCAGGGATCCTGTGCCCTGTCCTCGTGGAGAGGGTAGCACATACCGGTTATAAGAGGGACTCTGTGCACTATTCTTTTGCTTCCTTGCTCTCCACCAGTCCCGGGTGCCAGAGCATGCAACTAACATGTTTTGCTTTTGAAATAATTTGGTTTCCTGGTGGTGAAGTCCACCACCCCCTTTCCAACCTTTAATACCTGTCTCCTTTGAAAGCCAGCTTGTCGAGCATCCAATTTGTCTCTTTTCTCCTCATTTTCCTTGTGCTCAGGCTCTCTTTTATCAAACACAGACAGAAGGTGAGCCATTGACACCTCAAGGCAAGCAGCAGCTTGAAGCATTTTTTTTCATTCACCTTGACATCTCTTCAGCGAAGAAAAAGCAAGGGTTGGGGACCTGTCTCTTCATTTTGGCTTCCACAAGAGTTACTACCTCTTTTAGAGCTGCTGCACAAAATAGCCTCGCTGGTTGTTCTTGCTTCCTACCTGTGTCCCTGGAGCTTTTACCCATTGCTTTGAAAGGGTAGCTATTTTCGTTCCCTCGAGAATTGACCCACCTTACATAGGGGTGTGTGTGCGCATGGGCATGCATTTGTGTTCGTGTGCTATCAGTTAATAATGAAAAATCAGACCTAGCCCCCTTCTTGCATATTTCCCCTAAAGAATCAGTGTTAATCATGATTGCCAATCCTTATTTTGAGTTTTCTGTGAGCCAGGGGCTATGCCTGGTTTCATGTCATTCTTAGAACAACCTTTTGAAGTAAGTCCAGTTTCCCAGATGGGGACACTGATTCATGAGAGGCTGTGTGCCTTCGTGGAGCCAAGACATGAACCCTAGCGTTTGGACTTGATTGCTTAGGCTATTCTCAAGTCACCTAAACTGACTGGGTCTGTTATCCTATCAGTTACTTCTTTAAATTTTGCTGACCATAGTGATGTCTTTGTCTTTAGAAGGGCTAGATCTCAGCACAAATGAGGTAAATGGAAGGTAATCTATTTTTCTGAATTTCTAAGGGATAAGACACACTCCCACCGATGTCTGTGGCCCATTAGATCAGTGATTCTCAGTGACACAGAGGAGATTGACCAGTGTGGTTGGGAAAGTATGTTAAGGACCATAGGAGAGAGAGTGGGGACCTAGTTCTAATGTAACCTGGGGCGACAAAGGAGTTGTGATCATCACTCGATAATCACTATTCCGAAACTACACAGTGTTGTTCTAATTATAATGGCTAAATATCTATACTACATGTCAGGCGTTGACTGGACACTTCACATGTACTTTCGTTTAACAACCATCCTGCATAAATCTATAAGATAGGTATTACCCCATTTTGCAGAGAAGAAAAGTAGATTCAGAGAGGTTATCTTGGTCTCATTTGCTCAGATCTGAAATGAAAAATAAAAACTGTTTTGGTCCCCTATCTGTCTATCTTCAAAGGCTATGCTGGTGCTCCATTCCTCCTTCCTTGCCGGCCTCTCTACCCACTTTGAGATGTAATCAAAATCATTTTTATCATTAGCAGGTCATCCTATTGATAAAGGAGAGAAATAGATGGATCTTACATTGGTGGCCCAGAGTGTGTGATTAAGCTAAGCACACAAAGGTTTGTGCCCCTGGTTTCCTGGATGCGCCTGTCTTTCAGGTGCTCTGAGCAGCCAGCTGCCATGTCCTTAACGTCGGTGTACTTTTACTTGACACTGAGAATTATTTCCAGAATTATCAGTGCTTGTCCGCTTTGTTAAATGGACACAGATTACAGGTTCCTTCAGAGGAGCCTTCAGAAGTCAGAGGAGCTGGGAATTTGTACCCAGCTCTTTAACTAGCTGTGTGGACCTGGGAACCTCACTTAACTCTCTTCAAGCTCATATAATCTGTGCATGATATTAGATGATTTCAAGGTTGTTATGTTTTGGGGTTTTGTTTTTTTTAGCTCAGAGTGATGATTCTTCTGCACTTTCAGGCCCATTTATGTTACACATGTGGGAAGAGCCCTGTGTACTGATAAAGGATGTTGTTAGTTAATTGAGAAAGTCAGGAAGACTTCATTAAAAAGGAAACACGTTAGCAACATTCAGGGTTTTAAAAAACAGCTTTGTGGTGTAATTGACATACGATACATTGCACGTATTTAAAGTTACAGTCAGGTCAGTTTGGATGTCTGTGTCTACCTATGACACCATCACAGCAATCAAAATAGTGAACATACCTGTCACGCAGAGTTTCCACATGCTGTTTTCTGGGCCCTCTCCTGCCCCGGTCCCTGCTTTACATTTTTAGACTATTATATAGTATGTATCATTTTCTCCTCTTTCATTGTACATAATTGTTTTGGGGTCTATCTATATTATTGCATGTATCAACCCTTGAACAAAGTATTTTTCCATTTATTTAGGTTTCTTTAACTTCTCTCGGCTATATTATATTTTTTTCAATGTACAGGCCTTTCCCATTTTTTGTCAGAATTATCCTTAGATATTTCATACCTTTATGCTATCGTTAATTATGATTTTTAAAATTTCAATTCAATTTCTGAATGTTGCTATTATAATTGATTAGTACAGTTGATTTTTTATATTGATTTGCAATTATGTGTAACAATTACAACATAACATGTAATTGTATATTCTGCAATTATGCTAAATTCACTTGCTAGTTTTAGTAGCAATTTTATAGATTCCATTTGATTTTTTACTTTGAATTCTTCTTGTTATGTTTGCAAACAAAGACAGTTTACCTCTTTCTTTCCGATCTGGATGCCTTTATGCTTTTACTTCCCGATTGCACTATTAGAATCTCCAAAACATTGTTTAATAAGCATGGTGAGAGTGGACATTCCTGTCTTGTTCCTGATCTTAGGAGGAAAGCATTCAGTCTTTCACCATAGTATATGGTCAGCTTTAGGTTTTTCATAGATAACCATATGGGTTTTTTTTAGTTCATTAATATGGTAAATTACATTGATTGATTTCTCCGTCTGATACCATTTTATGCACGTGGTGAAGGCTTTTCATAGAGTCTTGTACCATCTTTCTTCTATAATTCACATCTTTAATGCATCCTCTGCAGGCTCAGGCTCAGTTTAAGTGAAGGGAGATCGTAAACATTTGTGAAGTGTGGAATCCTTCTAAATTGAAGTTTTGTTTTTGTGTTTGTTTGTTTGTTTGTTTGTTTTTACCAGTCTTTCATAGTTGTCCTGTTCACACCTAAGTGAATAGCATTTTGTCTCTAAGCCTTTGCCTTGAGTGTTTCCAACACGTTCTTTTTGTGTTTTAGAGAAGCACTAATTCTCTTTTTATATTCCTATTTCATCTGTAGATAATACTTAACTAAAGTATGTAATTGCAATACCCAGCACAACTGGCATAAACAGATTTGGGACCCTTGGCAATTCAGCTGATGAAAGCAGCATGTGTGGGCAAATAGAGACTAGCCCATCAGAAGCAAAGATTGAGTGTGCTGTGGTCTCACTCAGTAACCTTTATGGGGAGCATAATGGAAATCAGGAAATCATAATTGGTTACAGGAAAGCAGGGAGATGGTAGTTGATTAAGAGAGCATCTGCAATTCTCTTTAATTCCTGTAAACAACAGTAGTACTAACCTTCAATATCCAGGAGGCAAAAGGAGCTTTTGGTCACAAGACCTGCTGTGCAAGGAACACAAATTAGACAACATTACTCAACACTGATCCCTCTTCACAGTTTGAGAAACAACCACGAGGAAGGGTGGATCCTTGCATCAGCTTTAACTGCATGATAACAAGTAGGAAGTAGTTGAAAGAGCCCTGTGTTTAGAGCCCTCTGAGCCTAAGTTTGAATATCAGCAACTCTGTACTGTTGCTCATCCTTGGGTAAATAGTTCCCCAGAGGGTCATCTTGAGGAATAAGTGATTGAGCCTGCATGAGACTGACACAGAGTGTAGGTAAGCCTTGTTTTTCATTTGGGTCCTCATTCCAAGATGTTTACACTATCTGAGATGGTGTATTGTACCCAACCGTGTGACTCTTACTGCCCAGAAGTCTCACAGTTCCAGTCCATTGCAGTGTCTGGTGGAAGTGGAGAAGACAGAACATCCAAAGCACAGGAAACAGCTTGAACAAGTTAGGAGGCAAAGAAGTAAAAAGCATGCCTGGGAAGGTGCGAGCAGCACAGGGCTCATGTTGAGGTGGAGTGGGAGGTGAGGCTGAAAAGTCAGCTGGGGCCTGACCACACACCAAGCCGTGGACACCAGAGGCAAAAGATAGGCAGGGGACAACCATTAAGACTCTTTCTTTCTTTCTTTCCTTCCTTCCCTCCTTCCTTCCTTCCTCCCTCCCTCCCTTCTTTCTTTCTTTCTTTTTTTTTTTTTTTTCCTTAAGAGATCACCATGGTGAGAGCTGTGCCAGAGAGTCTCAAACCTCGGCTGCAACTGAGTCACCTGGGAGCTTGTTAAAAAATACATATACCTTGGGCCCCGCCCAGACGTGCTCATCCTAATCTATAGGTTGGGGTTAGGGCATCTGTATTTTTAACAAGCTCCCCAGGTGATTCTAAAGCACACCAAAATTTAGAAACCACTGCTTTAGAAGGTTGGTCTGGCAGCATTGTGCAAGATGGATTGGAGCCCAGAGAGTCTGGAGGTGCAGAGACCTGCTAGCAGGCAATTGCAACAACGGTCCCGGCAGGAAATAATGAGGTTGGAGGCTGGGGGGGTGGAAGGGAAGGATCAGCTATTGGAGGTATTTTTGAGCGGCCCTGAGCAAGGACCAGGAACCAATTTGATGAGAAATGGGACTTAACACATGATGCCCAGGTGTAGAGAATTCTCCAGGGTGCAGGGGGAGAGGTGACAGTCCCCTGGGGGCCTTACTCGGATTGCACACACCTGCTCCCTCCCCTTCCACCCTCACCCTCCACTCCGTGCTCTTCTCCCACGAGCTCCCTAGGCATGGGCAGAGAGCAGGCAAAGCAGTACCTCCTGGGGAAGCAGAAAGCTCCTCTAGGTGATCCCTCCATTTGAGTCGGCAACTGGGAGTAAATGGCACCGAAGGGGGAGTGGTGAGACCAGGAGTACCAAGGGGAAGGGCATGAGCTCTGTTTGGAAGGACTGAGCTAGAACTGGCTGTGGGATGCGGGGTTCCTCTGTGTATGGAACTCAAGAGCTAGGCCGGAGATACAAATGTGAGAGGCTGCCCCGTGGGTGTCACGAGGAGACAGCCGAGCCCGGGGAGAGACTAGCGAGGAAGCTTCATTTAGTAGGAGAGCTGGTGGGGAGGGGAGGGAAGGCTCCAAGCCAAGGCCTGAGGAAATGACCTGGAAAGATCTAGAAGCCAGAGGACAGAGCTCTGGCTCCTCTAGCCATTCTACTAAGCATGACCATGTACGTGGAGCAATCCTGTCACCCAGGCGTACGTGGCACATTTATGTTAAGGGGTCAGTTCTCCACAGAAACACATGATTTAAAATTTTCTTTCTTTAAAATGATTTAAAATTTTCTTTCCTAAATCCAGTGGCTTTGAGCTGATGTCCCAGAGACTGACAGGCTTTTACTATTAAACCATTCTCCCTAGGTTTCTGATCAACTCCTAACCCTTCTGTACACATTTTTGGCCCAGTACAGCCAAATACGAGGTATGATAAATCATTATAATACTTTGGGGTCCTTACTCCCCTCAAAGTTTCACATGTTTTGCCTGTATTGTGTGACCTCATGCTGTGAAAATAGGATGTTATGTTTGGCGGCATCTCCAGGGTGCCTAGCAATTGGAGGCTCTTCTTAACCAAAAAGAAAGCAAGTCGAAGGAACCACTGTAGAGAGGAAGGTCACTTGCATCAGTGCAGGAAGTAGAGAATTATAAGGAGGGGCTTTTTATGGTGCTCTGAAGCTGTGGTGCTTGGTGGGCACCGTAAAGTCCGGCCACTCCTGACACTGGCAGCACTGGGTTGTGAGGTAACACTGGGTCAGCTGTCTCTGAAGGCACTCGGACACATGACACAGTTCCCAGTACAAAGGGCCTACACGTGCAAAACTGTGTGTTTTATCATAGAGGAGGCTTGGAAATTCTCTCATTTTCTGGGTAAAGAAACTGGAGCATCACGTAGTGAAGACAGGATGCCATGGTTTTACCGCTCGTGGTTATGGGGAAGGAGACTGCGCCTAGTGTCTGGGAAGCAGACTGCAGCATACTTCCAGGGGGGCTGTCCAATGAGACCACCAGATTACTGAGAGAGAGGCTTGTGTGTAGAAGGAGCAGCCTTGGAAGGGTCACTCAGACCTGGGCCTGGGCCATACTCCACTCTCACTCCTTAGTAATATGACCTTGGGAAATTTATTTGACCTTCTGAGCTTCAATTTCATTTGTAAGGGGAGGCTAATCATATATACCTCCTGAGAGTAGTTTGAGGAATTAAATACGATGTGACCATTACAGTGCCTGGCGTGTGGTTGATCCCCCCTAATTAGTGACTTATAATTACTAGTTCTTTCCTATCATCCGTTAGAGAACTCATGCATTCCCTGGATGCACCTAAAGGGAGAATACTTTTTTTCATTGGCATTCCTGGTTTGGATTTTAAATATTTTTTTCCCATAGAAATGTTACAGCTGGACAGAATTTCAGTGTAATTGAGATAGTGCTGTTAATAAATTCTGTCCTTCAAGGTATTTATGTGCTGAATAGGACTTTTGGAGTGGGCCTGAGCACCAGGGTTCCCAGGAACAGTACCCTAACCCCTTATTTACTAGTGAATTTTGGTGAGCCTTGTGCTCAAAAGTTGCAGAATTGCCAGAAAGTTGGCTTGGGCAGGGTGTGTGATCACAATACGCATAAAAGACAACAGGATGTGAGGATGTCACTGCACCAGGAAGAGCACGCGATGACGTCTCGCATTCCTACTCCAGGCAAAGACACAGCTGAGCAGCCACCCCAGTACTTGGAATTATGTCAGCACCCCCGCCATCCTGCCCCTCGGGCCCCACCGCTGCTCTCGGGGAGGGTACGAATGCCGTCCCGGGGCACTTCATGTCGACACGAACTGGCCATCAGCGGGCCCTTTCTGTCATCGGCTCGCCGGATGAATGCCCACCATGGCCAAGCGTCTGCCTGCCAGTGCGCATTGTCCATGTAAAAACACCCCAGAGACCCCCGAACTCGGGGGTTCTGAGGCTCCCACCCATTTTCGTCCTCACATTCTCTCAATCAAAGAAATTCCTTAAGAAAGTGTAAGGAGTGGGGGCATCTCTGGCTCCTTATGGAGTTTTCTTTCCTGGGGAAGCTGAGCCGTCACGAAAGAATAAATAAGGAAGGCTTGGCAGGACACTTAGATGCCAAGCTCACGACCGCTGGGTGTGCGCACTGGACGGTCCTCCTAAGCTTGGGTAGAGGCTGCAGTCCTTTCAGTTCAACCTTTGTGTTTAGAGAGAGGTTTTTGGAAGGAGATCGAAGGGCGCAGGTTCCTGGCCTGATTCGTAAAGAGCTGCTTTGGGGAAAAGCTTGAAACAGTCACACCCAAGTCCAAACACAAGAAGCAGGCATGAGTCCAGAAAGCTTGGTGACATGGATAGTAGTTGTAATATTTAAAAAAAAAAAAAAAAAAAAAAAGGATTTGCATGCCTTCTGCACACCCCCTCTCTCACTAATCTCCACGTTAAATGTCTGTCTCCCTCCCTCCCTCTCCCTCCCGCCCGCCCTGTCTCCCTCTCTGTCTTCCTGGGCTCTTCCTGACCCCAACCTATATTTTTCTTGTTTTATACACCTTCTAAACTCCAGGTGTAAAATCCATACTTTGTCACCCCATCCTCACTCTTTTGTGGGCAGAGGGTATTGCACGGGTAATTGAAATCTATTGGAGTCACATCTGAAAAGGAAATAAGAGCCTAAGGTTAAGTCTTGGCTTCTCCACTCAATAGGCATACAATCCTGAGGCAGACCACTTACGTTCTCGGAGTCTTAGGTTTTATTGTCTGTATTTTACATATGAGAAAACTATCTTAGAGAGTTGTCTGGAAGAACAAAGGAATTTCAGACGGATTTTGCATGCCTACCACGTGCTGGGAAAGCCAGTCACATCCCAGCCCGCACGGTGCTGGCCCACAGCACAAGCTTACAGTCCATTTAACAGTTCAGCCATTTATCCCTTTCTGCACTAGCAATGGTCATTTTATATGAAGTTATGTTCAGGTGTGGTTTGTGGTATACACACTACATTTTAATGCCCTTAGGACAGTGTTTACCAGCCTTCTTTTCACTAGAGCCCCCACCCAAGGAGCCTTTTTAGACATTTTAAAAAAAATCATACTCCCCTTCATGAAGGTAAATACTAAGGAATGATATTTTGTAGGCTAGGATTGAAGTTTAAAGGACTACAACCATTGTAATATATGATATATTTTTTTACTTCCAAGAATTTTATTTTTTCCTCCTCTTGGAGGTTCCGATGCCCCTTTCGTGATACGTAAAAAGGTTTTAAAAATGAGGACTTTCTTTTTCTTTATATTGTTATAATTTTAATCAATAAATAGTTCTTTTTCTTTAAGAACTCTGTTTTCTTTCTTTTGTATTTTTCTTCCTTCCTCACAGTATACCCTCAATAGAGATGGCCGGCTTGTCCTTCAGTTCCTGGCCTTTCCTGACTTCTCCCCTAGCTGGCCTTTGATCCTGCCCGTATCTCTCTGGCCTCCAGGTGATGCAGGTGCTCCCATTTTCCTAGGAAATACTCAGTTGGTTTTCTGCTGAATGCCCCTTAGGCTACAACAGCTCCTCCATCCAAAGGGAATCCGTATCAGTGAGCTCAGAAGGATGTTAGATGTCTTTACAAATCAGCGTCTATTTCCACCCCATGAAGCAAGTTTTAAAAGTCTGTGATTCAGGCCTAGGGAGCAGGAATTATTTGAACACTTGGAATGATGCGACTTTGCTACCCACCACCTTTCTGTCGGAAGGAGTGTCACTACAGAGTTCAGGCTACACACAGAGGACATGGCAGGCCCTGCGGACCTTTGGCGTGCTTATGAACAGTTGGATGGGGCCTACTTGTCAGAATTGTATATTGCAAGGCAATATGGTGCATCGTCTTCTCTACCGAAGACGGTGAGGGGAAAGGAAACAACACCCCGTGACCCTTTTCTCACCACTGCTGCTGCTACCCAAATCCCCAAATCTAGTAGGAGTTGGAGGACAGCACCAGGTTAGAAACTGGGGCGGTAGTTCGTGCAACCTATAAAGTCTATAGGTTGTGCTTGACACCCATGGAAACCCTCTCCCGTGACGCCATGGCTTCCCGAAGGAGTCAAGAGATGTGTACAGTTCGGAGAGTGCGAACATAAGCTCCCTCCACCCGCAGCAGGAAATTAGGAACCTCTTTGCTTAACACACGCAGGTTGTGATTTCTTTGCGTAAAAGAGAGAGAAAAGATGCTTGAGGTGGCATTGTATACCACAAAACTATATTTATGTGCCAAGACAAGCAATTGATGTTGTTCTATAAAATATAATAAACACCTCCTCCCTGCCCTTTTGAATGTCAGTCAGAATTCAGAATCATGAAATTTTATAGTATTACTGGTTAGAAGGGCTTCCCACTGGGAGCAGATGCCATCTCTGTCTTCATAGACTCAGAGAAAGTCCTGACATGTTTCATGGCGTTCATACGTGGAAATCTGTGAAATGGAAAGGAAAACAGCTTTTTCTGTCAACCTGTCACTGATATAAGCTTTTACATTCCATCAGAATGACTAAACTTTAAAGCTGTTTTCTTCAGTGCTGAGTGTCTCTCAGAACTCCCAAGTGTTATCAGATTGATAGAGTCCCAGCATATGATAGAAGACCAAAGTATTTTTGTGGCATGATATTAAAAATTCATTCAGATACTCGATAAAGCGTGGTTGACAAAAGTGTGAAATGGAATAAGGTGGAGTGAATTTCTTCATGGTTTATTGCCCTTGATTTCTCTACACAAAATAAATAGACAGAACGGGCTCGAATCTCTGCTTTATGAAGGTGGGATCCCGGCAGCCAAAGGCCTGTGCGTCCAAGTCCTCTCTGGGCCGTGGACCCCGGCAGTGCTCAGAGCCGGAGGCAACGGGGATTCCTTGCTGTCGTGTGTATTCACATTTCAGACTGAGTGAGTATGTGGAGGCCGCTTTCATGAGATCGCTGAGGCTCTGTGAAGGACAGAGAGAGGAAACACTTGTTTTTCTCCGGGAGCTGTTTGCCGAGGACGGGGTTGGGCGCTGGTGATCCTCGCTGTGGCCCTGGTGGGACTGTGGCAGTGTTTCCCCTGGAGGTATTTAAGAGCTAACATTCTTTTCATGCATTCCCTCCTCCGCCTTCCGTCTTGTTTTTATGGAAATACTGTAAAAAAGCAAAGCCTGCAGAACCACTGCCGCCGGGCCCCTGTTCTCACCTGGCCCCCTCCCTGGGCAGGCCTCCTGACCCAGCACCCCGTCCGTCCTTCTGTCTGCCCGGCCTCTCAGAGGACGCAGGGAGTGGGGGGCTTCCTCCGCTCCTCTACAGCGGTGGGACAGAATGCCTCATTGGCTTCAGATATTAACTACTGTGCTGAAAACCCATTTCGAGCTGGTGTGACAAATGGATTTTACCTGCCGCCGGAGAACACAGCCCTGTCCCCCCCCCCCCCCGCACGCTGCACACACAAGCCCTTTCCCCGTCGCGCAGAGCCCAACCCAGGGAGCAGGCAACGGAGCTGCCCCGCGGCACCATCTGTTTCTGCCAGCGCCTGCGTTGGGCCCCGGCGGTTACATCTGTTAAGAAGAGCACTGTACTTGATGAGTTGTTGGAAAGAAATGTTTTGTCTCCCCCATCGTCGCTGTTAGTCATTACTGGGCTGCTGGGCCCACATGGGTGTATCTGTGTGCGCCGCCGCCCAGGCCTCATCTGTATCAATTGGAAATCAGTCACTGGGAGTTACTTGCAGTCAGCAGGGACCCAGGGCATTTTCCAGTGACATCAATTCTTCTTCCGTTGCAGAAATTCAGGAAACAATTAAAATTCTGATGTGTTCCAGGGAGGATTTCAAATAAATCAGCCGATAGCTGATACCTTGTAACTCTTGGTAGCAAAGCAAAATTAACAACCCAGCTGCATCTGTGTACTGTGCGCTAAAATAAATAAATTAACCATGCATCACCTCCAATGAAGGAGCCAGCTGGCTTATTCTCTACCTTTCCATAAGTACCCAAAAGCTACTGATTTGTTACGTTGTCATTCTCCTTATGGACATCAAGGACTTTCTACATATGCCAAAAATTGAGCTTGCCAAATATCAATAACTTATGGAAAACCCAGGTACTGATTAAACTGAGTTGCAGCTTCTAACTTACAGCTCCTAACAGTGTTTGTGGACCAAAGCTGACATTGTGAGCCAGACCCAGCCGATAGCTGCTGAGGAGACAATATCAGATATAAGTAGGTTTGGCAGCAAATTGAGCCAGAATTTTCTCAAAACTTGAGGATTTTAGAGTATTCGTCAGGAAGTCGGTACCTCTTCCTCTCCCCTTAAACTAAATGCAGTGTGGAAGAACTTGTGTTAACTCCCCTGTTAATTACAGTTCTACCCAGCTAAGCTGTCCCGAGCTCTTTTTGCGCAGGTATCTTTGCAGTGATTTTTATATCCTACTAATTGCTGCTCAATAGAACCGATCATTCTTGCTGGATTCCTTTTACAAATAGTATAACAAGGACAGGTGGGAGGCTAATGGAGTCTTGAGAAATGGAGATCTCAGCATCAGCCCCAAATAAAAGCCATGCACTCTATTGAAATTCTAAGTTTATATTCTGTATGTGACTATATGTGCTTGTTCATTGGGATTCTGTGGATGTTTTTTTCCTGTAAAGATGCATGCTGTTTTAAAATATGAAGACTATAGCATCTAGAAAACCAAACGACACTTAAAAATCCCCCCCCCCTTCAAGTTCATAGCATGGGGAAGGAACCGGGGGGTATGCTGTTGATCGGAATGACAGCGAAGGAAAGGAATCATGGGGTGGGCTCAGTGAGAAGCACAGATGAGGATTAGAGTAAAACTAGGAAGCAAAACCATGGTGAGGACATTCAAGAGTGGTAGAGAGTGGATGCCACTCCTGTGCTCTCCCTGTAAGAAGACAAACTATGGGAAAGGTCAAAAGAAATAAGGGATGGAGGAAGATAGGAAGGTCTAATCAGGGCACAGAGAACAGAAAAGGACCCATTTAACCCCTGGAAGACAGTAGCTCTTCTCATCCATCTAGTGCTTATAGCTCCTGGTGCATTCTGGGTGCTCAGGGCACAATCATTGATAATCATCACAGTGTTGCCGACAGAGTACAGCTGTAAATTACTTGCTCCCCTCCCCAGTCAGCAGGAAGCTGCTTGCCTTAGGGAATGAGTGGAAATAGTCAGGTACTATTACACCCAGGGATCAGGGAGAGAAGCTAGTGAGGAGCCATGTACTGTTGAGACAGGAAGCTCTGCCACACACCTTGCTGTGAGCATCCTTTGCACACTGCAGTGGTTACATCAGGCATGCTTCCTGCTCTGCAGCCTTCCTTTTTAGACACATGCCCTCAAAAACTTCACAGCAAGCACAATCGCAGTCCCTGCAACCGAAAGAGAATTATCTGCTATTTCTAAACGATTCTGAAAAATATGCCTATAGCAATGCAAGGCATTATACATTCATCCAGGTTGGTTCTGACCATGTTGTAGAATTGATTTCAACTGGCACATCACATGAAAGAACAGATTTGAAAACAGTGGTGTGCATACTCCTGAAGGTTTCAACTTGGCTAATGTTCTAACCACCTTATGGCACTGTTTTGGATTGTGGCAAAGGTACCAAAGAAAATGTCTCTAGTCTGCATTTACTGTGTGTGTGTGTGTACACTCATACTTGAACCTCTGGAAATGATAAAAGATTTATCCCTAAGTATAATTATTTATCATTCTGTATGTACACGCTTGTTCTAAGTTAGAGAAAGATAGGTCGGTTTATGGACATTTGTATGTACAGAAACTCCCAAGACTTACCATATGGTGTGTGTGCATGTGGGGGCTTGTGCATGAGTACAGGTGTGTGTTTCACAGGCGTCCAGGGTGTTGTAGCTTTGGAGAGGTAAGTAGGTATTGCTGGCACACTCGTGCACTCTTAACAGGTCCACAGGAGGAAAGTTTAATGCATTTTAAGTTAGATCCACTTCAGGAAGTTACAAGCAACATGCAGCGGTTTCTTCTTGGTTGGCACGTGAGTGGTGGATGTTTTACCTATTGCCTTTTACAGGTATGTTTTAGGGAACCTTATTACTGGTTTTGGGGTATGTTTGAGTTCTTTTTTAATCATCATCTGGTTTTCAAATGGGATTACTTTTAGGTGAACGTAACAATGTAGTGATTGGTTTTTGTCCTGTAAAAAGAGGCCTGGGGCTAGGTCGCAGCTCAGCGATGCCACTTGGAACCTAAGTGCTTCCATGTTTCTACTCTACTGCCTTCCCCAGGCAGAATGCAGTCTTTGTGTCATTGCATCACAGTCATAAAATAGCTGTTGTAACTTCAGATCTTACATCCTGAATCTGGGAATAACGAAAGGCTCTCTCTTAGGAGGCCTTACCTTTTTAGTCAGAAAGGGAGGTTCTCATCAGATGCTTCCAATTATGTCATCATTGGCCAGAACTGCATCACATGATCATCCCTACATGCAGAGGAGCTAAGGAAATTAATTATTTTGTAATTAAACACATCACTATCCTGAAAAAAATAGAATTCTGTTTAAAAAGGAAGAAGGGAAATGTGTACCCACAAAAGAATATTGATTGACAATGTATTCCCACAGCCTCTCAAAATTTGCAGGATCAGACCAACTTTCACCATGTCGAGTGCAACTTGCCATCAACAAAGTCCTAAGTGAGCAAGTCCACGGAAAAGTAACTAGAAGGACCCACAGGGGTGTTTCTACCGAGTGTAGATTTTTAGTCTGGAAATAAGCAACTAGATAATTGCAAAAAGACAACATTCATGCAAGTAGTAATGCCAAGCAGGGGTAAATACACATTGCTTACCAAGTCCTGTCCAGATATGAAAACTGGCCTGGACACATTGAAAAAGATACCATACTAACAAGGAAATTTTCTATATAAAGTAGTCAACCTATAAAATGCGTCTGAAAATAATATAGCAAGTATTAATAACTATAATATTTTCCTAATATCACTGGTTGACACCAGTGCTCAACCAATATACAGGTATGGGGAACGTATTATGGCTCAGTCCATCGGGGAGTATAGACTGTATGAACAGGTAACGGCGTACAACGTGGCAGGCACTACACTGAGGCACGAATTGGGAGCACAGACTCGAAAATAGGCAGCGCCGCCGAGCGTTATCGATCGAGGAAATTAATCTCTTTCCTTTGATGTTTATATTCAACAGGACAGTTTGGGCCTTCTGCCCACTGTCCCCTGGTAACCGTACCATGAGGGTAGACAAGGGTAGACGTTTTTGTCGTCTTGTGCTCTTATTTTTAACTTCCAGGAAATTCCATTTAGGGAAAGTAAAGGTTAATAAAAATGAGAACACATTAACTGTAGGCCTCAAATCCTTTTGTTAGTAAGTAAATCCTTTTCAGAGAGGTTTGTAAGCAGAGAGTCTAGGGTACCTCTAATAGAATAGCAATTGTTGGAGTAAGGAAGCTGGCTGACCTGACCAAAAGGTCCCTTAAAGGTGGGACCATTATAAAGTTAGTCTCTTACAGTATTTTCACACTGTTAGATAGTGAAGGTTTGAAATCATTCTGACAGCTCACCAGATGTTTTCTTTGCATCTTGACTACTGTGTAGGTAAAGCTTTTGTGTGTAGTTATTACAAATAACGTAACTTCTGTCCAAGCCCTAGCCCCGCCCCTTCTGGCATCGGTGCCAGTAATGGGGAGCTCACCCTTCACTGATGGACACTGCTAAGGAGTCCTGTTCTCGGCAGAGGTTCCAGCGTGAGTGAAGGTCAAATCATTGCTCGTACAAACAGCCTCAGATATTTAGGTAATTGTGACTCTTCTAAATATCTGAAACTATCTCACCAATATAGAGTATAAGTCACTGTTGGCGCCCGTTTCTTACTCACATCTCTATCCTAAATCTGAGAATGTATTTGGTAAGTGATTGCTGAAGCAAAGAGGCAAAAACGGTCTAGATCAGAGCCAGAGGTAGTTGTGGGCCAGGTCAGCGTGGGTAGCAACCTTTGTGAAAAGTCTTGGGGAGCCAGCAGCTATATGAAAACATGTATAAGGAGTCAGAAAAGACAACAAAGGGGTGTCAGTGTTTCCTATTCTCCATTTTTACAAAGAACCTGGGTTTATTGCACAAAACGTGATATACTTTGGGGGATAATCATGAGAGATAACATGAGAGCAGGTCCTCGCCATCATTCCTCTTTAGTGTCACCTGTGCACAGTTTATTCTTTTTTAATTATTTTTTATTGAGGAGTAATTGAAGAATATAATTATAAATAGATAAAATCTATAACTTGTTGACTTGATATACATACGAGGGCTGTCCAGAAAGTTTCTAGCCACATAGTATGAAAAACAGAGGCATTTATGGCAGGATATTTTTCCAGACAGCCCTGGTATACTTTGTGGAATGATTACCAAGATCAAGATCATTAACACATCATCACCTCACATACTTAACTGTGTGTGTGTGTGTGTGTGTGTGTGTGTGTGTGTGTGGTGAGGATGCTTAAGAGCTACCCTCAGCAACTGTCATGAACATAATACCATATTATTAACTATGGTCACCATGTTGTTCATTAGACTTAGAACTTAATTCTCCTTATACCAGAAAGTTTGTGCCCTTTGACCTACATCTTCCCCATTTCCACCTCCCCCAATACCTGGCAACCATGATTCTATTCTCTTTCTATAACATTGGCTTTTTTTTCTTTTATATTCCAAATGTAAATGATAACCATACACTGTTTATCTTTCTCTGTCTGACTATTTCACTTAGAATAATGCCTTCCAAGTTCATTCATGTTGTCTCCAGTGGCAGAAATTTCTTCTTTTTTTAAGGTGGAATAATATTCCCTTATACAGTAGAGAAACACTCAGTTAATCAGCACCAATGGGGATTGGTAGATGCTGGATAAATGTAGTTTCCCATTGCTTGAGAGATACTATTCAAAATAGGCCTAACTAATACTATACCCCATACTGTATCATACTGTACCATAAACTCTGTATTGCCTTGATATTAAAAACAAATTAAGACAAAGACAAACTTCATGTAACACAGTTTTATTATAAAAACAGCTTTGCAAATGCAGTGTGCAATATTAAATGACAGTCAATAAACTTTTCAACTTAATGAACTAAACTAACATAATTGTTTTAACTTCAAGTAACTTAGGAAAAAAACACTCATAGACACTTAAAACTGTTACAGTAGGGGAAGAGAGTTCACTGGGTAGACATCATATTAGGATCTGGCGATGAACTAGGACAGAATTAGAAGTAGATGTGGATGGTTTTGAATCTACATCAGTAGATGATGCTGCACTGGCACACTTGCATGCAGCTTTCTTGAAAAATGAACAAATATCCGCTTGCTTTAAGGCCCTACATCTCCTGTGCAAAGTCAGGTATTACATGATATGGAGCTGCATAACATGCTGAGATTTGGAGGGACTCCCATGATATGGAGCTGCCTAACACGCTGAGATTTGGGGGGACTCCCTGGTGGTGTAGCGGCTAGGCTTCGGCGTGCTCACCGCCGCAGCCTCGGATCAATCCCTGCTCAGGGAATCAACCAAAAAAAAAAAAAAGGTACTTTGTATACATGCTTAGATTTTATTTTAATTTTTATTTAAAATATTATTTCTTCAATTTTTTTCCAGTTGCTTGAGAGTGCCATTTGCTTGAGTTCCAGTTAACAGAGAGTGTAGTGTATATCTGTCTGTTACATTTTCTATATCCATTCATCTGTCCAAGGACATTTAGGTTGTTTCCATGTCTTGGCTATTGTGAATAATGCTAAAGTTAACATGATCGTGCAGATTATCTCTTTGAGCTACTGATTTGATTTCCTTCACTCGTGGAAAGTGGAGTGGGGATGGCTGCATCATATGTTAATTCTTTTTGCGTCCTATGTTAGTTCTATACCCAGGAGTGGGATGGCTGCATCATATGTTATTTCTGGTTTTTTAGTAACCTCCATACTGTTTTTCATGGTGGCTATATCAGTTCACATTTCCACCAATAGTTCACAAGTGCTCCCTTTTCTCCACATCCTCACCAGCATTTGCTGTCTCTTGTCTTTTTGATGATAGCCATTCTAACAGCTGTGGTGTATGATACCTCATTGTCATTTTGATTTGTATTTCCCTGATGATTAGTAATGTTGAGCATCTTTTCATGTATGTGTTGACCATTTGTATGTAATCTTCGGAAAAATGTCTCTTCAGGTCCTTTGCCAATTTTTTAACTATTTTTTGTTTATTTTGTTTTGTCTTTTGCTTGTTTTTTTTTTTTTTTGCCATTGACTTGTACGAGTTCTTTATGCACTTTAAATCTTAATCTTTTATCAAATATATGGTTTGCAAATATTTTCTTCATTCTGTAGATTGTTTTCAATTTATTCCTTCCTTTGCTGTGCAGAAATTCTTTAATTTGATGTGATCCCACTTGTTTATTTTAGCTTTTGTTGCCTCTGCTCTCGGTATCTTATTTAAGAAATTATTGCCAACATGAATATCAGGCTTTTAATGTATGTTTTATTTTAAGTTTTACTGTTTTAAATCTTATATTTAAATCTTCAATCCAATTCAAATTAATTTTTGTGAGTGGTAAAAGGTAGGTGTCTGGTTTCATTATTCTGTGTGTGGATATCTAGTTTTTCTAACACCATTTATTGAAGTGAGTTCAATTTCCCCATGTGTATTCTTGACAGTCTTGCCAAACATTAGTTGATGGTATATGCATATGCTTATTTCTGGGCTCTCGATTCTGTTCCACTACAGCCTGTTTTTATGCCAGCACTATATTGTTTTGATTACTATAGTTTTGTAATATAGTTTGAAATCAGGAAGTGTGGTGCCTCAGGCTTTGTTCTTACTTCTTAACATTGCTTTGTCTATTCAGGGTCGTTTGCAATTCCATACAAATTTTTTATTGTTCTTTTCTGTGAAAAATTGGAATTTTGGTGGGGATTGCATTGAATCTGTAGATTGCTTTGGGTAGTGTGGACATTTTCACAAATAAATTTTTCTCAATCCAAGAATATAGGATATCTTTTCATTTATTTGTGTCTTCTTCAGTTTCTTTAATCATTTTATAGTCTTTCACCTCCTTGGTTAAATTTATTCCTAAATATGTTATTGTTTCTCATGCTATTGTAAAAAAAGATTGCTTTCTTAATTTCTCTTTTAGATAGTTTGTTTTTAGTTTATAGAAACACAGCTTTTTTTTTTTTATGTTGACCTTTTTTATCCTGCAACTTCACTGAGTTTATTAATGAGTTCTAACAGTTTTTTAGTGGAGTCCTTAGGGTTTTCTATGTATATGATCATGTTGTCTGTAAAAGATCATTTATTTTTTCCTTTCCAATTGGGATGTCTTCTATTTCCTTTTCTTGCCTTATTGCTCTGGTTAGAACCTCTAGTACGAGTTTGAATAGGAGTGCACAGAATGGGCATTCTTGTCTTATTCCTAATATTAGGGAAAAGGATTTTTAAACTTTTCATCATTGGATATAATGTTAGCTGTGTGCTGTCATCTGACCTTTGTTATGTTGAGGTACATTCCTTTTATACAAAATTTGTTGAGTTTTTATCATGAAAGGATATCAAATTTTGTCAAGTGCTTTTTCTGCGTCTATTGAAAATATCCTATGATTTTTCCTTTATTTTATTATTGTGGAGTATCACATTTGTTGATTTGCTTATATTGAACCATCCTTGCATTCCAGGGTCAATCCCACTTGATCATGGTGTATGATCCTTTTAATGTGCTGTTGAATTTGGTTTGCTAGTATTTTACTGAAAATTTTGTCATCTGTGTTCATCAAGGATATTGGCCTGTGATTTTCTTTTCTAGTAGTGTCCACGTTAAGCTTCAGATCAGGGTAATGCTGGCCTCATAAAATGAGTTTGGAAGTGTTACCTCTTCTTCGCGTTTTGGGAGAATTTGAGAATATTTTATATTAACTCTTCTTTAAATGTTTGGTAGAATCACCGGTGAATCCATATGGTCCTTAGCTTTCATTTGTTGGGAGACTTTTGATTACTAATTCAATGTTCTTACTCTTCGTTGGTATGTTCAAGTTTTTCTATTACTTCATGATTCAGTATTAG